>JARHVA010003825.1:0-600000 GCA_037957365.1 Torreya grandis | reverse complement strand
ATATAGAGTACGGGTTGGTCACTTTGACGGGCTTCTGGGTGGAGCCTTATGTAAATCGATTTAGCTGGACAAGCCTTGATCATGTTCTACTATAGTACAACACGATGATCACAGGTGATGAGCAAGCCTTGATTGTGTTCATCAGCCTGTTATGCCACAACTCGTAGGTTGGGCTTCTATATGGAGCGGCATCAATTTTGGTCAGTACCAGGGTGTATAGCACCCCAATTGCAGTTGCTTCAGAGTTTCTTTGATGACTTCAGATTCATTGCTCTTGTTCTTTCATACCTCTTTGGATCAAGGGGGAGTTTGTTGGGTTGTATGATCCAAAGTATTTATTTAGCTTTATGTTTTGTTAGTTTAATTTAATGTTAGTTGGTTCATGGGAGAGTTAGTTGAGTCCCGTAGTGGAACCACCTGTAAAAACTTTATATAAGCTTTTACCTTCTTTGTAAAAAGATAACCCGACATAATACAATTTAATATTATTGTCAAATATTTTGTTAGCAATGTAAGTTCACAATTATTTCTCCATTTACCCAGGGCAACACCTTGGTGTTTCTGGGGCATTTCCATACTGGAAAACATCTCCGGACAGGAAATTGTGGGGGGAGGGGCGTTTCCTGCAACCTATATTTTATTTTATATTATTATAACATTATAAAAGGTCATTTTTAAAACCAGTCATGAGCAAACCAAAACTGAGGTCTGAGGAGAAAATGACTGGAACAACAAAAATCAAACATCCAATCAGTGTTTAGAGGGACAATCATTTAGACTAAAATAATCCACTTTGAAAGACATGGTCTACATCCAAGCAAAGTTCCACTTCAAAAATCATGTTATTGAAGGATAAAAACTATTGCTGGCAGTGATCTACTGCCAGAAACATGACAACTCTCTAACATAGCCAAATGCATATAACAAACTACGAGCAAATGCCCACTTCAAAATTAACTGATAAAAGCTCATTTTCTACAGTGTTTTCTTCCATAATTGACTTGGATATTCCAATGCAAATTCTTCAACACATTTAAAATTGCCTACGTGCCTTTTGAGTGCAAATTGCTAATGAAAATCACCACACAATCTTTATTTTGATGCAATTTGCAGCTATGTGCTGCGATCTACATTCTTTATGCTGCAATGTGCACATGCCCAAATTCCTGTCTACACTGCTGAAAATCAGTTTTCATACCCTTATTTGCTACTACCAGTGTGTGATTTTCCCCATACACAAAGTGAATGGTGTAAAAAAAGGAGTACGCTGATGTTTTAATATGTGTACTATTGATTTTACTTCTTTTTCCTGTTGTAAACCAAGAATTATGTTTGAATTTAGCTTAACATAGAATTCATATGTTTGCTTAAGTGCTGGAAATGAAACCAGCCTAGAAGAATTGATCAAATGAGCAAGGGATAAGCAAAGAAACAACACACAGGCATGAATGGCAGAAGATAATCCTGGAGAAAACCACTATGGGTGAAATCTCCAGCAATGTATGGCTGTGCCTCCTTATGTCAACTGAAATAAGCAAGATTGCAAGCCAATGCTGTATTTAGAGCCATCAAGAACACTGTCGGGCTATACAATGCCCCTCCAATGCTTTTTTTTTTCGCTTGCTCTGCTCTACAACTTACTCAAACAACCTCCATATGTCTCCTACACTCAGCTCAAATGCTTACTCCAACCATTGATGCCATTGCAAGAACCCAGTGGGCATATTTATGCATACATTGGCTCATCAAAATGATGCAGAAGACCCGTAATGCCAATATATCTTGACAGTTGGGATGGGAACCCCATAGTTTCTGTTCTGTGATATAGGTCTTCATGTTTGCCTCTTTTGGGCAAATTCAACGGGCGAAATATCTGCTTGCCACATTAGGCAGCTGTTGAATTAGCTTGACACATTCTGCAGATGTCAAATCTGCTTGTCACATTTGGGGATTGTCAAATTTGCTCGACAGATTTGTCAGCTGACAAGTGTGCCTCATATTGCTGTTTTCCAAAGTCTGAGATGCTAGAGGGGTTTGTGAGGGTCTAGACCATCCTCAGAACCTCCATCAACTTACACCACCACTGTTTGTCTGCCTGCCTGCATCATTCTTTTCTCTTGTTCGAGTCTTTGGCCTTTGTCTTTTGTATGCCTGCACTATAAACAACCATAATAAGGAAAAAAAACTGCAGACACATAGACTAAAATATGTTGGCTCATCCATGGCTCTGCTTCCTGGTACTCTCTCAGCTCTGAAATTTAACTTGTTTGCATGTGGAATGTTGCATAGATCCGGGGCTCTCTTTAACAGCCTGAGCAAGAGCTATGAACTTGTTCCTACGGAGGAGTAATTTTAAGGAGTGTGGAGATTTGTCAGGTACGAACTTCCGATTTTCAAAGCTGAATTTGACTTGGATTGGTGGTATGCATTACATACTAGCATATATATATATATATTTTAAAATTATAATTATAATCCACTATAAATTAACGTGAATTAATGATTCTGCATGCACAATTGAGCTGGAAACCAAAAAGTAAAAATTAGAGACGTCAACTGAACAAACAAAGAGGTGATTTACTATGTTCTGCATCCCTCAGTCAATATATGGTTTAAATATTTATAATTTATAGGCAGTTTAGTATTCATCCTGTTAAATCTACAGTTTTAGCAAATATAAATGCTGAAAGAATGAAGAGAAATGGAAGCCATACGGCACACTTCAACACTTGTGTGTCCGTCTTTTATTAAGCACAAAAGAAGTTACATCAGTTGTGAAGGTTGATACCAACCATTAGTTAATGCTTAACTAACAACTAATTAATAACTTTAATACCCTCCTTTATTGACTAAATTAGAGACTACAAGTTTGTCCCTAAATTTTACAAAGTGGGACCAAAGAGTTTAGTCGTTATTTTTACAAACTGCTCTTTAGATATCAATTTGAAATCTCCAGTGCTCTGATATTTTGCCGCTGTCCAATGTAGGAGTTTTAGTGTAGACAAAAACTGAAAAACAAAGTCAACAACAAATGAAGATTCGGTTGTGTGGACAAAATATATATCAAGTTGTCCACCAATTCTTTGTAGGGTGATTCATTGACTGGTGATGAATCATCATTGGCTGATAACTTTAACGTAAGCTCCATAGTTCTAACTCTAGAATCTTGGAGATGTTGATCAAACAAAATGTACTAGGCTCATGGAGCTTGTTCAAGTTTGTATATGGACTTAATCATCTTGCAAACTAGATGGTCACTACTAGGTACTTGAAAAGCTTCAAGCTGCACCATGTAGACCTTCTCGTCCAAGTCTCTGTTCAAGACCAAACTGAGATGTTATGGAGAGAAGCAACCGAAGTGTGACCAACTTTGTAAGAGTAAAATCCAACTCTGTAGTAGGAGAAAAAACCATCTCTTTATCTATTCTCTCTTGTTGGGAAAAGCTTTTCTCAACAAGATGAGTCTCGTACTTGTCCAAAGTACCATCGACTTTTTTTCGATCTTGTCCACCCATTTGCTTCCAATGTGTTGTTTAATTGGCTGTTTAGGTACCATTAAAGTATCAAAATTGATAGCAAAATGACCATGCTCTTATTAATTAATAACCTTTTTTCTGGTCTTTTGAGCCAATGCCTTTGATTAAGAAATTGCATCCCCCTGCACACTACTCGTGCATTTGATCGAGTAATTGCCACACATTCTTTATAGTGGATATTCTCTTCTCAACTAATGCATGTAGGATCATTGGATAAAGGTCAACAAGCCTATGAGGAATTTCATCCTTCAGCACATCTTGTATGGTGGAGTCTCTCTTCACAGATGCGTTTAAGTTGATTGTGGTAGGGTCAACAAGCCTGTAGAAGACACCTTGCCCAATCCCTAGGGCAATTACTTTGTTTTGTTTTACATTATACATAATACACAGTTTCCTAGAGAAATGTACAACAATGTTGTGATTCCCTGTTAATCGACTAATAGACGGGATTTTTATTCATGCTAGAAACATTCCTAACATAACTTATGGTAATTTTTATGGCATTATTTAACACTATGGAAATATCTCCTATCCTCTCAACTACATGTGATTGACCATTAGCTAATGAAACTGAATTAAAAAAGTTTGTATTTGCATTAAATTTGACATACCGGTCCTTACAACATGTGAAATTTCTAGATGCGTCGGATTCAATGGACCAACAACTGGTAGCACTCTCGTTCAAATATAATGCCACAAGGGCACACTTTTCTGTAGAATCCCATTCTTCTTCAACTACTACCACATTTGCCACTTGACTGCTTTGTTGGCAAAGTGCATACTGTCATTTCCAACAATCAAAACACTTCTCCTGGTACTTAGAAGATGAATTAAAGGGATATGTTTCTATTTCCCCTTTGACTTAGCAACAAATACACTCTTTGTTTGTTCAACACTAGACTCACTAGTTTGTGTTTGCTTGCGTTCTTTTTGCAACAAAAAGGAACTAACTTGATCAAAGGTCAGTGTCTGGGTTTCTAACATCAAGTATAAAGCCTCCACAAAAGATTCATATGAGGGCGTTAAGTTGTTCAGAACAAGAGAAACTAGGTCATTATCATCTACTTTTTTGTTTATGGCTGTGAGCTGATCTCAACGATCTTCGAAGATGTTCTGATATGGACCCACCCTCATTCATCTTTGTAGAAAATAGTAGATTTTATAGATACAAGGCCTAAATTTTCTTTGAAGTTTGATATTTACTTTTAAAACTTGTCTAAAGCACACTTGCCTCGGTGGCATTTTGGACTTTAGGAATCATATCATTTGATACAAACAACTTCAACAATAGCACGGCCTCCTTGTGAGTTTGTCATAATTAGTAAAAAATGTCTCAGGGCTTGCTTCAGTGCCGAGAACGATTTTATCACAATCTCGATATTTCACAATTGTTAAAATCTTATGGCTCTAGACATTGTTATTTAGGCATAGTCAATTTCTATGCTTCAGGGAGAACTAAATTCTGAATATTGGTCATTTTACACAAAATTTGTCCTTCAACTCGAAAATCAATGCAACAGGGAATGTGTAGTTTATAAATTGAATTTGCTTATAAATTGAACTTCAAAATTACTTACAACACAAAACTAGATTGTATGCTCAGAAAATTGTATAACACAAAACTGGACTTTATGCTCAGAACTGCAAATTGCGTTCCTTCCTGTGCTAGAAAATAGGGTTCAAATTGTGTTTTTTTCAATCCTCCATATGACTGCACATGCCTTCTTTCATTGTGTGCCCTAGCGATCTGATTTCCTAAAAACAACATTTTTCTCCATGACTCGTTCAATGGCATTTTTATTTTGTCTAAGTACTTGACGTTTTCCTTCTGTGTCTGGGTTTCACGCAATGTTTTCTTCCTGCATTTGGGTTTCCGTCTTGCAACTTGTGAATGCATTTGTTCTCTGCCACGACATCCTACCGCCTAGTTTATTTCGAATCATGATTTTCATGCACTGTATCCTTCTGTTCTGTGAAAGAAGATATTTTCTGTCTGCAAAAAAAATGCTTTCGTTTTGATGTTCCTGGTTTGCAACTCGTTCTGCTACGACCTTCAAATCTATCGTACCCTAACAATCTGCCTAGGGCTTTGTCAAACTTCGAACCTCTTCTTTGCCTCTTCCGCAGTTTGTACTCAATGAGGACTTCCTCGAATTCTGCAACTTGCTGTTTGTATCCTTCATCTAGGGCTTCCTCGAATAGTGGCTTTGTTACCAATGTTAGCATATAGAAATGCTGAAAGAATGAAGAGAAATGGAAGGCATATGGCAGACTTGCACGCTCGTGTGTTCGTCTTTTATTAAGCACAAAATAAATTACATCAGTTGGGAAGGTTGATAACCAATGATTAGTTAATGCTTAACTAACAACTAATTAATAATTTTAATAAATTTATTGCTAAACGTGTTGCATATCACTTTGTATGTTGAAATTATTGCATTACCTGTAAAAGGCTCATAAAATAGCAGAAAATGTTTAATTTGAGCATTAAATCTCAATTAATGTTGATCGTTTCCCAATTTTTTTAGTTTGCATAAACAAGTTAACAAAATGAAATGTAATTTAAAAATATTAAATAATGTTTTGATTCAATTATGTTAACAAATTTAAAGCATGGAATAGGGGGTATTGACTAATAACAACCAAAGAACTGAAAGAAGGTAGCAAATTTTCAGCTGACTTTATGGAATAATTCTTTGTGTGGGAGTAAATGACATGGGATTCTCTTCATTCTCTCATTTTTCTACTTTTGCACATGATGACATTTTCTATTCATGAAATGGCATCACGTGGCAACTCTTTACAAGTGCATCAAGGGAGAAGTCTCCGTAATGGCAGATTTAGGAACAGGGGCATGAGATTCTCTTTCCCTTAAGATTCAAGCTTGATTTAACTTTATTTACACTCAATAAGTCAGAAACTGTACAGAGTTTGAAATCATAATGCTAATGCCATTTCATTTACTACAACGATACTTCTATTTGCAGAAGTATTCATGCCTTGAAGCAGATGGTCAAATAACACACGCATAGTAGGTGGCTCAATAATGAACAAAATGTAAATATCAGATCTGATTTCGGCAGTTTACATTGACACACAGAAATTGTGGTAAGCACTATTACAAACTATTTTAAAAGTTTTTCCATTTTCTTTGTTCTATTGCCTGGAAATCATTGTGGACCTCTTTTTAGGGTACAATAGACATGAAATTATCAATGCCAAAATTCAAAGTAGTTGGAAGTGAACAAATCATTTTTTGTCTATCTTCCTACTGTCAAAAGCTTGTTTTCTTAGTCTCATTTTTTTAAAGAGTTGGCCAAGTCCTCCTAGCTCTATTGTGAGGTAAAGAGTGAAGTTAAAGCAAATTACCCTTAAATCCACTTCAACTTTTATTTTTCGTTGTACCTGGACAAAAGTGAAGGAGAATTATTTTTATCTACTCAATGTTGTTTTATTAATTATTCCAAAATTGCAAAGCTTCTTCGTTTGTAATTTTTAAATCACTTTTCTATACTATTTGTGGTTGCTGTCAAATATGACTATATGTCTTGTAAAACTTCTTTTTCGTATGCTTGCTGATTCCTGAAGATCAATCTGTCAAAGATATGTTGACACTTATAAGTCTATTTTCATATCTTCAATGTGTATTGTGATGCTTGTTTACTCTATAGTTTACATTTTGGAGTACAGGTATGTGCTGGTTTACTTTTCCATTCTATATTTTCGCTACCGTATCGGCATTGTGACAGATGAAATGCTGGCCTTCCTTAAGTTACGTTTCGTCACAGTTGGTGCTTTGGAGGCCCTTGGAGTTGCTTTAGGTATGGCAGCAGGAGGTATGTTGTTTAGATTACTCTTTACCGAGAGGTGGTTTGTTAGATTGGGGCTTCTTCATACGTTGTAGTCAAGTTCATGATGGTGATGGGAATTTTCATTTGGACATTTAAAACTGATTCATGACCAGTTTATTTTCACTAATAGAATGCATAAATGTTCAACTTATTAAGGGCCCTTTCTCATTTTTGGTTTTGCTCACTGTCATTTGAGTTGGACATTATTTGCATTCAAAAATATATTTCATTCAAGAAAACAGTCTATTCGACTAACTGTGGTTTTTGGTTTTGTTTTGTGGAATGCCATAAGCAGCAAATCTTTCAGGGGCATCAATTCCAATATTATCACAGGTAATGATTTCGCACTATTTAATATGATTATTAACTAATTCGTATGTAGGGAAAAAATATGAGGTGTACAAGAGAATTCCCTAAACTATCTCTTTTGATTTGTTTATGTTGCTTAAGATGCTTTCTTCAATTAGTCACATAAATAGTGATCTTCATGAGAGCTGAAAAATTTCTCAAAGACTAACATGTTTTAGTGGGGGTAAAAATATGAGGTGTACAAGAGAATTCCCTAAACCATCTCTTTTGATTTGTTTATATTGCTTAAGATGCTTTCTTCAATTAGTCACATAAATAGTGACCTTCATGAGAGCTGAAAATTTTCTTTGAGACTAATATCTTTTAGCGGGTCACTTGTATTTTTTAGGATTGGCAAATTCTATTAGAAACGCTTTATTATCATCAATAGTCCCCTTTTTATTTATAAATGTTTACTCATTTTAAAAATTTAAGTGATCTAAATAATATAAAACCAGTGAAATTTATATTGTACAAAATAGGGCATAAGCCATACAAATTTGAATGCTAAAGGAGGAATGATTGCACTTAATAAATATAGAAATGACCAAACAATGAGGGAAGAAAGGCACCCAACTGCTTTTCTGATTTATACTGTTCACCACTTGTGTTAGTCATCAAAATGACTTTGTAACTGTTTGGATCGGGAAATAGACTGTCAAAACCTGCACGGACACTATCGGTGAAACTCACACTTGTGGCAACTGGTACTGTCCTCTCTCTGCGGGCACTGTCTAGGTTGACTATGCTGGTTTGTTCTACCACAGATAACTGCGCCTACCCTTGTAGGTGATTTATGTGTGTTTACTTTCCCTCGATCTTGTGTGCAGATTTTAGATTTGCTTCTCTTTACCTTGAAACCCTAACTTCACTTTTGACAGGGGATTGACTTAGAAAAAAGGGTTAGAAAGATGGGTTGGACAACCCAACCACTCTTTGTTGAGTGTTTGAGCATTGCTTACATTCCAATACTATGAAAAAGGCTCAAACTGCATGTAGGTCTTCCACCTAGGTGTGTGTGTGCACCATCGTGATCATGCTAGAATGCAATGCAATGCTTTAGCTTTCGACACTTGACAATGTGCAACTCTGCTCTTGTGTTTGTGTTTTGACTTGCCTCTTGGGTTGCTCCTCCGAGGGGTTTTTGGATGCGTATGCTTTTGTGATAATGTCTTGAGAGTGCCAATGGATTTCTTAAGCATGGAAGTGGTTCTCCATATAATTCCGAAATAGTGACCAAGTGAGTATGATCTTAGGCTTGACTTGTATATATAGACGACTCTTTGATATTTCCCCCACAACTGACATAGGAAACATGTCTAAATTGATCTAAGGGAGACACTTGAATTTGAAAAGTCGCTGTTGAGGATCCCTGGACGGTGTCGGTAGAAGGCATACACCTGCGATAATTGCAAGCGTCTATTTGTTACCGGCATGATTTGGAGAGGGAAAATCAATGATCTCAAATATGGGGACAATCTTCTTAGAAATTATTTAGCGTTATTGCATAGACTAGGGTGATCTTGAATAAGAATGATAAAAATTTGGATTGGCTAAGACAATAGATAGGTAAACGGAAAGGGGAGTGTGTGCACAAGAGTCAAATGTGCATGCACAAGTCCAAGTATGTAAAATATGTGTCGAAATTGATGTTACCAAGTGTCTAATACCAAATTTAGGTATCTACAATAAGACATGGTATAAGGGAGTTGATTAAGTCTAAAGTCTTGTAAACGGGAGTTCTTATGTTCAATTCTCATTATCTCCAGTTTTCAACTATATTGCACAAGAGGCTCGTGTATGGTTGGTTGCATTAGTGTTCATAGGTTAGTTTGAGGGAACTATAGTCATTTTCTATTTTGGCCTAAATTGATGCAATTTGGGACCTCAAATTCAAACGTAAAAAATTGGCCATAGGGTCTTCGTTTTAAGTCCATCTTTTTGTGCTCTATCTTATTTTTCATCCTCATTTTTGTAGGCTTTGTGTTCAAAATTTTTAGCCATCTGACACTTATTTTTTAGTTGCCACCCTTTGCTTCTATCATGTCCTATTCTTCATCCCCATTTTTTCAGTCGTGTTCAAGATTTTAGCCACCTGACACTTATTTTTAGTTGCTACCATCACTTCTATCAAGCTTTCATGCCCCAATTACAACCTATGGAAGCAAAAAAATGAGGGATTGTCAAACCATGGCTTATGGGGATTTATCGCAAGTGATGTGAAGGAGTCTATTGATGCAAGTGAAAAATATGATTCGATTGATAGATTGGATATAGCTTTTGGAAATTTATGCCAAGTCAATGTCTCTGATAGGTTTTGTGCCATACCAAGAGCATTGAATCTGTTAAGGTTGTACGTGAGAACAAGGAGGGAAAAAAGGGCTCCCCCTTGTTTCTTGGGATGTTTGCACTCTTCCAAAGGAACAAGGGGGGTTGGAGATTCCATACATAATAGCGCAAGGAATAGCTTTTGTAGGGAAGTGGATTGTTCAAGCAGTGGAAGTGGACTCTCCTTGGCAAATCCTTATCCGGCATAGAATTCTTAGTGCACACCATACTCATAAAATTAAGGGGCTCTTCCAAGTTTATGACGTAATTGGCAATGCTAGTGCTTTTATGATTGATGGTTCGACACCACATAAGAGACTATAGACTGCATGGCAGACACTCACAGGGTTTCTCCATTGGCAATTTGAGGGACCAAGGGATGCTTGGGGTCTAGCTACATGTCCTATTTGGACCTTCATTTCGCAAAATGGACAGATTGGACTTCAGCGTTTCTTTGCAGGCAAATTATTGGCAAGGGTTTGTTCTGTTGGGGAGACCTTTGCAACAATGGAAGGCAACGATAGAAATATTGGAGGGACTTAAATAGGGCTCAAGTTATGTCATTGGCAAACAAAATTGCTTTTCAAGAGCTTTGTAGGCCCCTATTGGAGGGATTGGAAGTGGAATACGGGAAAATCCCCCCACAAGTATAAATCAAAGGACTTGTATAAGCAAGTATGCCTTTCTAGTTTCATTGCTCCTCGATTGAACAAACAATGGCGGGTTCAAGATCTTGAAGTGAGATGGCAAAGGGGTTGTCAAGTTATTTGGAAAAGTAAAACATTCTTCAAACATAAGGTGATAGGATGGCTAGTAATACATCAGGGGCTAGCTGTCAGAGCAAGATTGAGCAAGACTGGTTTCACAGATGCATTTTGCATGGTTTGTGGGAAAGAAGAAACAGTTGATCATATCTTCTAGAAATGTCCAACGACAAGAGGCCTTTGGGGGTGGCTAAAAGCTGAATTTAATTTCCTTTTTATTGTTCCTCTCTCCTGGAAAGGGCCTCTATTAGGGGATTCTTGGATGGCTAGGGACAATTGCAAGGGTTTATGACATACAACATGGTTAGCAGCAATCAACTTTCTTTGGAGGATGAGATGCCAAGCCATCTTTTAGAACGACACCTCCCCTCTATATGGGGAAGTTGACGCTTTTCAGACAAGAGCTGGCTTTGATTGTACGAGCTAAGTTTGAGTGGTTTTGAAAAGATGTGAACTCTTTGCCCATTGGGGCGCAGGTTCAGGTGCTTTAGTTCCTTGCCTTTGTAGGGAGAGATGCTTCCTGTTAACATTATGTTCAAATGATGTAAATCTTTGCTTTTCTTGCTTTTTGATCAAGTGATGTACATTTGTTCCTTGGAGTAATACATGATGCATTTACAAAAACAAAAAAAAACAAAAAAGGTTGTACGTGAGATTTTCGAGAAGCTCTTCAATAAGCCAAGTGATGATATCCCACTTGAGACTCGTGTGGTTGAGGATGATGTGCCATTGCATGAGGATAATGTTGACCATTTTGAAGAGGTTGCTTCACTTTTTATTATGTTGAAAAAAAATGACTGTGCATTCTAAATTTGAAATTCCCTAATTGATCTCGTGTAGGATGTTGTTAAATTAAGAAGTGTTCATGTTTATATGAAAAATTGCATTGTTGAAAATTCCAGGCATGTTATTATATGTGAAAAATATGATGAGTGGATTCATGTCGTAGAATTGATATATTAGGCCAGACTCTTATACTGCCCTGCTAAGGTATCTGATAGGAATTAATCAACGCTGGGTCTAGTACTGTTTTGATTCAAGGTAAAATTGGGTTTTGGAAAGGACCCAAACCTTATACAAAGTCAAAATAAAAATAAAAATAAGATATTACAGGGCAAATAATAGAAACCGACAACAAGATATGGCTGTCAACAGGCCCCTGCTGAAAAAAGATTGACAGCCTACGGCAAAATAACAATTGTCAAAAAACAACAAAGATACAACCTAGACGAGCCTAAGTCACTTAGACTTTTAGCAGCCTCCCATTCTTCAGACAAAAACTTGAGGTTGTCTTCAACAATTTCAAGGTCCAAGTCTTTGTCTTCCATGAACTTCCCTTCACCCTATGTACTTATTCTCTTGCTTGATCTGATCTCATTATGGCTTTTTTTCCTCTTTTTTATCCCTTCCTAAAGCATAGTAATACTTGCAACGCTATTTTTGATTGTCACTTTGCTTAAGTGCAGCACCTTCCTCAAGGTCTCATTAACAGATTTTTGTTCACCCTCCATCTGTCCTAATTTTGTTTTTAGCTGAGACACTTCGTTCCTCAAATTGCTAACATTGCTTGTCTTAGACCAGAGAACTTGATTGAAGGGGATCTTGATCTGGGGCTGGGTTTGATCTCCATTAATTTGTTGATGCAGCAACTCTAGTTTTGTTTTTAATCTCTCATTTTCTAACATGAACCATTTTATGATGCAGTGATGAAGGTGAGATTCTTTCTCTTGGGTGTTGATTATTTCCTGTAGGTTCCTGTAGGACGCATCTTCTTTGTTCTCCTTAACTTTCATTTATGTTTCCTCTTCTACTAGGGTATTATCTTGGTTGGTTTGTTCCTGCTTTTCTTCCTCTACAACAACATTTCCTTGAAGGTGCAACTTGTTTGCCTCCTGGGCGAAATTGGGTTTGGAAGGAGATGACTTTGGAAAGTCTTTTCCCAAATCGGCTCTAGGGGTCTTGTCATCTATCAGATTAACTTCAGAACAGTCCTTTTTTGAAAACGAGGCTTGCTTCACCTTACCTGCTTCAGACTCCTTCACAGAGGTCTCCTTCCACTTTGCAGGAATTTTAATAGAAATAGATTTGGGTAATTTGGCTTCCTTCCAGATGACATTCAAGAAAGGTACAGTGGGATTTAGAGTAGAAGGTCTTGCTTCCATAAGGGAAACCTTCATGGCAGGGCTGGGTAAAACATTTAGGGTTTTCGCGTCTTGGATTAATAAAAAAATTAAGGCTTGATGTAGGGGAACATTAGTGTTTCCCAGTTGGACATCAATGACAAAATTTCCTAGAGACATTAATAATAAGAAGGGGATGGTTTCCAATTTTCTATCCTAGAAATGATTGAGCAGGGTGAAGTGGTATGAGAATGCACATTTATACCTTCCCTCCAGAGTCACATATTTCATTATTTGTAATAAAACCTTGCTCCAAGGCCCAGGAAGGGACTCTCTCAGGTATCCACCTTGGATTTTGGTTAGTTTTTCCTTGCCTCTTAGAAAGGATCCCATGTCTTCCTCCTTGGTTGTTTTGGATTTGTAGAATCTTGTTCCTTCCATAGCCATGCATGTTGCCCTAGCTATGCTTTCCTCCAACACAGTGAAGGATAAATGCTTCACATTAACTTGTCTTACATTCTAGGATTTAGTGGATTCTGCAAATAGTTTGTTGAATTTCATAATTATGTTCATAAACTCTATTAATCCTCTGTCTTAAAATGTGCCAAATTGTGGGATTTTGCCTCACACCTTCACAAGACGATGATTCAATCCTGACACTTTCTCCATCCATTGCAATGCTAAGGTTTCTTCTCCTTTGATTTTTTTTTTCCCTCAACTTTTTTATGCAGTCTGATAATGAACTTCAGGAAGTAGCAAATAGCCAAATAGCTCTCTTGATACCTATCCACTTCTTGTCATCATGAATGATATTACTCAACCAGACAAAGGTAATGACATTAGAGATATTGGGTATTTCCCCCTTAGGATTGAAAAGACTATATATGGGCTTGACACGATCTTTGCATTATAATCCAGCAGGGATGAGCTAAGCATGCCATGTGCAGAGCGGGTGGGGCGGGGTGGGAACAGACAGTAGCTGCCTTATCCTATAAGACCTAACTTTAGGCCTCGAGAGAGAGAGACAAATCATAACCCATTCTAAAGACTTATTTCACAGATTGACAAGGAAAGAAAAGGGGTCTTCTAAAATCTGGGTAAAACAATACTCAGGTCTCCTAAAAGAATCCTCTATAGGGATGAAAAAAAAGGGGAGTATTTCTAAAGACGAGACTTAACATAGGCAAGCTAAATATTTAAAAAGCCAAAAACATATAGACAAAGTAAAAAGGTTCTGGAGCTTGATTACCTTTTAGCTTCATCATACAATAATTGGGGATGAGGTAAAGCTTGAAGATTTAATCATTTATCAAGACCCAAGATGGAAACCCCTTTGTTAGCAAACTAGTCAGCCACCTTGTTGCTTTTCCAGTAAATATCACATATTGTAACTTCCTCAAAGGATTTCAAGTTCAGTAATGCATCTGCAATAATGTTCTTAATGGTCCAAAAAGTCCTTCGCAAGGTATTTGATAATGTTAAGTGAGTCCCTTTCAATTGATAGATGAGTGAAATTCATTTCTTTCGCTACTTGCAATCCCCATAAAGCTGCTTCAGCCTCTACAAAATGATTAGATTGGATACCAAGACTATCTGCATAGGCTGCAATCAGATTCCCTCTACTATCTCTAATAATGCTACCACCCCCTGCTTGTCCTGGGTTGCCTTTAGAGGCACCATCAAAGTTTAATTTGACCCAACGTGGAGAAGGGCATAACCATTTAACTAATTGATTTTATGGTTTGCACTATTGAGTGGTTTTTTTTATTAAATGTTTCTTCAGGATCTCATGAATCAAAATGGAGAGGAAAACAAATCCTTGAACAATTGCTTCTTCGGACACACATCTCCATGATCATGCTTTGGTCATCATTAATAAGCAGGCTGCTCTTGGCATTGGGGAGTTTGAGAAGCATACAAAAGGATATAGTTCCAAGTTGCTTAACAAAAATAAACTCTAGTGCTCACAAAGGAATTCTAGACATCACAAAAATAAATCAGCAATGTTGTTTCTTCGGATTAATCTTTCCATGTTCATGCTCTGATCATTACTAATGAGTAGACTTCTCTTGGCTTTGGTGAGTTTGAGTAGCGTAAGAAAGGAAATCCAGAAATCACAAAAGGGAATCAAAATCGTTGATATCTAATGGGGAGGACTTTTATTAGCATTGGTGAGTTTGAGAATAATATGAAAGTAATTGGTTTCCTGTTGCTTTAGCGGATGGGATATATAAGTGGTGGACTGGGAAAACATGGAAAAGGCATCATCACTCCCTTTGAGCTGAAGAATAGACCAAATGGATTGGGTCTTGTCTACCTTGAGATCACATTGGAAGATGGTGATAAACAAGGTTCTTCTCCCAATTACTGGCAAAAGATAGATTCTAAACCCTTAATAGATTCTTCTCATCACAAGGAACAAGATAGATCCAAAAAATATACAGCTAAGCCATATAGGCATCCTCGTTCTGGATAAATTGGAGAGAAGGAGCATTCTTGCTTTCAACCCAGGTGTTGACATTGCTTTTGCTAGAGTTAGTGGAATGAAAACTGATGTGTTGCAAAATCTTGGATTAATACTTGGTGTGAAAATTCATTGTGGTTGGATTGATATTAGGTCATGGTGACATTTAAGATCTTATTTGAGGAAATCATATTGCCTAGTTTCCTCAACAATACAACTATGTAATCCTCATGGCAAATGATTTATCACTGGATTGCATGACCATTTCTTGATTCTGGATGGATGACGGACTTTCTTTGTAGATTCTCTGCTTCTAGTTGGCATGTAACATGATGGTATATGTCAGCAGCAGTGGGAATCTTATTTTGAGCATGCTTTGTTATAGAGTGTATGCATCTTGCTTGGAACACGTGTTGATCTTTAGCTCTTGCATCTGGCACATCATAGTTGGATTGTGTTGGCTCTATCATCTACTAATCGCCATCATTTTTTGGTAAATATATTGCTATCGGGAAAATTGTCATTAAAGGGGGGTGTTATGTAATTATGTGTTTCCATCTTCTACCCTAAGTCAATAGCATTAGGAGGGATGGTAGTCAATGGTGAGATGTAGTGACACTTCTTATCCTGGATTGGCAAGTCAAGTGTGAAGGGGAATGCTAGTGTTGATCATATGCTTGAGTGAAATGTCATCTTATACCCCAAAGTTAACATTGACTAGTGACCCATGAGTTGTGAGTGGAATCCATACTTGGGAATTGTGTCAATGCTAGTGGCCCCAATATGAGTTGCTGGCATGTGGCATCCTTGGGAAGTATGTAAAGTCAATGTACGAGCCTTAGTCAAGTTTAAGGGGCAAAATTGATTAATTTTCTGTGTTCTTTTGTGTGAGTGAAAGTCAATATTTAACATTTCCCCACATCAGCTGCAAATGAAAGTCACTACTTTTACTCAAAGTTAATGTGTTTAAAGGGATGCATAAATATCCCAAAGGCCATCACATCGGGCAGTCAATTTATCATTGAGAGTGAACAATTATCGGGTACTTGGTACCCTATTTACTATGTGTGCACAGTTTCTATTGTGAAATGGTGCATGTGTAATGTTTGTTATATATGTTAGTTTAACTATGCAATTCTACCAAATCAAGCTTGAAATTGCTGTCTCCAACTTGCTTGCTGATGGTGTAGGACCCATAGCACAAAGGTCTAAGCTTGCAATGAGGAACTGTGAATTGTTGCTTCTGTATGTGAAGGCAGAATTTATCATCAATGTTAACTGATGAGCAATTTGGCGCTGAGATTGGTGCTAGAGCTGCTGCCAAATAAGGGAATTTTGGTGCTGCTGAAGAATTAGCATCTAGATCATTTGATTGACATGTCTCCATGTTTTGAGGCTGCTTTATCTATTAGCACAATTTCATTGTATGAATTTATATCACCCATCAGAACAGTCCATAGGATGAATTTAGATCCCACGAAATCAAGAATTTTACTTATTTTGTTCATTATTCTATGAGAGAAATTAAGTTTTCATGCATTATTTCATTTTGATTTGCAGGGAAGGTCTAGCATAGTGTCAGGCTATTCTGTTGAAGTCTTATTTTATAAAGCATCCTCTCATTGTTCTGTTGGGACTTGTTGAATTTGAGCTCATTGTGATACTAGTTTTTGATAATTTGATGTAGAACTCCACCATCTCCATTGAAGCTTTGTATCTATTACTCTGAGGTCTAGTGGAATTAAGTTCTGGATTAATGTCTACAAAGTTAAGAGGGTTGCCTTTTGATGTCCCCTATCCTGCTTTTCTTCTTTGGAGACCTCCTTGTCTTTGCTTCCATAAAGTCTGGCCGCTCCATGGCAGAGTGGAAAGCAATTTTTCTCGCAAGGTCTTTTGTGGCTCCATATTTCTGCCTTCCTCTACTTGCTGACTCCTCCGTTTCTCCCGCTGAGTTTTCCCTGCAAGTTCTAGTCCCAGATTATTTTGGTTTCCTTTTCATTTTTCATACTGTAAGTTGGAGAATCCATCCAAGACAAATGGCATTGAGTTTCATCTTCTTTATACCTGCAAATTAAAAGCTGATAGCACTGCTGGGGATTGACATGGACCAATATTGGTCTACCTGTGAATTTTCAATTGTGTTATGACTGGCTATAGATTTGAGAATCCAGTTTCAAACATGAGCTATGGCTTGTATCTTGAGGTGATTTTGCCCATCTTCAGTCATACCCACTATTAACCATGCTGATGAAAGATGCTATCACGCCTTATGTTGGGACATAATGTGAATCTTAATTGACAATGTTAAAATAGCCCCTGTAATTTAGCTTCCATTTTCTGTTGTGGTCTCTGACATAGTGTGATGTATCCTTCCTATCAAGAGGTCTCTTGAATGTTCTAAGATGATAGCTCCTTGATTATAGCCTAATCCTTGCAAGGGTATGATTGTCATGCCCATTTTTTTTTTCTAAAAACAGGTACGACTACAACCATTTCCCAAACAACCAAACCATGAACAGGAGCAGATATACGGATTCACATTGACGTATATACATAAAGGCTATTCCTACCAAATGCTACATTCACATTATCAGTCGTGTGCCACATAACTAGAGGCTGAAGGGTTTCCATTGTCCTGCCATGAACGCCAAGGATAAAACCACAAGCGTATGCACTAGGGTATCCCGACATTACGTTGAGACGAATGTCAATTTTTAGTTAGTGCCATTGTTGACACAATCGAGTGCCAATTGCTATATTCACATTATCAGTTGTGTGCCACATAACTAGAGGCTGAAGGGTTTGCATCGCCTGCCATGAACGCCAAGGATAAAACCGCAAGCCTATGCCCCAGGGTATCGTGACATTACATTGAGACGACCGTCAATTTTTAGTCAGTGCCATTGCTGATGCAATCGAGTGCCACGTGTCTGCTTTGGTCCGATTCTACTATTCTTGCCGGACGTCGAGGACATGCCATTTGTCGCATCTACGAGACCTCGGGCCCAACTTTGATTGACAAGCCGCTTCGCCTTTGAGCTCTAGGACACTGCCACTTGGCAGCAACTCAGGTTCTCGAGACCTCGGAATCATTGGGGCATTAGTCCCCAACTACCTAATCCTTTCGAGGCTACGAGCCCCAGAACGTTGCTACGTGGTAGCTTCTTGGGCCTTCGAAACCTTGGAGGCGTTAGAGGATTAGCCCTAATGGCTTAATCCTTTCGAGGCTTCGAGCTCTGGAACACTGCCACATGGCAACTTCTCGGGTCTTTAGAATCTTGGAGGCATTAGGGAATTAGTCGTAATGGCTTAATCCTTCTGGGGCTTTGAGCTCCAGAATGCTGCCACTTGGCACTTCCTCAAGACTCCAGAGGTATTAGGGGATTAGACTGTCCCGCTAATGCTCAGAGCTATCGGAATGATGCCCATCATTCGACCAACATTCAATTAGCCTGAAAAATGACCAAGGCAAAAAGCAATATTCGACAAGTTAAAGTCTGCAAACATTTCAAAAAGCGACTAAGGTAAATAAAGGCCGATTAATTGATTTATCTACGCAAAACAATTTGGCAAGGCAAGAATTCAAATGATAAAGTGAAGCGTAAAAAATATTTAAGGCCAAAATATGAAGCCGATAGAAACCCACAAGCAAGTCTGAGTCTAAATGGATAGAACAAAGGCATTGAGGCTTAAACAATCACTCGACACTAAACCGATATCCTCATTGGTTTAGTCGATTAGCAGAATATTTGCAGGCAACTCGACCTAGCCAAAACCTCATTTAAGATACTTCTCAATCTATGAGCCCTCTGGTCTATTCATTAGAAGTTAGAACTTCTAGCATTGACACATAGACCCTCAATCTGTTATACCAAAGATGAGATAATTAAGCAAGGATTTACTAATGTATAAAGACACAAAGTCAAGGATTAGTCTTCAAAAATCCTTTTCTGTCATTAATTAATTCTTGCAAGGGTTTTTATATTTAAACCCATTTGGCTACCTCTGTTATAAATTTCCTCTTTATTTAAGTTGGTCTTGTTATAGGAAAAGTTTAAAGCAAAAAAGCTTACTCAATGCTATAATTAAGAAATCTTCCACAAGACATTACTTTTACCATATTATCATCAACATTCAGATTTTGCAATCAAGCTATATTGTTATTCCCAATAATCTTCACTCAGCTTTTTAATTATGTTTCTTCCCTACATGGATAGGCTTTAATCCTGAAGATAAACATAAAAGAACATAGGGGAAGGATCCTCTTTTTGTTATCCATGGAAGGCTGATTATTACGGCGTTAATTCCAAGCCAAGCATCCTTATCATTTTATTAAAAGAGCCTTAAATACCTAAGAGTTGTCTCTTATTTGGTGGATTCCTTCCATGTAGATCTCCAATAAAAAACCATTGAGGTATTATTAACATAGCTCAAAAGTTCTTTAAGATTTTATCTTGCTTAGATTATACCTTAACATCAAAAGGGTTAACCAACAAGGTTCATACAAGTTGAACATAAAGCCATATCATAAAAAGGGATATCATAACCAGATTCATACAAGCAGAACACTAGGTTATCTTTATCATCAATAGCATAGGCAATTTAACTACCCTGCCTTCATATGTAATTAATCCTTCATATAAAGGTCATTTAATAGTAGTACCATTATAAGTAACTCAAGATGCAATGAACAAGCATTCACGACATATTCAACTGAATATATGTTTGTATGTATGTATGTATATATCTCTTAAAGCCCTCACTTGGCCAAGCTCAGTCATGAGTAAACAAGCATCCACTAGGATTCCATTTTAAACGAAGATCCAAGCACAAGGTCTATTAATCTGATATAAATAAACAAACTATTCAACAATTCTTTGCAGTAATAACCAGAACATTCAACCAATGATAGTGGCTCACAACTCGGCCCGTAATTAGTCAATAACATATAAATACAATAGGTTCAACTGAGAGATAATAATCCTTGGCTTATAGCCAGTTATAGAAATCAACCAAACAAGAATAATCAATAGTTGAAGACGAGTTCCTCTTTACTCCCAGTGCAACTTTGGCCAACAGGAGGGCTCACCTCCCAACCTTTTGCCATCATCACGCGATTGCTCTATGCACCCCCGAGTAAGACTCCTAGCTCTAGGCATGTTCACATCATGGTGCAAGGCAAATAAAGGTAGAAGGCAGTCAAGATATCTTGGGGTCAAGGATATGGTTATTCACAAGGTGACATTCCAAACATCTCATAGTCAAAGAGGCTACCGACCTCGAATCTATTTCCAGCAAGCATATAAACACAAAAGAGAAAACACAAGGACTAAAGCAATCAGGGATTCAACCATAAGATATATTCCAATGTACAGTCATGAGAGGGCTTAGGCAACCTACCATCATGTCCCCTACATGAGAGACCTAACCCTTCTTCCATCATGAAAAATGTAACCTTTCAAGGCATCATTAGTTTTCCACAACAACTTTACTATCCAAGTAAGCAAAAGTTTTGTCAGCTAGAACTACCATGGAGGAATGCTTCAACTCCAAATTGCCCCACAACTGTAAGAAAGACTATGGGGTGACCCAAGCACAACCATAGGAAAATAAGCAAAGAGAAGAAGTAAGCCAAACAACGTTACCCCTTTCGAACACATCAAAACAATTAAGAATCACACAAACTTCATTTGGTCAAACAACAAAATAGTTAACGGAAAACCGACCAAATGATCCAAGCCCTCCCATGGATCTTTTTTGAAGCTTTCCAACCAGAGGAGGTACTCCCTCTCCATGCTCTTTTCTTGTTTCATTTTTCTTACTCCGTTACCATGATGGCCCAAAAGTCCCCCTCGAAAAAGTCCAATACTAAGAGATCTACCTTCCTCAAATAGGCATTCTCTCCTTCTCACATAGCCAATCTGAACGTGACAAGTGTTCGTTCTTTCCTAGGATCGACCAACTACTCTCCTTGCTAGCCCATGCCTTCATAATTGGACAATCTTTTGTCAGTCCATAATGGTGCATGGCGTCTCTAGCAGAATCTTAAGGTTGCTTCTAAGACAACCCACCTCCCAACACTTGGCTCAAGGGAAAGGCAATTCATGGACAAGTCTGCACTTCTGCCACTAGGCATTCAAGACGTTGGTCTACTTCGTCCTTATGCATTTAAGACGACCAAACAAAGGTGGTTTGACCAACCCATTAGTGTGTACACTCCAATAAGACAAGTCAAGACTAAAAAAAAGGCCAAATGGTAAACAAGGCATCTAACTTGGATTAGGTAAGGTTTAAGACAAGATACAGTTCAGAGATAGGATCATACATGATGCGACAATTCCTGGCATAGTCCTTGTTCCTTCATGTTCCTGCACACTTATTGCACCCATGAAATCCTCCTATTCTAATAGCCGAAGCTTGCAAATGTAATCATGCTAGATCATTTAATTAAACCAACGTAATCAGCTTACCAAGCAATTCACAAGGTCATGAAGCGAGGTCAATATAGCACCTTGTACATGTATAATTTCAATTGCAACCTAAGGCAATAATTTAAGCATTGCTAAACCAGCTATTACCTGTGCATAATCCACTTGTGCTTGTATCGGCACCACATTGTAAGCAAAACTAGTAGACTAAGCATAATAACATTATCTAGTAAGAAAGTATAGCAAATATTAATAATAGGTCCTGCCATGGTCTTATGGGTTCATATCATGATAGGTTTCAATAACTTCTTGCACGCCTTAGCAGGGCGTGAATAAGTATCATAGTCTGAAATCAAGATCATATAGTGTTAATAGTCTCCTAGGCATCATGTATTTGAAGATGAGCATAATGCACAATAGGGACCTTACATCCCCCTCCCCTTATGCAAACTTCCTCTTGGAAGGCCCTGTAAAAAATGCATGGTAATCTAATCTTTATTAGCATTGCATCTTCCCAAGTAGCTGCTGTCACATCACATTTGTCCTATTGCACCTGGACCTAGTCCAATTCTCTGGCTTGGAGGACCAATGTCCTACATGCTACCACTTGCAGGGGTTCCAAACTCACAGCTTTGTGACCTTGATCTGTAGTGTTAATGACCATCGGCTGGGACTTGACTTGGTGGTCATCCACCTCTGCATTGGTCTTGTGCCCTCAACCTTCGACATCAATTACCTTTTTTGACAACAGAGTCCTTTGTCTATTGGTAGCTGATGATCCTAGGGAGCAATCACGTGCATAATGGCCAGGGGATTCACACACATAGCACACACCCTTAAACCATACACGCCTTGATGGGGCTTCAATTGGCCTTTGATCAATTGAGGCCATAGGCCTAGAAGGTCTTGCTTGTGCAGATTGTCGAGTCCTCACAGACCTAGTGTGTTGTCTGTCTCATTGCGTATCATTACTTCGTCTTGGTTCATGCTTTTCATGTCGGTTTCTACACTAATTTTTGCTAGGACGTTTTCCCTTTTGCTGTTGCATGGGTCTCCAAGTGGATTGAGCCGGTCTCCAACCTACCCTAGGTGTTTGTTTAAGAGTGTGGTCATAGCATTGTGCCTCCAGATGCGCTATTGGCAGTCTTTCCTCCAAAGCATCAAGCATTTGCTGCATGACATGTAGAATCTGGGGCATCACGTCTAGCACCCCTTGGGGAACGTAAGGTTCCTCCATTTCCAGAAATGGTTGTCTTTCTCGACTCATTCTACACCAACAGAGAGTGGATATCAGATCTATGTTTGTTGAATTAGTGAATGGTAACAATTGATCACAAACATGTCACTCTGGGCAAAAGTGTAATAAACTAAGATGAATGCATCATTTAAGTGCCATCCCTATGTCGATAACGTTTGGGGTGACATTCACAACCCAAAACCCAAAAGTAACTAAGCATCCAAATTGTATTCTCAACATAGAAATTCCTTTGCAACATCAGAGGGAAGTGGGGAATGCGTCCCACGTATTTTACCATGCCTAGGTCAAGGGAGTGCAAATGCCCTATCATCATGCCCATGTAATTTAGTTGAAGGCCCACAGGAACATCGGTTCCACCAGCCAATATCAATGCGCGGAAGTAAAAGAATGTATGTGGCCCTTAGGTCACTAGTCCACCAACCAAGAATCACTATGCAGAAGTAAAAGAAACACCTCAGTGCCTAAAATCACCACGTTTGGTGTGTGGGAAGAATGGGGTCTTGAACTTGCGCGACAGGTTCCCATCGTGACCCACTAGCTATGTTCCAAGCTACTTCTCCCCTATACTTGCCTAGGCGACAAATATGCACATACTAACACACAAAACCAGCATGAACAATCATCACAATAATTTGAAGAAATCAGCTGATCATGTAAGTGTGAAATCAATAAAATGAGACCAAGTAGTCTCGCTAAGGAGATCAAATCCAACTAAAAATTTATCAACAAATTCCATGATCGGACTTTTTCTTAAAACATTTGAAGTCAAGAGGAAACAACGTTGGTTTCCAAACAACTTTAAACAAGAGCTCAAACAACTTAAAATAAGTTCGACAAGCAGATTAAAAAAAAAAAAGAATCAGATACAATACGATCACTATGTGACTTGGTAAGTCACTCAAGGGAAGAAGGAATGAGGTAAGAGGGCATCAATGATCCACTAACCGTCCGGAGAATCAAACTACATCATCGGCATAGAGGATATGGTCCATTGGCCATGACCAATATGAGGATAGTCCACTAGCCGTCCGAAGAATCAAACTATGTCATCGGCATAGGGGATATGGTCCTAAACATAACATACATTCAAGAATTCAGGATATGCAATACTTGTGCTCCTTTAGAGGTCATATTTACAGATAGTCCGTTTTTGCCACCCACCAAGGTGTGATATTTTATTGAAATCAGGGCTTGCTGACCTTATCATGAAAATTTAGATGCAGTACTGCTTGCAATAAGGTTCTTGTTGTCTTCAAATCTTGCACCCTAGAAGAGGGCTGTTCAGGGCTCCTCCAGATTTGGGCAATGTTGGGTAGTGTGCCTATAAGTGGAAATGAACCTCGAGGTTGAAAGGGCTAGCTCCCTGTATTAGGTTTTGTGCAATAAAACTGTTGAACCAGTTTGTATGAGTGAAGAGTCAAAAGTTTGCATAAATGAAAAGCCTAAGTCTAAGATGGTGATACACCAAGAATTAGTATCCACATGTATGCCCTATACTTATGCACAATACAACAAAATATAGTCTATAACTCAAGCTCGAGAAGATTTCAACATAAGTATTTCAATGTAGAGAGAAAATGAATGAGATCATACAAGGTAAATAACTGGAAAAGACAACATGTATAGCCTAGAAAAGAGGTTGTACATTTGCAAAATCTCATATAGCTAGAATGCATTCTACATGCCCTGTTGGATCAACTCTTTGGTCAAAAACATGAAGGACAGAGAACATAAGGATAAAGCATCACTTGTCACTCTGTGTCTCTTGCGTGCCCAAACAAATGTCTAGAATTTAGAAAGAAAACAGACTTATGCTTCTTTGCTCAAAGGCAAGAAAATGACAAAACATTCCAGCAGGGCTTCGTCTTACTATCTGTGGATGATAAAACCAGAGTCCAAGGGTCTTATTTATAGCAAAAGAGGGAGAGAAAAGAGAGCTCTTGGGTGCCAAAATAGAAGCCTCCAAAACGGTTTGCAGTCGTCATCTTGGTGAAATTGATTCCAGCTGTTCTCTCATTCAGTTGGAGTGTCCTCTTTGATTCGCCTTCTTGAAATGACCAGGATCACTGCAAAATCAATGGTGAGATGACCCTCCATAAGAAATGTCTCGCATCACTGCTATGAACCTTAGATTCCCCCTGAGAGCACCCACGTTTTGCACTGCAGACCCATTCGGGTTTTCCATGTGACTTTACTTCTACTTGCTTTTTTGGGTTCTTTGATTGCTTCTACTTATAAAAGTCATGAGCAAAGCTCCTTTGAAAACCCGTATTGTCTCTTCTTGTTCGGGCTTCTCGATTGCTTCTACTTGTAAAAGTTATAAGCAAAGCTCTTTGGGAAACCCGATTTGCACTATCCTTGCTTAAGACCCTGTTAGCTTATCTGAATGGCTTTACTACTTGCTTGAAGACTTTAGGCATGAATTTGACGTCCTACGGCACGACATCTTTGAATCTCAACGGCTAGTTGGCCACCCTAAATTTGATGTCCTGCGGCACATCGTTTTTGCAGCGCAACGGCTAGTTGGCTGCCCTGAATTTGACATCGTGCGGCACGTCATCCCTTTGAATCCCAACGGTTAGTTGGCTGTATTAAACTTGACGTCCTGCGACACGTCATGGGGATTCATCGGGTTTATGTTTTGGACAATTTTCTCGAAGTAATTTCTTCGAACAATTTGTTTGAAGGAATTCTTTCGAGGATTTTGTTCGAAAGGCAACGGTTAGTTCCTTTGAGAACTTTTCCCGAAGGACAATTGGGAAAGTGTCATTTGGAAAAGTTCCGAAGGACACTTGGGGAAGGCACAGGGTCCCTTGGAAAACTTCCGAAGGGCATTTCCAAAGGAAATGGCCATTCGGAACTTTTTTGAAGGGCATTTCCAAAGACAAAGTGCCATTTGGAAAAGTCTGAAGGGTCACTTGGGAAGAAAAGTGCCCTTCAGAACTTTTTTGAAGGGTCACTTGGACAACAAAGTGCCTTTTGGAAAAGTCTGAAGGGACGGGCTAAAAAGTGCCTTTCAGAACTTTTTCAAAGGGTCACTTGGAAGAAAAGTGCCATTCGGAAAAGTCTGAAGGGACACTTGGGCTAAAAAGTGCCCTTCGAAACTTTTTTGAAGGGTCACTTAGAAAGAAAAGTGCCCTTCGGAAAAGCCCGAATGGAAACTTGGGAAAACAAAGTGCCCTTCGAAAAATTTCGAAGGGACACTTGGGGGGGGGGGGGGAACAAGGCAAATGAACTCAAATGAACTCCACTCTTTGCTGTCCAATCAAAAGTTTTAGCACTTATAAAAGCAAGTGCATTATCTGAGATGATGACATAAGGAGCTCCAAACTTTGTTATAATGTTGTCGTAGAACTCCAATATGGCATTTTCATTTGCTTCCTTCAAAGCAACGTCTACCCATTTTGTGAAGTAGTCTGTAGCAGTCAATATCCAATTTGTGTCCAACATTTGATGGGGGGTTGATCATGCCAATGAAGTCAAGGCCCCATTGCATGAAATGCTAGTCCACTTGGATAGGATTCAATGGGCTTTTGTTTGCCAACAAAGAAAACACATTGAGGACAAACCTTAGCCCAATGATAACAGTCCTTAAAAAGACCAAGACAATAGTAACCAACACTCATTATTTTTGCAGTTGTTCTAGGAGAGAAGTGACCACCATCTGCACCATTATGGAACTTTTCTAGCAGCATATCAAATTGATCATTGTTGATGCATCTTAGCAACACATTGCTCACATCCTTCTTAAAGAGAATGCCATCCACAAGACAATAAGGAATAGCTTGCAGCCTAAAATACCTTCTTTGAGATTTGTTCAAACCATTGAAACACTCACCATTTTGAAGAAAATCAATGATGTTTTGTGTCCAACTTTGATTTTGCATTTGATCAGCTGGCTGGTCTTGAACTTGATTCACCAAGGCTTGCTCTTTTGGTTCTTGAAAGTTAGATGCTAAGTGCTCACATAAACCTCTTCCTCTTACTAGGCTGGTTACCTTGATGTTAATGTCATATTCCATCACCTTCATGATCCATCCGACGCTCTTCTCATTACGATCCCTGCTTAGGAGAAACTCCTTGGTGCTAGGATGGGAGACCATGACATGGACCCTATTGTTGGAAACCATATGCCTGAACTTTTTCAAATCTTTAATGACGGTTAAAGCTTGCTTCTTCACAAAAGAATATCTCACTTCGTAGTCTTCTAAGCCTTGGCTGAAGAAAGCAATTGGCTATTCAACATCCTCGTCATTCTTTTGCATAAGCATGGCTGAGATTGTGTCCAGGTTAGCAAAATTATAAAGAATGGAATCCTTAGCAAAATTCGGATTTAAGAGAGTGGGAGATGCTGCAATTGCTTGCTTGATTGTCTCAAAGCTGCTTTTACCTTCCTTTGTCCAAGTAAAAACTTGGTTCTTTTTTAGCATAGCTGTGATAGGTTTTACCACAATTGCAAAGTTTGGGATAGACCTCCTTACAAAGTTTATTTTTCCCTAGAAACTTTGCAGCCCTTTCTTGTGTTGAGGCAAAGACAAGCCTAGAATAGCTTCAATCCTTTCGGGGTCAATAGATAAGCCTTCTTTCGAAACAACATGACCCAAAAGCTTACCTTCATGGACAACGAAGATGTACTTCTTTGGATTGAGGGATATGCCGTACTCTCTACACTTCTCAAACACTTGCCTTAGATGTCCCATATGATCAACAACATCCCTTGAAAAAATGGTTATATCATCAAGTTAAACAAGCAAAAATTTATTGATCAAACCTTTGAAAGCCATGCCCATTGCCCTTTGAAATGTAGCTCTAGCATTGGATAAACCAAATGGCATCTTCTTGTAGGCAAAGGTCCCCCACTTGGTGGGGAAAGCTATCTTGAATTGATCCTCTTCATTTATCAATATTTGATTATAACCTGAATAACCATCAAGAAGTGAGAAACGTTGAGAACTTGAAACAACTTGCAAAATTTGTTCCATGGAAGGGAGTGGGTAATGATCTTTGAGAGACACTTTGTTTAGATCACGAAAATCCACACAAAGTCTGATTTCTCCATTCTTTCGAACCGACACAAGGTTGGCCACCCAAGTTTAGTGCTTGATAGGAAATATAATCCTAGACTCAATCAATTTGGTCAGCTTTCTTCACGAGTTCTTCTACCTTGGGGTTGATAGGCCTTTGCTTTTGTCTTATCGGTTTAGTTTCATGCTCCAACTCAATGGTGTGATGAGCTAGACTTGGGTCAAACCTTTTCAGGGCCTTGTATTCCCAGTTAAAGATGTCATTAAACTCTTTGCATAATGCAATAAAAGCTTGCCTTTTCAACTGAGAACAAGCCTTGCCAATCTTCGAATGTTTGTCCTTGAAAATCAGAACTCTTTCATAGTTCTCTTCTTTTGTTGACATGCTCATTCTTTGGTTTTCTTTTGATCATCCTCGTTGAAGACACTCTCCAAGGTAATCAACCCCTTGGGTATTTTATTTGTCTTTAGCTTTATAATCTGCTCTTCATAATGATCATGCAACTTCTTTTGATTTCTTGAAGAGAAGCCTGCCTCATTTTGCAAGAAGTGTGCAATGTGTTCATCACTTTCAAACACTTGCGATGACACTTCATTATCCGGAATGGAAGGTCTCACAATGATCTTGATATGAGATTGATCTTTCTCTTGTTCAACGTCAGCAACTGAGTTAAAACGTGCTCCTATTGCAGCCAGTCTATCAATGTGCTTGTTCAAGTCTCTTGGTATGGGCTAGATGTTGAAGGCATAAAAATCCTCAAGTAGATCCCATACCCTATGCTTGTAGTACTTGAGCAAGGGGTTCTTGGTTGTAGCTTGACTTCTCACTTGATGAATGACCGGGGCACTATCTCCATAGACTTTCAAAAGCTTGATTCCTCTCTTCTTTGTCCATTTTGACTATGAACTAAGCTTTCGTATTCTGCCACGTTGCAAGTGCAGCTGAAGTGAAACCTATAAGAAGAGTAGTAACGATTCTTTGATGGAGAAACCAACATGACACCAGCGCCTACACCTACTTTGCTTCTTGAACCATCAAAGAACATTTCCCACATGCCATCAAGCTCATGATTTTCATTGGAGAGGGAATTGGGACGTTTTTCTCATGCATGCAGTAAACTCCCAAATCAGTTTCCTCAATGAATGTGTAAGGATCAAGGCCATGTGTTTCAGTGCTGTACTTGTCAAGATAGAGGTCGAAAATACCTTCAAGAGGAGAAGATGTTTCACTGTTCAGGACTGTCTCTTCCTCTTTGTTGATTAGACAGTTTTGATTTGTCATTGTCTCCAAGTATGGCTCAATATGAAACCTTGCTAAGGGCTGAGTCCTTATGGTTACCTTGGTTCCATACCTTGTCTTGAAAGCTAGAAAGGACCAATCAGCAGAAAAGTATCCTCTTATCTTGGTCGTAAAGCCCCTAGACAAACATATAGCAAAGTGTGCTAGAAGGTCCACCACCACAATATCTTGCATGATAGGGAAGCTTGGGCAGCCATGTAAAAACACTTTTAGGCTTTTGAACAATCCTACCGTCTTGGTTGGAGTTACATCCAGCTGCAACACGCCTTTATTATGTGGCTCATAGTTCAAACCTAGCGTATCAGTCACTACTTTAGGCATAATAGTAGTACTTGCTCCACTATCCACAATACAATTGTGGACCAACTTATCTCCTACAATGAGTGTGAGGTAGAAGGGTGGAGGCTTTTGAGCTTTAGTGGAAGGCTCCAAAAGATGATTTGGAGAATTTGTGAGAGCCACACTATGATGACTTGAAGATTGAGGGGCCACCTGCATGCTTGCTAACTGCTCTTGCAAAAGCTCCTTTTGACCAAGTATATGTAGAATCTCCCAAAGGGATATGCTTGTCTTAGTGCTCTTTAACGAGTCCACAATATTTAGAGATGGAGTATTCACTTTCCCCTATATTTTTGACGGTAATAAAGGAGATGTACCCTGCTGTGTTGCAATCGTGGTAGCTGCATTTACATTTTGATTCTATTGAGGAACATGGCTTGTAGAAGGTGCATCACTTTGATTGGCGTTTTGTGGCCTTGGAGAGGCATCACTTGGAACTATTCGTGGCTCTTGGCCTTCTCCCAAGGCTCTCTTCTTGGACCTTGTATTAACTGCAATTGACATGCCTTAAGTCAGCGCAAAATTATCCTTCTCTCTTAGCCTCAATTGCTAGCTCATATGCACCTGGAAGAGTGAATCCTCCCATTGACTGCAACATAACAACATTAGTACCAATCCCTTTGAGGTATGTTGGGAACACAAAGCTAGGAGGTCTCATGATTGGTGGCAGCCTATACCATGTTCTTTGAAATCTCTCATTGAAATCTCCTATGAATTCATTTGGACCTCTTCTTATTACATTCAGCTGATGTATTAGGGAAGCATGATCACTCTTATTTTCGAATCTTGTCACCAATAGGTCTCCAAAACCATCCCAACTTATAATGCAGCCCCTTTCCAATGTTCTATACCAGTCAAGTGCTTTGCCTTTTAAAGACGTAACAAGCAGTGTAATGGCTATGTTGGCCCTAGTAACATCATGAAAATTGCAGAAATTAGAGATGTCTCTAATATGATCAGATAGGGTAATAAGATCCTCTCCATTGAAACTAGGAAGATTTTTGGTAGCATTTGGAGGGATGGGGTCATATGCGAGAAGCTCTATTGGGTTTTGGGTATTAAAAGTAGGGAAAGGTTGTCATCTATCTATCTCTCCCCTTTCTCCCATTTCTCTTCTTCCTCTATGATCCTCTATTTCTTCTTCTTCAACTTCCTCCTCTCCTTGAACTTCTTCAACCCCTGCTTCTTCCCCAAAACCTCCCTACCAAGGATTTAATAGGGCTAGGAGTGGTTTAGGGCGTTGTTCTTCAGGAAAAGCTTCAGCTAAAGGGGCTTGGTCAGAAAATCTTAAGGACCTTGTGAGGACCATGTAGGATAATGTATAAAACTTGGTCTAGACCCTGGGATTCACATCCTTTTGGAGTCATCAAATGCTGGGTTAGGGGTATTTCTACTACTTAGGCCTGCTAAGACCAACATTCGCCTTGACTTAGCAATAATTCGGATCCCACCGGACGTGCCAGAACTGTTGTCTCCAAATCTTGCACCCTAGAAGAGGGTTGTTCAGGGCTCCTCCAGGTTTGGGCAATGTTGGGACATTTCCAGCCCTGTGGGTGTGCCTATAAGTGGAAATGAACGTCTAGGTTGAAAGGGCTAGCTTCTTGTATTAGCTTTTGTGCAATAAAACTGCTGAACCAGTTTGTATGAGTGAAGAGTCAGAAGTTTGCATAAATGAAAAGCCTAGTCTAAGATGGTGATACACCAAGAATTAATATCCACATGTATGTCCTATACTTATTTACAATACATCAGAATATAGTATATCACTTATGCTCTAGAAAATTTCAACATAAGTATTTCAATCTAGAGACAAAATGAATGAGATCACACAAGGTAAATAACTAGAAAAGACAACCTGTATAGTCCAGAAAAGAGGTTACACATGTGCAAAATCTCATATAGCTAGAATGCACTCTACATGACCTGTTGGATCAACTCTTTGTTCAAAAACATGAAGGACAGAGAACAAAAGGATAAAGCATCACATGCTATCACTCTGTGTCTCTTGTGTGCCCAGATAAATGTCTAGAACTTAGAAAGAAAACAGATTTATGCTTCTTTGCTCAAAGGCAAGAAAATGGCAAAACATTTCAGCAGGATTTCGCCGTACTATTTGTGGATGATAAAACTAGAGCCCAAGGGTCTTGTTTATAGCAAAAGAGGGAGAGAAAAGACAGCTCTTGGGCACCAAAATAGAAGCCTCCAAAACGGTTTGCAGTTGTCAATGTGGTGAAACTGATTTCAGCTGTTCTCTCATTCAGTTGGAGTTTGCCCTTCTCTTTGATTCGCCTTCTTGAAATGACCAGGATTGTTGCAAAATCAATGGTGAGATGACCCTCTATAAGAAATGGTTCGGATCGCTGCTGTGAACCTTAGATTCCTCCTGAGATTTCTCGTGTTTTGCATTGCAGACCCATTCAGGGTTTTCAAGTGACTTTACTTCTACTTGCTTCTTTGGGTTCTTTGATTGCTTCTACTTATAAAAGTCATAAGCAAAGCTCCTTTGAAAACCCGCAAAGCATTGTCTCTTCTTTTTCGGGCTTCTCGATTGTTTCTACTTGTAAAAGTCATAAGCAAAGCTCTTTGGGAAACCCGATTTGCACTATCCTTGCTTAAGCCCTATTGGCTTCTCTGAATGGCTTTACTCTTTGCTTGAAGACTTTAGGCATGGATTTGACGTCCTGTGGCACGTTATCTTTGAATATCAATGGCTAGTTGGCCACCCTAAATTTGACGTCCTGTGGCACGTCATCTTTGAATCTCAACGACTAGTTGGCCACTCTGAATTTGACCCCTACGGCACGTCGTTTTTTGCACCCCAACAGCTAGTTGGCTGCCCTAAATTTGACATCATGCGGCATGTCATCCCTTTGAATCCCAACGGCTAGTTGGCTGTATTAAACTTGACGTCCTGTGGCACGTCATGGGGATCCATCGGGTTTATGTTTTGGGCAATTTTCTTGAAGTAATTTCTTCGGACAATTTGTTCAAAGGAATTCTTTCGAGGATTTTGCTTGAAAGGCAACGGTTAGTTCCTTCGGGAACTTTTTTCGAAGGACACTTGGGAAAGTGTCATTCGGAAAAGTTCCGAAGGACACTTGGGGAAGGCACAGGGCCCCTTCGGAAAATTTCGAAGGGCATTTCCAAAAGAAATGGCCCTTCGGAACTTTTCTGAAGTGCATTTCCAAAGACAAAGTGCCTTTCGACAAAGTCCGAAGGGTCACTTGGGAAGAAAAGTGCCCTTCAATTTTTTTTTGAAGGGTCACTTGGACAACAAAAAGGAAATGGCCATTCGGAAGTTTTTGGAAGGGCATTTTCAAAGACAAAGTGCCCTTCGAAAAAGTCAGAAGGGTCACTTGGGAAGAAAAGTGCCCTTCAAAACTTTTTCGAAGGGTCACTTGGACAACAAAGTGCCCTTTGGAAAAGTCCGAAGGGACACTTGGGCTAAAAAGTGCTATTCGAAACTTTTTTGAAGGGTCACTTGGAAGAAAAGTGCCCTTCGAAAAAGTCCGAAAGGACACTCGGGCTAAAAAGTGCCCTTCGAAACTTTTTTGAAGGGTCAATTAGAAAGAAAAGTGCCTTCGAAAAAGTCGGAAGGGATACTTGGGAAAACAAAGTGCCCTTCGAAAAATTTCGAAGGGACACTTGGGGGGGACCAAGGCAAGAAAGGCCTTTCGGGAAAGCTTCGAATGGCCACTTCTGAGAGGCAAGAATCAAGACCATTTTGGGTTTTCTAAATGCTTTTACTTATAAAAGTCATAAGACTTGCTCCTTGGAAAACCCGAAGTCATGCATCGTTAAAAACCCGCAAAGCATTGGAAGGAGTAATTCTGGGTTACCCAGATTATTTTTACTCATGAAACTTTTATAAGTTGAGTCGTTTAGAGAACCCGACTTGGTCTGAGGAGTAACTTGGGGTTATGAGGGGCCAAGACTTGACTTGTGGAGAACCCGACATACACTACAATGGAGCCAAAACACCTTAGCCCCCTTGACTTGCAATTTTGGACCTCTGAAATGCCCTGTTCTTGCAATTGTTGTTCGGCTCTCCATGAAAATGGTTGAACAAATTGTATTGAGGTGAAATTTGGTCAACAGTTCCACCTACATGTGCGGACATATTATATATACAGAAAGAGAGATGCAGAGATATCATCTCTAGAGAAGGGGCACCTCTACCGACAACACTCTCCATTTCCTATTGACATAGTGCTATACAAGTGCCCAAGGCAGTTAGCAGTTTAAGCTGTCAAATAAGTTCTTGTCATGAGAGAAAATAACAATACCAGGTGTATCCACTCAAAGCTATTGTTACTTAGCTTCACAAGAATTTCAACACTATGATCAACACTTCTAGGCTACTATTCAGTCAATCAATATTATTTTATAGATGTAGACTTATCTATTGATTGTTTAATCATCTTAATATCAAGAATGTGCATAGTTACCTCAACCCATTTCAGGCGCTTCACACCTAGGAAGATACACTTGTAACTATTTACCATGCACCCATAAACAACATTAAAAGTCAGGGTATGCTCACATATGTACAACAAGGAAATTAGCAGCCTAAAGCTATCCAATATAGCATGCTATTTCATAAAATATGTAGACATACCTGCGCCGGTTAGTTCCAAGGAGATCCATCTTAAATCATGATCAAAATGCAAGATTACCATTCAACTAGTTAGCATAAACCAATATTAGATTTAATCATAGAGCAAGCCATAATAACATAATTATACCATACCACAGTTCATCGAACGGTTCTAATGCTCTAAAAAGCAAGAAAACACTCTCTAACACATTCCCACAATTCAAATATACGCAATCAACGTATCCAGGGAACTCATAATTTCAAAATGAGAGGTCCTTAAAGCCTTTTATAGTCATAAGTTCAATTAACAACATTTGAGCACTAGTTCAAGCATAGCAAGCCAATTTCATTCAGATTCGTAGTCCATCATTAGCATGGTGACACCATAATAGAAGTGCATCTATCTAGTTAAGCACTATAATAGGCAAGCAACACGCGCACCGACATGCACACACGCACACACATATCACCGCGTGGTTTCAAATGAGAGGGTCTACTATTCCTCCAAACATAAAAACATATCATAGGCATTATATGCTTTGTTAGGATAGAACAAACAAAATAAGTATAATAGGGGTTATAGTAGAATTTGGTCCCCACAACTAGTCCATATCAGGTCTTTAATACTCCTTGATCAAGTGTTCTTTAAGGTATTTTCGTGCAAAATGGCCAACAACTCCAAAGTTGAAGAGAGCACAAGTGGTATTATCCTCTCCAAATTGTGCCCATTGAGATTTACCTGGTCCGGAACTAAAGGTTTTCCCAAGTGGGGCTTGTTTTTGTGTACCCTGCATCTTGTGATACTTTTGAATGCGATTCCTACAACTCCTTCGATGATGAGAATCTAAGGAGTGCCCAACTTGCCCACATCCTCGCTAGGGTGATGAGATTCTTTTTGCAACACAGAAGTTCAGGGAAGCCTTTAATCCAACACAGTCATCATACATTGTAGGGTCTTAAGAATTTGGACATTAATTTCAACCAACTGCTTAATCCGAGGATATTGGTGACACCCAACTGCAGTGTTTACTGTGCCTTCCTTTTGTGACATCTTGTCTACACAATTCAGGTTTTAAATAGAGTTAACAACAATGTGCACAAACATTCAATTCACACAAATCATGATTAACCAGAGTTAGAAAGGCAATGAACTTATGCAGATCATCCCCAGAGATTCCAGAGTTTAACCTAGTCTTTGATACCAAAATGTCATGCCCCCTTTTTTCTAAAAATAGGTATGACTACAACCATTTCCCGAACAACTAAACCATGAACAAGAGCAAATATATAGATTCACATTGACATATATACATAAAGGCTATTCCTGCCAACTGCTACATTCACATTATCAGTTGCGTGCCACATAACTAGACGCTGAAGGGTTTCCATCGTCCTGCCATGAATGCCAAGGATAAAACCTCAAGCCTATGCACTAGGTTATCACGACATTACGTTGAGGCGACCGTCAATTTTTAGTTAGCACCATTGCTGAGGCAATTGAGTGCCATGTGTCTACTTCGGTTCGCTTCTACTATTCTTGCTGGACATTGAGGACATGTCATTTGTTGCATCTACGGGAACCTGGGCCCAACTTCGACTGATAAACTGCTTCACCTTCGAGCTCTGAGACACTGCCACTTGGCAGCGCCTCAGGGTCTCGGGACCTCGGAAGCATTGGGACATTAGTCCCCAATTGCTTAATCCTCTCGAGGCTATGAGCTCCAGAATGTTGTCACGTGGCAGCTTCTCGGGCCCTCAGAATCTCGAAGGCATTAGAGAATTAGCCCTAATGGCTTAAACCTTTTGGGGCTTCAAGTTTCAGAATGCAGCTACATGATAGCTTCTCGGGTCCTCATAATTTTTAGGGAATTAGCCCTAATGGCTTAATCCTTTCAGGGCTTCGAGCGTCGGAATGCTGCCACTTGGTACTTCCTCATGACTCCAGAGGTATTAGGGGATTAGACTGTCCTGCTAATGCTCCAAGCTGTTGGAATGATGCCACGTGGCATCATTCGGCAAACTTTCAAAAAGCTCGAAAACGACCAAGGCAAAAAGCAATATTTGATTGAGTTAAAGTCTGCAAACATTTCGAAAAGCGACTAAGGTAAATAAAGGCCGATTAATCCATTTATCTATGCAAAACAATTCGGCAAGGCTAGAATTCAAATGATAAAGCGAAGCACAAAAAATATTTAAGGCCAAAATATGAAGCCGATAGAAACCCACAAGCAAGTCTTGAGTCTAAATTGATAGAACAACGGCATCAAGGTTTAAACAATCTCTCGACACTAAACCAATATCCTCATTAGTTTAGTTGACTCGCAGAATATGTGCAGGCAACTAGACCTAGCCAAAACCCCTTTTAAGATACTGCTCAATCTATGAGCCCTCTAGTCTGTTCATTAGAAGTTAAAACTTCTAGCATTAACACATAGGCCCCCAATCTGTTATATCAAATGAGATAATTAAGCAAGGATTTACTAATGGATAAAGCCACATAGTCGAGGATTAGTCTTCAAAAATCCTTTTCTATCATTAATTAATTCTTGCAAGGGTTTTTATAGTTAAACCCATCTGGTTACATTGCATTATTATTTTCTTAGCAAAGAGTCCAACTTTGTTATAAATTTCCTCTTTATTTAAGTTGGTCTTGTTATAGGAAAAGTTTAAAGTAGAAAAGCTTACTCAATTCTATAATTAAGAACTCTTCCACAAGACATTACTTTTACCAGATTATCATCAATATACAGATTTTACAATCAAGCTATATTTTTATTCCTAATAACCTTCACTCAGCTATTTAATTACGTTTCTTCCCTACATGGATAGGCTTAAATCCCGAAGATAAACATAAAAGAATATAGGGAAAGGATCCCTTTTTTGTTATCCATGGAAGGCTGATTATTACGAGGTTAATTCCAAGCCAAGCATACTTATCATTTTATTAAAAGATCCTTAAAGACCTAAGAGTTGTCTCTCATTTGGCAGATTCCTTCCATGTAGATCTCCAATCACAAACCATTGAGGTTCTTATTAACATAGCTCAAAAGTTCTTTAAGATTTTATCTTGCTTAGATTATACCTTAACATCAAAAGGGTTAACTAACAAGGTTCATACAAGTTGAACATAAAGCTATATCATAAAAAGGGTTTATCATAACCAAATTCATACAAGTAGAACACTAGATTATCTTTATCATCAATAGCATAGGCAATTTAACTCCCCTACCTTCATATGTAATAAATCCTTCATATAAAGGTCATCTAATAGTAATACCATTATAAACAATTCAAGATGCGATAAACAAGCATTCACGGGATATTCAACTGAATATATGTATGTATGTACGTATATATATATATATATTTCTTAAAGCCCTCACTTGGCCAAGCTTAGTCATGAGTATACAAGCATCCACTAGGATTCCATTTTAAACGAAGATCCAATCACAAGGTCTATTAATCCAATATAAAGAAACAAACTATTCCACATTTCTCTGCAGTAATTACTGGAACATTCAACTGGTAAACTTCATAATGATTGTGGCTCACAACTCGGCCTGCAATTAATCAATAACATATAAATACAATAGGCTTAGTTGAGAATTAATAATCCTTGGCTTATATCCAGTTATAGAAAGCAACCAAACAAGAATAATCAATAGCTGAAGACGAGCTCCTCTTTGCTCCCATTGCAACTTCAGCTAACAGAATGAAGGCTTACCTCTCAAATCTTTTGCCATCATCAAGCGACTGCTCTAGGCACCCCTTAGCAAGACTCCTGGCTCCAGGCATGTTCACATCATGGTGTAGGCAAATAAAGGTAGAAGGAAGACAAGATGTCTTGGGGTCAAGGATATGGCTATTCACAAGGTGACAATCCAAACATCTCATAGTCAAAGAGGCTACCAACCTTGAATCTATTTCCAACAAGCATATAAACACAAGATAAAAACACAAGGACTTAAACTATCAGGGATTCAACCATAAGGTATATTTCAATGTAAGTCATGAGAGGGCTTAGGCAACATACCATCATGTCCCACATGAGAGACCTAACCCTTCTTCGATCATGAAGAATGTAACCTTTTGCAGCATCATTAGTTTTCCATGACAACTTTACTATCCAAGTAAGTAGAAATTCGGTCAGCCAGAACTACCATGGAGGAATGTCTCAACTCCAAACTCCCACACAAGGTTAAGAAAGACTATGGGGTGACCCAAGCACAACCATAGGAAAATAAGCAAAGAGAATAAGTAAGCCAAGCGGCCTTACTCCTCCCGAACACAACAAAATAATTAAGAATCACACAAACTTCATTTGGTTAGACAATAGAATAGTTAAGTCAACAGGAAACCAACCATACGATCTAGGCCCTCCCATTGATCTTTTTTGAAGATTTCCAACCAGCCGAGGCTCTCCCTTTTCAGCCTCCTTTCTTGTTTCCTTTCTCTTCCTCCTTCATTACTAGGATGGCCCAAAAGTCCCTCCAAAAAATGTCCAAAACTAAGAGATCCGCCTTCCTCAAATAGGTGTTCTCTCCTTCTCACATAGCCAATCCGAACATGACAAGTGTCTGTTCTTTCGTAGGATCAACCAAGCACTCTCCTTGCCAGCCCATACCTTCATAAATGGACGATCTTTTGTCAGTCCATAATGACGCATGGCAGTGCTAGTAAATTACTAAGGCTGCTTCTAAGACAACCCTCCTCCCAACACTTGGCTCAAGGCAAAGGCAATTCATGGACAAAGTCTGCACTTCTGCCACTAGCATTTTAGACATTGATCTACTTTGTCCTTATGCATTCAAGACGACTAACCAAAGGTGGTTCGACCAACCCAACAGTGAGTACACTCCAAAAAGACAAGTCAAGACTAAAAAAAAATGCCAAATGGTAAACAAGGCATCCAACTTGGATTAGGTAAGGTTTAAGACAAGATACAGTTCAGAGATAGGATCACACATGATGTGACAATGCCCGGCGTAGTCTTTGTTCCTTTATTGGCAATGATTCCTGCAAACTTATTGCATCCATGAAATCCTCCTATTCTAATAGACGAAGCTTGCAACTATAAGCATGCTAGATCGTTTAATTAAACCAATGTGATCAGCTTACCAAGCAATTCACAAGGTCATGAAACAAGGTCAATATAGCACCTTGTACATGTATAATTTCAATTGCAACCCAAGGCAATAATTTAAGCATTTCTAAACCGGCACTTACCATTTGCATAATCCACTTATGCTCGTATCAGGACCACCTTGTAAGCAAAATTAGTAGACTAAGCATAATAACATTATCTAGTAAGAAAATATATCAAATATTAATAAAAGGTCCTGCCATGGTCTTATGGGTTCATATCATGATAGGTTTCAATAACTTCTTCTTGCACGTCTTAGCAGGATGTGAATAAGTATCATAATCTGAAATTAAGATCAGAGTGTTAAGAGTCTCCTAGGCATCATGTGTCTGAAGATGAGCATAGTGTAAATAGGGACCTTTCAATGATAGCTTAGATGGAAAGCTGAATCGTCTCCTGCCCTGATGTCATTGGATCAAGTAGACTGATAAAATAAAAAAACATTAATTTGCCATGTCTAGATTTGTATCGAATGATTGCGATCATATGCATGAGTTATAACATTGACTCTTTAAGCCTTGTTAACATAATGATTTAGCAGAAGACGATCCTCCATTATTAGTTTGACCTTGCATTTCTATAATATTTTCCACTTGACCTTTAAAGATATCAGGACCTTGATTTCTTCGAAGGTTCACCTCAACATAGGCATGTATATCGGCAGGCCTATTGCAGTCCCTAGGGCAATGGCTGAAAATGATATGGATAAACCCTCCTCTATGATCCATTAAAGCCTCCAACAGTGGCATTCATTTTGCTTTGAGGCATCTTCAATCATGGCAGAATCACCCTCAGATCTCAACTATAATGTTCTGGATTTTCAACTCGTAATTAAACTAGCAATGAGGGCTTCTTCCACTATGTTTTGAATCATGGTTACCAAGTTCAAAAAGCTGGATCCATTCGGGAGGGTGAAAAAATCCGAAATCTGGATTTCTTGAAAAAGTTAGGAAAAATTCGATCCGGAATATATACAGATATTGTGAGCATAGTTTTATAAATATGCAAAATTGACAAATACAATGAAAAACATTAATAAAATAATATAAAAATGTTAATATTATATCATATTTATGGTTTCTGGGAGTTTTTTTGCATAGAAAACCTTAAAAAATAAAAAAATATAAAATTTGAAAAAAAAACTGGGCTGACCCGGACGAACTTATCCGGGCCAGCCAAAAAATTCGGATCTGGCTGGATGTTGTCCAGATCCAGCCAGATTTGGTAACTATGGTTTGAATTGATACCAAGATCAAGAGCATGTAATTTCTTAACTCCATCATTTCTGATTATCACTCCACCTCCAGCAGGGACAGGATTGCCTTTAGCTGCACCATTGAAGTTAATTTTAACAATCCTGTTGTATATGGGGTGAACCTTTTAATTACCTTACATGGTTTTACAGGCCTATAGCCTCTATATCAGTGGTCAGGCAAGGGACACTTGGTTCATGTGGGAGAATTTAATATCGTGCAATTCAAAATATTTCTGAAATGCCTAAAACTTCTGCCTTTCTGCAAGAACCCAAAGTTCTCTCAACACGATATTGTTAAAATCTATTTTCTCAAACACAAAAGGTTTGGATCTTTGCCTTTGTAAGGGCACATTCTCAGTGAACTATTTTTTGGGCCTGTTTTCTGCTCTTTTTTGGCTACTATGAAAAAAGTGTATGCGTGTATTATTACTGTGCATCTTGGGTCGGTGATCAGCCTTTGAGGCATTAAGTGCTTATTTTGGGATTTTTAAGGTGTGGATTCACAATACCCGATCGGGTAGTTTATCATTTTTAAAGGTGCTGCGGATTCATTTTGCAATCCTTGAGATGTAAAAGCATCTAATTTCTTTTGCATACTTCAAACTTTCCAGACTGGGTGCTTAAGTCTGCATTTAACAAATTGTGCCTGTAATAGTATATTTCGTTTTTATGTCCTACTTGCTATTATTGTTCCTTTTGTCATTTTTTTAAGGTGTGCTTGGGCCCTCTCCATATGAAGAATGCTTGGAAATGGATACTTATGATCAATATATTCCTTTAGTGATTTTACCATCTTACAGAGTGGAATTGTTTTTTGTGTCCTCTATGCCTAGCAGCATCTTCTTCAGGATAACTGGATTAGTTTCTAAGATATTTTACGATGATGTATGTATTGTTGATAACAGATCAGTTTACATGGAAAAATAATATCTCACTTTTTGACACATTGGAGTATCATCATGATAATGCATCAGGTGCAAGATGTAAGACCAGCACTTCTTGTAGCTATTGCTTGCTAAATTCACATGTTTTCAGTGCAGACATTTCTGGTATGGCAGCTCATGTTGTCTGTCGTCTTTTTAGGAAGGCATTACACTGTGAGTCAGCTTTTTGGCTGCTTACTTGTAGCTGCAGGTGTGATCATGGCTGTTTCAAGGTATTATATTTTTTTCCTTAAATATATTTTTTTCAAACTGTTAAGTTATGGGCTGAATTTGTCATAGAGTTTTGGTTTTTGCACATGCTGTATGACCTCTCTTGGTGGCATGGTGCCACTTTAAGTTTCCTTCTTGCCTAGGCTGTTGTTATTGTTAATATACTGTTGAATCAAATTTCTTATACTAACTTCAATTCGACTTTTATTAATATGTATTCTGTCATTCGGAAATTTTCACTTTAAACATTGAGAATTCTGAATAATTTTGACCTTTATTGATAAGAAGAGACATTGAACTAAGAAGGGGATATAGGGACTTGTGTACTTCAAGCACACAATTATTTTTAATAATGGAAGCCTTTTCTGTTTAGGACCTTAATAGATTCTCTCCTTCTCTCCTTAAAATTCAAGAAATGTGACATTAAATTCTATTATGTCAAAGTCCTCTGCTGTAGTAATTTAAGGAGCAAGGAAAAGGCACTGCACTTGATATCTTTTAAAAAGCATCAGCGAGAGTATTGTGCTTATGAATTATCTATCGAAAGATTATTGGAAGACAAAATATCAAATTTATAATTAATTAAAACTAGGTCAACACCCTCAGTCCTGTTATAGCCTTCATTGGTTATGGTCTGAATCTGTCGGTTGTCACAATGATGTTGCTTGCCAGCTTTGTTGATCTTTTATAACTATTAATCACATCATGACAAATTTTATTTACTGTATTTCAACACACATTACATCAATAATTATGCTGTCGCTTTGCTTGATTATTCTTTGGATTTTACATGGGCTCTTAGATATGCATATTATGTTTCTCTTTACAAGAGCTTATGACCACGTCCTTCATTACTGTTGTCTCTGGGTTTCTTATAGAAGCACATTAAAACAAAATATTGGTATTTTTTTCAGATTTGCATATATTTGTTAAGGTGACCTTTTCCCTGTTTTCCTAGTGGAGCTGGAACAGGTCAATTATTAGAGCAAGAAGGGTTGTTCTGGCCACTTTTGATGATAACTTCATCCTCATTTCAAGCTGGTGCATCAATTCTGAAGGTTATATTATTCTAAAGTCATTTGTGTTATACATGTGAAGAATTATGGACAGAAGTTAACTTATGAAAACAAGTTTTTGGAAACAACTGGGTGGGAAGATTTTTAATCAACGTTTCAGATCACACTTTGTGATACATTATCAGGATTCAAATTTTCTTAAAGCAGTTTAACTTTTTTATTCTGCAGGAGTCTGTTTTCATTGATGCAACCAAACATCTAAAGGTGCATCACCATGTCTTGTTCTCTGAGATGTGTGTTTTGCTTTCAACAACGTATAGGTTGTATTAAAATGTCCTTCATTGAATTACTGCATTATATTTCATTCTCATTTGGTCCCATCATTATGGGGTAATATTTCTGGTGCACATTATAAGTCTGATATGCCTGTAAAATGTGTTAAAACTAATTTAAAAGTCATGCAATTTGGCTGGTTTGATAATTAGAGTCATTCTTACTGCAGGCAGGATCAATCGACATTTTTGTTGTTAATTCATTTGGATCAGGCTTCCAGGTAAGGCCTATTTATTATAGATGTACATTTATTTTTATCTTTAAAACAGTGTCATTCAGCTGAGTCCTCTGAATAGTCAAAACATAGAAGGCATGACATCATTGCAGATTGGTTAGAATACAGCCATAAATTTAGCAATCCTTCCATGTTTTCTCAGTTCTGTGTAAAGCTAGTCTCCATGGATTGAAAGTCGGAAATAAGAGTCACAGTTCTCCTGAACTTTATGTTCCTTATTGCAGGCTTTATTTGTATTTTTGCTACTACCCCTTCTTTCGAAATTAAAGGGAATTCCATTCAGTCAGCTTCCAGGCTATTTTAAAGATGGAGCAGCTTGCTTTGTAAATATGGGTTCCATCTCTAAGAGTGAGTCATACACTTGTCATTAGTTATATTGTCATGTTCTGACTTATGTGCTCAATAAGGTGCTACTAGAAAGTACATTCCAGCTAATAGAAAGTCCAATATTATTGTTTGTGTTGAATCCTTGTGATTTGTAATTTAATTTAAAAAAAGTCATTGAAAGGTTTGGCACTGTATTAAGATTTACAAAAGACCCATTTTTTTTGGGAAAAAGGGCAACAGTGTAAATTATATTCAATAAAAAATCGGATAATAGCAGAATTGAAAGGTCTTGCTGCCTTCCATCAAGCAACCAAGAAACAAATTCTAATGACCAGGATAAACCAGGTAGCCTGATATGGGATACTACCTGTTTTGTCATTCATACAGTAACCATAATAACTGTAGTAACAGAAGTGCTGATAACTAAACCAGTAACAGTAACTACCGCAATGGAACTGTAGCCAACTGACCAACTACCATCACTAACCAATTGGAAAATGTTGCTTTGTGTGACAAGGATCATCAGGGGCGTACCCTCTCATTAACTCAAAATACATGACAGTGATCATCCAAAACAGCAGAAATTAACCATCGTAGGGCTTGGGAGGCCTTGCAGGATAGAAGCCTCCACCTCTGTCCATCTGGATCTCAATCCTGGGCTTTCCACCCACATCATGATCATGCCACGGCCCCTCATCACACACTTGGTCTTCTATGAAAGGATTAATGGTAATCCTGAGTTTCAAATTCTGCAATGTCTTTACTGCCTGAGGGCCTCTGCTACAAATGCCATTGACACACCTAAACAACTTTTTCGCAGAAACCACCACATCCTCATGGAGATCCTTTAAACCACTATTCTTCCCCATCACAGGATAGGACACAACAGGAGCCTTATCATGATTAGAAAGCTTGGCAGAAAGGGAATTGATATGGTCCTGTTGTATTTCCACAACTGCCCTGAGATCACTAAGGTCTTTCTAAACCTATGTCAAATTCCTTGCAAGGGACAGGCACCAAATGTGAGGCAGAAGAAACACTATCCTTGTGAAGAGGAGGGGGCATGGAGGGAGAGGCTTGCTTGGGATTCCACAGGGAGGAGGACAATGGTTTTTAATTTCAGCTATGTCTTCACCCACAGATTTTTATTAGTCCCTAATAGTGTTGTCCACACGCTTAAAAAGTTGGCTTTCATGGAGCTGGTGATCCAAGTCCAGTTGAACTCACTGATAGCAACAAACATTGGGTTATTAATTTTTGTGGAATTTTACTTGTCTGTGTTTAAGTCATCTCAAGATGGCCTGCATGAGTAATCATCACCCTAATGACATTTTTCCTCATATTTTTGGTAATAATCACAAAGCAAAGGGACTTGCCTAGCACACAAGCACTGTAAACATTTATTAGTAGGGAGGAGGAACGCTGAATTTAATCCACCACTTTGGGATTCTCACCCTCTAGCTTCTTTTCCCATTGGCAAAGCTTTTGGAGCATGTAATACCTTATAAGTCACCTTTGTCTCACAATTCTTACCAATGTGGGATTAACTCAATTACAACCTAATCATGTATTTGTGTTAAGTAATTGAAGGTTTCTACGAGTAATTTAATTAGATTATTAATATTTATGGGATTTTACTCGTGTTTGTTTGAGTCTTCTCAAGCTGACCTCCATGAGTAGTCATTACCCTCATCACATTTTTATTTATATTTTTAGTAATAATTACAAGCAAAGGGGACCCGCTTAGCACACAAGCAATTTGTTAGTAGGGGGGGGGGGAGAACAATGAATGCAATCCAGCGCTTTAGGATTCTCACCCTCTAGCCTCTTTTCCCATTGTCAAAGCCCTTGGAGCACATAATGCTTTATAAGTCACCCTTGCATCACAATTCTCACCAATGTGGGATTAATTCAATTACAACCCAATCATGTATTTGTGTTAAGTAATTGAAGCCTTCCATGAGCAATTTAAGTAGACTATTAATTTTTGTAGGATTTTACTTGTGTGTGTTTAAGTCATCTCAAGATGGCCTCATTGAGTATTCATTATCTTAATGACATTTTTCCTTGTATTTTTTTGGTATCACAAGGCAAGGGCATCCACTTAGCACACAAACAATGTAAACATTTTTTAGTAGGGGAGAGCAGTGGTGGATGTAATCCACTGCCTTGGGCTTCTCACCCTATAGTCTCTTTTCCCATTACACTTTTGGAGCATTCAATGCCTTATAAGTCACCCTTGTCTCACAAGCCTTACTGATGTGGGACCAGCTCAATTACAACCCAATCATGTATTTGAGTTAAGTGATTACTACCAAAAAGACACAGGAAAAATGTCATTGGGGTAATAACTACTCATGGAGGTCATCTTGCGATGACATAAACACAATAAAATCCCACAAAAATTAGTAATCTAATTAAATTGCTCATGGAAGCTTTGAACTACTTAACAACACCAATATTGTTACAAACTGAATTCCTAGTACGGGCCTGCTTAGGATCAAATAGGACGGGGATTTCAATAGGGTCTCAACAATGATTGCATTTTTGATTAATCACAGCAGCCCAACTCCTCTGCGTTTTTAAGCAATTTACTTTCAATGACAATCTGTTAACATGCCATTCTTGGATTTTCTTCCTTCTATCAACTCTAGACTTGGGATTGTGGGAGGCACAGGGGAATTGGATCCTTTCCTTGAATTTTTATGGGCTATACTAACATGTCAAGGGCAGAAAATATGGACGTTTGCAGAGGCAGGCAAGCAGAAATCCAAATGCCTAAATTAACAGAGAAGCTAGCGAAAAAACCACACAGGCCTGGCATCAAAAGACCAACCTAAAACCACTTCCGGTGGCTGCCAATGCTGGGAGCAAGACCAATCATGAACACCACACCGATGCTCTGCATGCACACCCACTCCCAACGAACTCAACCACTTCCTCTCAGAATGTCAGTAATCCCATGAAGGATTGATAAAAAGTTGTCCATTTAAGATAAAACGACTTGCAGAGCTCCAGAAATCCAAAGCCACACAGAGAAAAGAAACAGAAGTGAGAGTGACAATAAAAGTAGAGGGAGATGGCAAGCGAGGGGTATAATTACTCAGAATTCCCTGCTTACGAGAGAAGGTGCTGTATGAGGGCATGCAACAATGCATGAACATAGAGTTTTAAAAATCTCAGCGGATTATCATTGTTTTTATAGATTGAGAAGATATAGGGCTCAATTGGGGGGTGGGGGAAGAGGGGGTTGGGTACTAGGAGTCTTATCAAACCTTACTTTTTTCTTCATTAATGATTGTCATAAGGCCTGACCTTAGACTTGGGAAAAGAACTTTCTCAATCGTTGCCATCTATTCGCCACCCAAATTCAATGTCGAAGCAGACTTCGCAAGGAGATCAGCCTTATGAATACCTTCATGGGGGATACAGCAGATTTTTTATGCTTCAAATTGCTTCAGCAATCTTTTAATATCACCTATAACTTGCTTGAGCCATTAATTATCCATTTGACCACCCGAATTGAGGGCCTTAACGAGGATTTGGGAGTCAGTCTCGACCGCCACTCTAGTCAACTGAAAATTCCTAGCCAGAGTCAACCTTCTCCAAATTACCAAAACCTCCGCTAAATTATTGGTACCAAATCCAAGACCCCAACAAAAGCAGAAAATATTGATTCGTTTAGGATCCTAACATGATCTATAACAATTCTACTATTGGGTACCAGAAATACTCATCGGATTATTTTTTTGACTAACATCGTTCACCATGACAGAGAGAAGGTTAACTAATCATACTTCTGCCATTGGATTGATCATTTAACTGGATTCATCTTCTCTCACATCTGAGCATTATGTCCGGAAACTGTCTACAACTTGGATCCATTCTCTCAAGGGTATTAAAAAATTCTCATAGGAATCTGAACTCATTCCTTGGGCATCAGTATGAGACGAGCAAGGAGTTGAAAGATCAATCTATGCATACAAACGAACACAACTCTTATATGGTAAACCCACAAGATCATTGTTTCTCTACATGAACCAGTTAGCATAGAGTGGTCAAATTTGACATTTGTTCCATAGTTATTTCCAACTCAAAGATTTAGACTACTCATCCAACCAAATTGGTAATAAGTCTCTTTCAATTTTTAAAGTAAAAGCTCTCATGAAGAGAGACTAAGCATAACCATGACATGGAATCTTGATTTAACTAAAGAGGCTCACTTATAAGAGACACGGGAAGCATTATACCCCACCCAGTTATTATTTAAGCTCAAGATATCGAAAGATCCTCGAAATTAAGAATAATAGCTTCAACCGTCACTCCAAGGTCCTTGGTTTTGGAGGCAAGGTTATAAGTTCTTCTCAAAGGTGTGCAAACACTTAAGTTCGCTCTTTGCTTAAGATATAATCTAGTTTGAGGTCTAGCAACCATAAGCATTGGTTTGCGTAATAAATCAAGCATGAGACAGCTATGCAATAATAATTAGGGGTTACAATAGTAGCTCATCACTTACTCAGGATCCCTCAATTGATTCTTATGAGAAGAAAAGAGTACCTTATCCTAAACTCATGGTCAACAAGACTGATTTCATTCTTGACCACCCGAAGGTCACGTAATTAGGTAGAAAATATAAAAGAAGGTGCTTTTCTGCTTCATAAAAAGTAGTATTATTCTTTCCCCAAAAACTATCTCCATCCTTCCAACATGATGACTGAATTTGAATTCAAGCTTATTTTAATATTCATTTGCATGTGACTCTTAAGGGTTCCTAAACTATTAAAAGATAACAACTCAAAAGATGACAAAATTATAACTCTTTAGTACATACTAACATGATACAACATACTAAAAATGAAAGAATGATTTCTTGCTCAACATATGATATCACAACTATAAGCTGCCAACACTAACTTAGGCTGCACGATTAGGTACAAGGGACACTAGGGAATGAAAGAATCCACAAATAGGATCATATTCATATTTAGTAGTACAAGTTCTTTATTAAGGTAACTATTGAAGTATCAGTGGTTAAGTATGGTAGGAATAACCATACTTAAGCACTCATACTTCAATGAAATATCTGTGTTCTAAGGATGTTAATTAAGCTACCGATTAATTTCAGATGGAGAGTTACCAATGACTATATGCCAAAATTACCAACTGATTAGAATCCTACAGCCAACTAACCGAATGGAATTTCCATTCATAATGCAAAAGATAACAAACTGAGTATATTTTAGTTACTTCACTTCTGCTGATCTAATCAATAGTATAACTTAATTCCAACGGGATAGTGAACCAAAGGTGTTCCAAACAAGCTGACTGATACATTAATGGTAGAGGACAACAAACATGGTTATCTTGCTCTGACAAGTTAGCAGTTCCTCATGAAAACAACAGAATAATGATACATATGTCAGATGCATCAATATTACTGATTGCTGAAATACCAATCTATTCGAAGACATCCGATTCTTCAAGACAAAGGTATTTAAATTCTGTATGAGAGAGAAGGTAAGCAACACCAGAACACAAAGTCCACAATAATTGGCATAATGCCCAAGATCAAGACATAACAATAGTTTAAGACAGATAAATCATTTCTTCAGCTAACCCGCTTGAATCATCAACCAAGAAATGAGAGTAGATCAAATCCACGACAGCAAAACACTTAAATGGTTATTACCTGCATGCTGAAATGATAGTAAAATGTGTCAGCCTAAGCTGGCATGTTATTCCTTTACTAGACAATATTCTGGTGATTAAATCAACTTCATTAGTATAAGCTCAAGACTAGACTACCGTTTCAAATCAAATTTCATGTAACTTATTCCGAGTGAAAACCCAAACAGCAATGCGTGTATCATACTATTAATTTACTCAAAACTTGTCAAGTCTTGACTGTTGAGCCTGTGTTTGCTCAACAGGCCGCTCAGTTTATTCTTTGATGAATTTAAGTCAAGTCATTACGTTCCAACAAGTTGGCTAGTCCTGATACTCTTACAAAAGGCTGATAATTTATTTTTTCAACAATACAATCTGACTTCCTGAGGAAAGTTGACACCTTCCTCTAGCATTTAGAAGGGTAAAAAATGCGTTTTCAAGCTAGCTGCCACCTTTAGGCGAATTTTCGCGAATTTTCCCTATCAGTAGCTACCTATATCAGATCTGCAGTGGTACTAAAACAGCACCTATAGAAAAGAAAAGATCCAACAATGAATGTGAAAAAATGATCCCATTAATTATTTATACCCTTCTTTGATGCAAACGGGGTGCCAAAAAGTGGCCTGCATGGCCTTGGTCCTGTCTTGTGGATTTGTGTTTATGTGACAATGGATGGAGCTCTTTTAGGGGCTTATTGGCCAATGAACATACTCAAGTGGGGCATGTGGCTCTTCCATTGGCTTTTTGCTCATTCTCTATGTTACTGGATATGCCCCCTCCAAGTCCAGGGAGCATGGGGCATACACCCAAGAAGCACCTATGGGCTGCAGATACGCCCGGATAAAAAAGACGTTTTTAATGTCCAGGAGCGTTGGGATATGCCCATTGAGCATCCTTGGGCTGCGGATATGCCCAGATATGTCTGGGTGGCGTATCTTTTTTTTTTTTTCAATTTCGCCCAATGAAAAGTCAAACATGGACTTCAAAATACAATTAAAAACAAACTAAAGTGGATTCCCAACCCTAAAAACAGCATTCACACTCATTTTATCAAAAGATAACAACACATTTACCTTCATTGCATTTTTAATTCTCAAATGAACCACATGATGATGAAGACATTGCAGCTGAAGATGAAAATGAATTTAGTAAATCATGAAAATGCTGATTTGTCTTTATTTTTGTCCATACATTGTAACATTTGCACCATGTACCTGTTATAAAACTAATAATATAAGTTCGACCATTGAATATTATGATATTTGGCATTGAATTATGAGTATATTTTATGGTTATTTAACTTATTTTGTTTCCTCTCTGCATATTTAATTTTGCTTATATGGCTATTTTTTTATATTTTTAATTTTTTATATATATATTTTTGTGTGGCCGTATCCAAATCCCCCCAAAAAAAAATCCCCGTATCCAATTCTCGTACCCGTATCCATATCGGCAATCTTCATTCTATGAGTGTTTTCACTGTTTATGGCTCATTGTGCCATATTCATCCTTTTATATTCTATTTCTGACAACAATGGAGCCACACGTGACAATTTGATATTTTATTATCCTTTTTTCAAACGTTACCACTTCTCTTGATAGACTTGTGGTGATTCTCTTGATTCTGAATGGAATGTTTTTTCATTCTCGCACACAGAAGGAAATGCAGTAACTTACCTGACATTTAGCGGCTCTTTTGGAATGTTTTTGATAAAAAAATGCAAGATAATGTAGTAAAGGGCCTTCAGATTCTCTATAAGTGTCTTGAAAGATAAGTTCCACCACATGGTGCACTGTAGATAATGTTAGTCCTTGATTGATAGGAAATATTTTACATTGTTCACTTATAGTCACGAAGGGAGTGAACTCGTTTACAAACCCCATGGCTCACTTTGGACATATTTTTTCTGTTACATATAGCCTGCATGTATTTCAAGCTCAATCTCTTGGATTGGTGTAAAGGATATTTGGTCTTTAGATAGCCTAATGCTTTTTAATGAGTCTTCAGATTTTATTTGCTTTCACAGTTCATTTAAGTCTCAAATCTTATTTGTATATTTTGATTTGATCCTACTTAAAGAATCGACATTTCACACATGGTATTTACAGGATAAGCTAAGGTTTTAATTAAACTTGTTAATTTGCAACTAAGTTTTCTTTTAACCTTCTTGCGTATTTATTTGTTGGTTGCTAGCCAACTGTCTTAGCATTTGGCTGCATCCATGTGACATTTTTAACTTGGGGAAACATTTAAAATATCTTTCAGACTGTCTGGGGGCCCCTCTATTGCCATTGCTTTATATCACGGTCAACATGTGCTTTAACATTTCTTTACTTCGTCTGGTAAAGATGTCCTCGGCAGTGGTCGCTTCACTTTCTTCAATACTTGCAGGTACTTTGAAGATCATATTCTACTGCATTTAATATTTTATACATTGATTATATTGTTTTATGTCTAATGTATATTACACATGAGCCTTTCATTTTTTCAAGTTTTGCATCACACCTGACAATGTGATTTTCTGGCTTGTTTGCAGTGCCAATATCAATTTTTGTGTTTACACTTCCTCTTCCTTATATTGGTGCACAGCCCACTCTGTCCCCAAGCTTTATTTTGGGTGCTGCTATTCTAGTATTTGGATTGGTTATGTATAATTTGCCTAGAACTGCAAAGGATGCTGCCAAAAAGCTATAGCTCGATACAATTTCACAACATTTCCAGTTTATACACTAATCAAATTGTAAGCTCGGCAGTTTTAAGCTAGAATGCAGACTTGGACACTTGAGTTCGAAGTTATAATAACTTCTCGACATGGGTTTCCTTGTGATTGGATGTGATTGTACTCGGATAGTGCAGGCCAGAGGAGGTTCAAATTTATAACTCCTAAAAGTTTTTCATGTTTTCACCAATATTACATAGCATAATAACCTTGGAAATTTGAAAATAGCTTCTAATAAAAATTGAGTACGTTATCAGCATAAAAAGATGAACTTCCTATTGCTATTTTGAATCAAAATTGACCAATAAGAGACCACAAATGCTCTTGTGATATAGAAAACCACCTTGAGCTTCATGTTGCATCTATCAATTACTCATCTTCTTTAGCTTCCTTTTCCAAGCCATCCAAAAAATAGATTCCACATTGACAACAAAAAATGTGGTTACAACTTTCTCTACTTTCAGCAACATCAAGAGACTTTCAAGACCCATTGCCTGGTCCAAAGACACAACCACAGGGGTCACCTCAGTAAGGTGGTACATATTACATGCAATTATACTGGGGGTAATTTTTATTTGCAAGTTTCGCATTGGTATACCCATAAAAATAGCTTAGGCATTAGTCGAAAAAAGTCGAAAGAATAACAGAATGTGATGGTAATTTTAAAATAAGGGGGCTCTTAAAAATCTTGTGATTGCATGTGTTTTGAGCCTTTCTTAACTAAGTGAACCCTTCCTGGACACAACAAAAAAAGGCAAATGTGTCAGTGTTGCATTTAGAACAAATAGCCACATTCATCATGTCCTGTTTCACCATTTGAATAGGCAGTGTTTTTATGTGCCATATTTTGTTTATCGTGGAAAATTGTGCCTCACTCCAGTTATCGCGAATAGCTGGACTATTGCTAGAATTTAGCAATGCCATTTGAACTTCAACTCCTAAACCACAAGCAACCTTCAAATTTGACTGCGGTTGACTGCCCAAGATTTGACATTGCCTACAAAATTGCACCAATACAAGATGACTAAGCCTAAAGATAATTGAGGCTGCAATAGATTCGTTGCAGGGTGTTTAAGAAGTTTCAATTCTTATTTCTTGTTATCCACTTCTTTCTCGATACTTCATTTTACAATAGAAACTTAGTCAACTTGTGGCACATGCGATTGAATCAGTTCTCTGTACTCTGCTGGTTACCGAAGATATTCGTATGACTTGAAAGTGACTCCTTCCTTGTATGGCTGTCTATTATAACTGTATGGGGTTTGGTGGAGTGATGGGATGGCTCGACCGCCTACTTATAGGGTTGGTGTTGAGAGTGACTATTTATAGTCATGGTTGGCACTTCCCTCAGAGAGAGTTGAGTCTTTCGTCCGCCCACCTTTAAGGTTTGTGGGGAGGTTGGGTTAGTGGTAAATATTTCACTAATAGACTCCACCAAACCCATCCCTTATGTCAAGACTCATACATCTCTCTTTACGTTTAGCTGATCACCTCATATTTTTGTGATTAAACATTTAGAATGGTCTTTAGAGGGTGTGATCCTCCAAGATTGCTCCTATGATAACAAAGGTAAGAATAATAATGATTAATACATATTTCTATGTAGTAAGGTTATTTTATTTTAGATAGATACGAAGCTTTTGATCGGAGCAACAATCGGTTACAATTTAACGGCTACAACCGGTCAATACCAACAATACGGTCATAATCGGTCAATACCAACTATACCATACAATATCGTTACAACTAGGGAATACCATTGAAACGGTCACAACCGGCCTAATAACAACGATCAACGATAACTGGTCTCCAATACTTCCAAGATTCGAATTTGGGTGGTGCATGTGACAACCAAGTTGCTTTTACCAATACACTCCCATCTCATCGATATGTATTAAGGTTATTATTAATTATAGTTTTACTAAAATATTATATGTACGTAAGCATCGTATATTTATTTTTAAAATAAATATTCTTAATATAATAAAATTTTGAAAAACAATGTTCCCCGTTTTTATTTACAAATTGAAAGCAGCGCTTTCATTTCTCATCTAACCTTAAATCACTTATATATTCAAAATAAAAATATATATTTAAATATACTATAAAATGGGTTGGTTCTACATAAAAAGTATTAAATTTTAATAAGGTGGGCATTCACACCTATCTTACAATGTGCATGTAATATTTTCTTTATCATGAGGGATAAAAAAAATTCTTTTATTTCCTTCTCTCTCCACAACATTCATTGTATTCCATTTACTATGAATTTGTAGCATCTAAATATAATATATATCATTGGAAAATAACAATGTGCACAAAATTTATGACCTTTGGAAGTTTGACCCACGAAAAATCGGAATTGCTCTTAAAATATAAAAAATAATATAGGAAAAATGAGAGGGAAATTACCTCCCTTGTGTCTTGTTCACTACTTATTACTTGGTACTTGTTTCGATTCAAAGATATTAATGTACAAACGATATATTTGTTAAGTTGTTGATCAAAAGGTTAGGTTAATAATACATTAGGACTTAATATATTGTACGGGGCATGCATCTTTTTGAGACAAACCTAATCAATTATTGTGTTAGAAGTTGAATAGACTTTTATGTGATGACAAGTTCCCATTTATGTGTTTAAGAATAATAATAATTATTGTTATTGTTATACAATCTTTTTTTTTAATTTGATATGGTAAATATTACGGGTTTTGAAGATTTGAAAACTTAATATAAAGGAGAGAAAGATGAATCGTTTTGTATGAAAAGAACGTCTCAACCAGTGGCAATGGAACAAGTACAACAACATGCCAAAAACAACTAACAAGATAAAACATTGGTTCTGTCCAACCATTTTCTATGAATTAAGAGCGATTTGTTTTTTTTCTGCCTTCAACAATTGTCTTCTGTGGTTCTATGTTGAGACCCTTCGAGCTATTAGTTTCTCCTTGGATTCTCTCTGAGTAGAGAGTCATACAAGAAAGTTGTAAGACTGCTATAATACATTTTTTCTTTATCTGAATGTTTGTTCAACCTTCCTTATCTTTTGCAACAACACAGCGCTGGGATTTGTCTTTCGCTGTTGGGTCCTTGGAAGTTGCTGCCCTAGATAATTCCAACCCTAAGAATTTATCAGAAGAGACTAGTGTGGAGAGGAGTACCATGTTCGTGGCTTTTCTTGGAGAGATTAGGTCTTTCAGTAAAACATCTTCAGATTGAGGACTTTTAAAGTCCTCATTTGGAATAAAGGGTTCCGGATCTTCCAAAGGTGACTCGCTGTCTTGGATCTTTTTCAGTGTCTCCTTGCAAAAGTGATTCCACCAAGAGGATTCTTTCTTTTTCTTTTTTGAAGGAAATGCAATTTTTGGTTAAGTGACATGTATTAAAACAACTACAACAACAAAATAATAAACATTCATAGTCCATGGGTTGGGACCAAGAGCGGTCCCTAATCTGTAAAGTGATATTCTCAGGGGAATTCTTGGAGGTGTTAATATTCACTAAAATTTTGGCAAAAGTAGTGTGATAAAAATGATCAGTATTAAGATGCATTTGCAGGGAATCATCCAGTTAATTACCAATAGCCTTTAGACTAGATTCAGTCCAAAATTGGAGAGGAAGATGGAGCAAACGAATCCAAATGGGTTTTTCATTAAGTGGTTCTGTGAGGGGGTTAAAGGCAAGGGACCATGGTTTGATGACAAAGGGGTGGTGATTCAGACACCATAAATTGTTTTGAATCTCTTCCTTGTCTTCAATATTGTGGAAGACAATAATAATTTTTTTGCACAAAGGTAAATATCAAGAATACTTGATAGGAGGGGTTGTCGATGCTTCAAAATCCAGACATGTAGCTCTCGAAGTTTTTGTCAGTGATCCACGAATCTGTAAATGAGACCTTTGGTTGAAAAGAATTCTTCTGATCTGATCACTTGTTTGATCTCTTCATCAAAGATTACAACAGAGTCAGAAGATGCAGGTTTGAGAGGTATGGGATCTACTTTTGGAATTGTCTTACGAGATACTTCATTAATTAAGGATATATGCTTTCGAGGGTCCGTTGCAGCATCCATTTCCATGACATTCAGGGCTATGTTGGCAGCATGGGAGCCTTTGTGATGAACAAGAAGGGGAGCAACCTTAGTCTTCCGCCTAGTGATGGCCTTTTGCCTAGAATCGCCAAACACAAGAGGGCTTTTCCCATGAATATGAAGAGAAGCAGCGTCGGTCTTTCGTGTAGCAATGACCCTCTGCCCAAAGTTGCCAGACATAGAGAAACTTCTACCTTGAGCGTGAGGGGAAGCAATAATGGTTTTCCATGCAATGATGACCATATGTCTAGAATCTCTGGACATAAAAGGGCTTCCACCATGAACATGAAGGGAAGCAACTTTGATTTTCTGCACAACATCTATCTGCCTAGAATCCCCAGACACAGTGGATCTTTCGCCGTGAGCATAAGGGGAAGTAGTAATGGTCTTCCGCCATGAGCATAAGGCGAAGTAGTAATGGTCTTCCACATAGCAACAACCTTCTACCTAGAATCGTTAGACACAGTAGATCTTTCGTCATGAACGTGAAGGGAAGCAACAATGGTCTTCCAAGTAGCGACATCTTTCTGCTCAGAATCGTCAGATACAGGAGAGCTTCTGTCAAGAGCGTGAAAGTAATCAACGATGGTCTTCCGCACAGAGATGACCTTTTGTCTAGAATCATCAGACACGAGAACTTCTGCCATGGACAAGAGGGGCGGGTGAACCTATTCTTTTACAATCTTAATATGGAAACCAATATTAAATTCAGCTAAAAAATGATGTTAAGTGATACACTAGCATTTTACGACTAAAAGGTTAATATAAATGATATAATTGTTAAATTTAAAATATTAAAGTTAGTAAATCAAAGTTTACGAATGCCAAAATAAAAACTTAGTAAGGAAAAAAAATACTTTAGAAAAATTCAAATTTTAGGAAAATGGAGGTAAAATAAAAAATAAGAAACTTTGGCAAAGTGGAGGCTTTAGTGAAGTGAAAATATTAATGATTATGGCAAATACAACCTTATAGTTTTTATTAAGCGAACACTTTAACAAATTAAGAACCTTACAATTATTTGAAGACTTTAGTGTATTAAACATGAGAGTACCGAAGATGTTAGCACACTAAGGTCTATAAAGAACATAGAAATTGAAGACTTCATCGAATTTAAGATTTCATCTTTATCGAATTTAAGACTTCATAAAAAGATAAGGATGTTAGAGAAGTAAGGACTTCAACAAATTGTCAAAAAAATATTCACTTTAGCAAACTTAAAGACCTTCGCTAGTTAAAAACCGTAGTAAGTAGACAAAACACAAGCTTAGCACTTTAGTGAATTTAAGATTTGTTGGCATGAAAATTTATCGAGAGAACAAATTAATGCTTTCTATCAACAATCATAAGACAAAGTCCCTCTCCTATTTGCAAGTAAAGCTACTTTTATTGAAAAGTATAAAGAATACAGAAAAATAAATTATTTATAGAAAAAATGGTTTTTAGTGTAGTACTTTTAACTATAAAGTATAAAAGATGATAGAAAAAAATATGAAAGGAAAGTAACAAAGAAATAAAGTACGCATATAAAAGTAGGATAATAATAAGTCAAGTGAGCCAAATTCAGAGACTTACTGAAACTGTCAAGAAAAAAAATGATTTCACTAAGAGAAAATATTTATCATTTAATGGGTAGGAAAGAAATTACATGTTTATAAAAACATGCAATATATGCCAAAATAATTATCTATTATTGATAACAAAAATATGACAACTATATTGTATTTCTTTGTAAAAATTACGATTTTTACCTCACCAAGGTTTCACTATTTGCAGAAATTAATAATGTAGATTCAAAAGAAGAAATTCTACAACAAAATATTTGTGTTTTTGACTAAAAAACTATAATCTCAGCAATATGTTGAAAGAATAAAATCAAATATATATGGATGTACACATTGTCTATGAAGAGATTTCAAACACAAGGTTTACAAAAATTTTCCTTATATTGATTTTCTTTGAGTTGTGGATACAATCTTATCTTTTTGTCAAGAACTTTTACAAATGAGTCTATAACTTATATTTATAGGTTGAACTGGGTGGTTATAGTGCATAACCATTTTTTTTTGCCTTTTATAAGCTTGCAAAAGTACAATAGCAATTTTGTACATCTTTAAAACTTGTAAAAATACATTTGACAATTTGCACAGCTTGAAAAAATGCATTGACAAATTTGTGTGACATGAATTTTGCAAAGGAAACATACAATGTGAAAATTACTATTACAAAAATATGCAAGTGAAATTTACAAGAATGATTAAAAAAACACAAAGTAAGAAACTAGTCAAAATCTAATGATGAGTTATTCTTGTTTTTCTTCACTGAGGACAATTTGGATCTCTTCCTCTGGTTGTGGTTTATTCTTCTAGTATCGATCAAATTTTTGTAGGATTTCTAACACATTGTACTCATCTAGGCCATCTAAATATGTATAAGCTATTTCTACATCACAATGTAGATCTAACATCTTTTATGCTATTTCTTGACATCTCTTTAGCACTGTATTGAGATTATCCAAATTATTCCAAGATTTGATCAATTTTTAAATTGACCTATAATCGAATATGGATATTGGAGTGAGAATTTCTTCAATATTCATTTTGAATTGATTGATAATAATTTTATTAAAAACTATGTTCCCATCATCATCAATGTATATGCAATTCAATTTTCCTATTCCTCCCATTATTTATAGGAGAGCATCACCTCCTATTGACTTAGAATCATTGAGTTTTTTAATACTTTCCTTACAAACAATCCCTAGAAACTCAGTGAGATATACAACTTCCTTTTGAATAACCATTTTTTGAATGCGGTCATTTGGATAAGTATATGAAAAATCTTTCAACTTGAGAAGCATTTCATCCCATTTATGTACCTCTTCAACATACTTGTCTTCTGCTTCAGTTTGGATTTCAGAACACGTGGTTATTACTGCATGAATGGTAGACATCTTTCTGTAGAATTTTCGCTGACCATTCTTTTGTAGCCTTGCCCATATGACCAATTTTTTCTACAACATTTAGTGTTTCTGTGTTAAAAATTTGGTGAACAGTTGAAGAAGACGATTGACTTGGTTCTATTAGCTTCTGGACCACTGTTAATTATTCAATTTTTTCTTTAAGTTGATCTTTGGTCACTTTATCATGATCTATCTTTTCAAACAAGGTGCCAATTGTTGATTGGAAGTTTTCTTTCATTCCTTCCCTCATAGCCTTCTTCAAATGTATTTTTGAGCTCTGATAGTTTGAAGCATTGACATTATCTCTGTCTTTTTTGCAAGAGGAATCGTTGCTTTTGCATATCTTTTTTCCTTATTATCTATGATTATTCTTGATACAAGTTTGGGCTTCTTTATTGTTTGTGAAGGAATAGTTGCTAGGGTATTGAAAACAATTTCTTCACGGTAACAATTTTCTTTCTTTTTTTTACTACCTCATCCAACTAGTCAAAAATTTATGCATCAGGAAGAGGTTGCACTTGAGTAAGATCAAACTTCGTCAAAGTCTCAAGATAACGAAGAATAATTTTTGAGGTTTGGATTTCTTCTGATATTATTTCATTTTTCTTTTTTCTATTGGAGTTTTGGGTGCAGATGTAAGAGGCAATTGAGAATATTACTGATGAGGTGGAGGCAAAAAAGGATCAAGTTGAAAAGAAGCATATGATGGAAGCAACAATGAAGTATCAAATGTAAAAATTGAGTGGTATTTGATACTAGTGTCTGAGACTGAGCAAGACTATCATGAGGAACTTATTTAGAAATAGAAACATTAAGAGAACAAAAAGACTTTTTTACTAACTTTTTTATTTTTAGCTTGAGAGGTCTATATACCGGAGCAACATCTGTAATAGCCGAAGCCTTCTTCTACCTTTTTAGTGTCTTTAATTACATCGATTGCCTGTGATGTCCCAACTTTAGATTATTGTTGATTATGAAAGTTCCTTAATTCAATCTCTTTTATAGGCGGTGGAAACCTTGCTTTATAAACATTGACCCCTTGTTTTTCAACCATCTCAATGTTCTAGCAAACATACATTGAATTTTACTCATAAGAGAAGTAGATTCTTTCTTGTTCCAATCAATCATAGGGAATGGTTTAGATTCCATTTTTTTCTTGTAGATAGAGTCTAATATGTCTTCATCATCTACCATCTTCTTTGAGACTTTCACAATATCAAATGCAATGACCTATTTTATGGTGAACCGTGAGTAATTTCAGATTCTCATATTCGTTCTTCATCACAATCTAATAATAGTCTTCAAAATGAGGCACATGCTGATATGAGAAACCAAAAATACTTGATACTAAGCCTCTTATGTCAAAGGAAGGCCTACTTTCAAATGGCTTTATGGTAACACGTGTTATTTGTTCTTCGATATTTTAATTTTGTCAACGATGCACACATGTATCTACCTATAGAGATAGGAAACTTTACCCCAACTTTGTGTTTACTTGATAAAAACTTTTGGGTCTCAGTCAATTGTCACACCAATTCTGTCAAAACCCATTTGTTATCAACATATCTTGGGAGCATATATGGTGACAACTTGCATCCACAAATTCACAGATAAATGAAAGTGGAAAATTGTATAAACTAAGCACCCTATTTGGCAATCTCTATTGATGTTTCTATAGATATCCTCATGTTATAGGGATTTTGCTCAAACATTTGAATCACATATTATAGGAATGCATCATTTACTCTTTGAAAGTGGTGTGCACTTTTTTTTAAAGTAAGTTGAGGATAAAATCATATATTTTTGCAATCTTGATGTCTCCTACCATACTCAACTCACTATAAAATATTCTTTTGGCAACTGTATAGACAAGATAAGAATTCATGAAGAACTTGGAAGTTGTTTTAGCTTCCATCAAATACTTATGGATTGAATCATTATTGAGTTGTACTCAATTGATATATTGTTTATTTTGATGAATAATTCATATATCTATACATCTAGGTCTGGAAGTTCCTTGCAATTAGATTCCCCACTACTATGTGTCATAGTGTGATCATATCATTAACTTCATTCATGAATTCAAATATGGAAAGATTATTTAGAAGTATTGTTTTTGTATTTTAGGTTTTATCAACCATTGTTTGTTCACCTATTTTGCATAGGAATTGTTGTTATCTTCTTAGAATTGTTGAGTTGAAGCAAAATTCAAATCAATAAAATATTTTATTTTTGGCAATTGAAATAATTTATCAATATGCTTCGGCGCTAAGCATATAAATATTCTCCTTTTGAATTTTTGACCTCTCTTTTTTCAATGTCATAGTGCTCAGCGATGGTTAGAACTGATTCTAGACAGTGTATTGAAGTTGGGAATGCAGCTACATGTGCCAACCCATTATCATGTATGCTTTGGCCATAGTTCATTTTATGGAATCCATTGATTCTATTCCAAAATTTTTTCATGTCAACATGGCCCAAGTCAATATCTGTTATGTTCTTAACATTTGAGTCCAAATGTGATGGGGGAACAACGCCTTGAAACTCGTACTTCATATCTGAACCTTCTTCTCCTTGTAGTCCTTTAAAGGAGTTTTCTTTAGGTTACCCTTGATATGAGTCTTGGATGTTGACATCTAGGGCGAAAAACTACTTGAGTGAAAATTTTGCACTACACTATCCTTGATGAAGATGAAATTATGGTGTTCAATCAAAAAGCATGATTCTTGAAATTCTACGAATGGAGCTGTCGAAGTCTGACAGTGTTGACTGCGTGGGTATCAAACTATATAGGTAGCATTTCAATGATATTGAGTTTCGAGGGTGGTGCTAGCACTGCTATTGGGTTTCGATGGGTCTACTGGTAAAGGCATCAGGATCTGACAAATATGCATGTAAATAAGTTAGAATTCAATGGGGATGCAAGCAGATAATCCAAGATCTGATGATGTTAGTAAGAGTAATGAATTCTGAGGGTGTTTTGAGCAAAACTAAGATTTAATTAGGGTTTTTGTCTTCAACAAAAATATGAAGAACACCCAGGCAAAATGAATCCCAGAGCAGGTATATGGATTTAGAGAGGTTTTCAAAAAATAACAGATAGAAAGATTTGTGAAATTAACTGCAAATGAAAAAGGGATGGAATCAATAAAATTTGTATACCTTATTATCCAAAGGTACAAACCTTAATCACTGATTAAGAAGATTCAGACTCGATGAGGACTACAATGCACAAACAGGAGTAGGAACAAGAGATACAAACATAATGCAAAAGAGGTTGGATAAAAAGTTGGTAATAGGGTGAGAAGAAGAATGAAAATGAATGATGGTTTAGTGGTTAAAATTGAACCACAAATGTTCTTGCACGTGCAGAGGAATCAACAAAATAATTGGTTGGAAACTTAGGTTTGCACACAGACAAGTCATGATGGGGCAAGGATGCATGTAGACAAATTGAGATCTGATGGGGAGGTCTGCAATGGATGTGGGTTCTGAGTGGAGTGATTACAAGGTTATTAGACTCTACAAGTGGTGTTAACATTACATCAGGGTTCGATAAGATTTGTTTGCAAGCCTATAGAGTTTCATGGGTAGTGTTAGTAACGACTTCAAAATCCAAAATAGGTGTTATCAAGCCTCTCAGGTTTGATAGGTATGTTGGCAAAGGTGTCAGGGTCCAAGTAGGTCATTTGCACTCTTTTGAAATTGTTAAGGCAAAATAAAAAGGTTTAAAGAATTTTCAACCTTTTTTGCATTTCTAACCAACTTGATTTTATGAAGATGGATTTTTTTGGAAAAGGAATTTTGACTTTGGACAAAATGATGTTGATTGACTTTGACTCATTTTGACCATTTATAGTCAAAATATCTAATATTTTAGATTTTTTTACCATTATTTAAAAACTTGTACAACAATTGGCTCCGACTGGAGACCTTGAACTGCAAGGAATGGGAGAATAATTCTAGACTCTAGTTTTACAGACAAGTGTATTTCTATTAGGTTATGAAGTCATTTGAATTTTGACAAAAAGATAAACTTAAGACAAAGCAAGATATTGCAGAGGCAAGAGAACCAACTAACAAAGAGAAAGACATGAAACAAAATGACACAACATAAAACAAGTCAAAAGACAACGGAAAGGGAAATACAACCAAAATTGTTATATATATACTTACATGCAGAGGACAACCTACTTTTCAATTGAAGTAATGCTTGAGATATTGCCCACTGTAGAGCAATGACAAATGTGTGTCATCACGATAGGCCAAGTAAGAAGTGTTGTCTCCACAAAAGTGCTTGATTTTGAAGGGGCCCATCCATAAGAAGTCAAATTTTCTGTGACTTCCCTTCGGTTCTCTACGCTTATCCCATAGAAGAACAAGGTCTCCTACCTGAAAATCTTTTCTCTTTGTTTTTTTTATCAAAAAGGACTTTGACTTGAACCTGATGCTTGGAAATTCTTTCAACAACTCAAGATCTATTTTCTTTAATCTTATTCAAATAGATAATTCTTTTATCCAAGGGACTCCCAAAGTTTTGATTCTCAATGGCCCTAGCCAACTGAAGTGTAGGCAATTCAAGTTTTATTGGAATTTATGCATCAATCCCATAGAGAAACTAGAATGGAGACATACCCATAAATTTCTTCGATGTTATGTGATCTACCCATAATACATCATACAACTTCTTGTGCTAATTCCTTTGATTCTCATAGTTTGCTGAACCAAGAGAATTTTTTTGTATTTTATTTTTAATGAACCTGCCATGTTTGTCAAAAAATTATTCCAACGAGACCAAGCATTTAGGAATATTATTCCCTTTTAGTTTGATTATCCCTTCTTCATCTTGTTCTTTAATAAACCTTCTTTTTGAGTTTGCGAAGAAGATTTTTTGTATGATGAATCACTACCTTCAAAATACAAATTTATTAATATATTAATTTTTTAAATAAATGAAATGATTTGTTGATCATTATTGAATACTTACCAGTTCTCTAAATTATTTGGTACACTGGGTCGATTCACCAATTCAATTATGTATTTGTTCATGTCAACTTCTGAATGTGGAATCGATAATGAAGCTGATATTGCAAACATGTTTAATTTAAAATTATTTTCTTTTGGAATATCGTGTATAAAAAATGCCTCAAAAGCTTCTATATTATCCCAAATTTTATTTTTGTAATGTCTCAAATGGTCATTTGCCTTCAATCTATTTTACAAGTTCTACATCACCCAACACTTTTAAATTTTTAATTCTTATATTTTTTGCAACTTGTAACCCAAGTAAGAGTGCTTCATATTCTATATTATTGTTAGCACACTTGAATTACAATTGATAAAAGAAAATATTTTCTTATTTTAGGATACTAAAACAATTTTTGCATCAAATTTAGTTGAAGAGTAATTACCATCAAACTCTAATGTCTAGATTTTATTGTGATTGATTTCTATGATTTCTGACATATCTAGATCTTTTTCTGACATCAATAAATAATTTATTATAGCTTTGTCTTCATACAAGATATCTGCACTAGGATCACTTATTTTTTGTATTATGTATTTTATTTTCAATTATGGTTGAAGACATTGTTTCACTCATTTGATTGGGACCATTGCATGTGACAAGTCTAAGTGAATTTGCCACCAAGTTCCTCACATAATTTTGTCACTAGGAGAATACTGTAAGTTGTTAGGATATTAACTATTAAAATATTAATCTTAATCCTTTTATGAGGAAAATATGCTAAGACAACTTGGGCATATTTGATTTGGCCAACAAGTGTAACTTGTTTTACTTCTCTTGAATAACAACGGTCAAAGGTCTTTGCCAAGAATGGCATAGGAAAATTTGGCAAACATTATGTTATAAAATGCTCATGTGCCAATTATGCAATTACTAATTACATTCTTTAAGGAATAAAGAAATGTAAAAAAGATCAAATTTATTGGAATTGGAAGTTACTGCAGCCATGGAGTTTACTGGATTGGAAGAAGGTGGAGTGGCTAATATTATTTTGATTTTGACTTTTTTTTGAGTGGAATTTTTGGTTTTGATAAATTCTAATAGCTTATCTAGTTGATTTGGATATGTTCTCAAATATTCAGCTTGTGACATTTAAATTTTAGTTAAATTGATATGCTTAAATATATAAAAAACAAGTAAGCTAATAGAGAAAGAGTATTATATAGACTGAGATAAATTAACATTATTATTGACAGTAGAATTACCATTTGAATAACCAATAGAAATAGTCAGAAAGGGCTCATCTATTTTAGCCATTGGTTGTTTTTCCTTCATTTGAACAAGAGGCAGCGTTCCTCATGGAAGACTGACTTTCATAGATTCTTCTTGTCCATCACTTTGTTGCTTTTTCTAATTTTGAGCTCTTGTGAAATCTGTGATTAACTAACTATTCATGTCTCTAACATTGTCCTCATAAACATCTTCATTTGAATTATATTTCAAGAATGTATTTTTGGAGTCTCCACTAGGTTCTTCAATTTCACATTCTTGAGGATCTAGATTTTTTGATTCATTTTCTTCTTTAATTTATTCATACCCAAATATTTTTTTTGTTTCCAAAATGACATTCACATATGAATTTATATTTTGTTGTGGAGGAACTTCTAAGATAAGTTTTTGATAACGAGCTTGCAATCAAAGACGATTCTCTTGAAAAAGTAGATAACTTCTTCTGTGAATATTTTGATAAGGAACAATGATGATTTTATGAGGCAATCACTTCTTCAAAGATGTTATATCATTAGCCATTTTTTTGTAAAAGTTGTTCAATTGAAGAGTGACCTAAAATTTATGTTTTACCTTTTGATGGTTTTGTATTTAATTTTTTGGTCATTATAAGATCATCTTAGACATCAATGACTAACATCTAGGCTGAATTCAAATCAACCACTCTAGCTCTTATCAACTGATAACTCACTTTTGGCAATTAGAAATTGATAAAGAAACATTTCTAATTCTCATCTATCAGTTTAGCAGTTGCTAGTATTTTATGAAGTAGCTTATTAAATTTATCTATAAAATATCTCATGGGTTCGTACACTTCTTTATTCATTTGAGTGAATTGAGTCAATAATGCATGTGCATATTTTGTTGATTTGAATCTATTTCAAACTTAATTTTGACATCATTCCAATTGGTTATTACTCCTAGAGAAAAATGATACAACCAATATTTAGCTCCATTATGGAGAGTTTCAACGAATAGCCTTACTGTTGTATTTTTATGTCCAACTCATATAATTCTACATGCTACAGAGAAAACAATAATATATTTATCTAGATGCTAGTTACCATCACTTAAATTTTAAAAAAAATTCTTCCATGAACCTTTTTGAAGTTCATGTAATTATCCCAAAGCCAACAGACGAATTACATTACCCCATGGTTGAGCCATGGTTGGAAAGATTTTTTGTAATGGGATAATAAAACCTGGTAAAATGAGTGCTTGAGTGATGATTTTCCTCCTTGTGACTATTTATCTTTCTTAGGAGTCATGGGAAGACTGCCTACCTTTTTGAGTTTAATTTTTTGTTTAGGGTTCAACTTGAAATCATAAAATTCTTGTAAACGATAAAAATAATTAATTTCACCCTTTAATTTATTATTTTTGATGCATTTTTTTTTTACCAATTTTGAAAGACTTATTGTTGATGAGAAATTGGTCCAACTTAAATAATTCCCTAAGCTGGTCCCCTTTGTTGAACTAGTTCTTCTTCTTCTCTCTTAATGTTTTAACAATTCTACGAAATTGTACTGAAATAGTTCTATTGTCCCACATAAATGCTCTCAAATATGATGAAATGTCTTCTTATGTCTCACTTAACCAATCAAGATTTAACTAAAGTAATGGTGCTTGGATTGCATGAATGGTCATTAGAATAATTTCTTACTGCAGAAAGTCTTTGAGTAGCTATATGAACTGCTCTTCATATTTGTCTTCTCATTTGCCTTGAAAAAAATTCAACGTTTCTTTATATAATGGCAACACTATCTTATTTTATGTTTACCACTATAGTGACAATGTTGAATTGAATGTAACTTGTTTTGTTATCTCAGGATAGTTGTTGAAGACTTCAAGTAATGTCTTCTTTTGCTATTTCTATCCAGTTCAAATTAGGTTGATGATCAGGATCTTGAATAGCCTAAATGGTCATGAATGAAGTTTACTAATTTCAAGCTACTTATCGAGCTTTGTGGGCTTCCCTATGTGCAATAATTCTTTTTGCTCTTTCTACACGATCTAAAATTATCAGAATAAATTTAAAATTGAGTTACAAAAACATTATCATAATTCTAAAAGTTGTTTGATATATGAAATAATATTCAACTGTGTAGACTGTTCCAAATCTAGTTCAAATTGATAAAGTGGTCATTTAGTTGATGATAAAGTTGTATGGATCATAATTTCAAAATGTGGGTTGTAGGATTGTTGTAGAAATGTGCCTCATGATGGGCACAAAAAACAATTGGCATAAAAATATGTTGAGAGGACAAATAAATGTTTTTCGTCAACAATCATGAGATAAAGTCCCTCTCCTATTTGCAGGGGGAGCTACCTTTATTAAAAACAAAAAAAGATATTAAAAAAAAACTTATTTACAACAAAAATAGGTTTTAGTGGAGTAGTAATTTTAACCATAAAGTACAAAAAGATGATAGAAAGAGAATATGAAAGGCAAGTAACAGAGAAAAAGAGTATGCATAGAAAAATAATATAATAATAAATTCAGTGAGCCAAATTTAGAGACTTACTAAAAATGTCAAGAAAGAATGTGATTTAACTAAGAGGAAAACTTTCTCATTTAATGGGTATGAAAGAAATTACATGTTCATAAGAACTCGTGTCATATACCAAAATAATTGTCTACTATTGATAAAAAGAATGTGACAACTATCTTGTATTTCTTTGTAAAAATTAAGATTTTTACCTCACCAAGGTTTCATTATTTGCAAAAATTGTCATTGTAGATTCAAAGAAAAAATTCTACAACAAAATCTCTATTTTTGACTAATTAACTATAATCTCAAAAACATGTTGAAATAATAAAATCAAATATATGTAGATGTACACATATACGTTTTCTATGAAGATATTTTGAACATAAAGTTTACAAAATTTCTCCTTATATTGATTTTTTTTGAGTTGCAAATACAATCTTTTCTTTCTTTATTTTACTAAAAAATTATAACTATCAAGAACTTTTACAAATAAGTTTATAACTTGTATTTATAGGTTGAAGTAGGTGGTTACAGTGCATAAACACCTTTTTTTACTTTTATAAGCTTACAAAAAAATAGTAGCAAATTTTCACATCATTAAAACTTGCAAAAATACATTTGGTAATTTGCACGACTTACAAAAATGCATTGGTGTTTTTCACAACTTGAAAAAATACAATAGTAAATTTGCACAACTTACAAAAATGTGTTGGTAAATTTACATGACATAAATTTTGCGAAGGAAACATAAAATGTGCAAATTACTATTATAAAAATATGCAAGTGAAATTCACAAGAATGACTCAAAAAGTACAAAGTAAGAAACTAGTCAAAATCTAATGACGAGTTATTCTTATTCTTTTTCACTGAGGACAATTTGGATCTTCTCTTCCTCTAGTTGTGGCTTCTTCTTTTGGGATTCATCAAAGTTTTATAAAGATTTATAACATTTTGTCCTCATTTGGGCCATTTGAATATGTATAAGCTATATTAACATCACAATATAGATCTAACTTCTTCTGAGTTATTCCTTGAAATCTCTTTAGCATTGTATTGAGATTATCCAAATTATTCTGATATTTGATCAATTTATGAATTGATCCATAATCAAATGTTTGAGAGTTAAAATTTATTCAATATATTTTTTGAATTGATTGACAATTATTTTCTCAGAAACTATGTTCCCATCATCATCAATGTGTGTGCAATTCAATTTCTCTATTTCTCCCATTATTTCAAGGAGAGCATCACCTCCTATTGACTTAGAAGCATTGATTTTTTTAATATTTTCCTTGATAATACAGATTTTAAACTTGACAACCCCTAGAAACTTAGTGAGATATACTTCTTTTTGAATAACTTTTTCTTGAATGAGGTCATATAGACAAGTATAGAAAAATATCTCAACCTGGGAAACAATTCATCCCATTTCTCTACCTCTTCAACATACTTGTCTTCTGCTACAGATGCCTAATCATATTCTGATTGGATTTCAAAATACACAATTATTACTATATGAATGGTATTAATACCTTGTTGTAAAATTTTGTCTGACCATTCTTTTGTAGCTTTTCCCATATGACTAATTTCTTCCATAATATTTAGTGTTTATGTTTCATAAATTTGATGGACAGTTGAATAATATTGAATTGATTTTATTAGATTTTGGATCACTGTTGTTAATTGGTCAACTTTTTCTTCATGTTGATCCTTGGTCACCTTATCATGATCCATCTTTTCAAACAAGGTGTTAATTGCTGAAAGAACATTTTCTTTCATTCCTTCCCTGGTAGCCTTTCCCAAATGTATTTTTGAGATCTGATAGTCTAAGGGACTAACACTATCTTTGTCCTTTTCTATAGGAAGAACTGCTACTTTTGCATATCTGTCTACCTTATTATCAGTGATTATTATTGGTACTATTTTGGATTTTTCTATTGTTCATAAAGGAAGAGTTGTTAGGGTATTGAAATCATTTTTTTCAAGCTCAACAATTTTCTTCCTTTTCTTTAATACCTCTCTAACTAGTTAGGTATTTCTATATTAGTGAGAGGTTTTTGCAATTGGGAAAGATCATATTTTGTTAGTCTCAAGATAAGGAAGAATAGTTTTTTATGTTTGGATTTCTTCTAATACTATTTCATATTTCTCTTTTTCTAATGTGTCAATTAGAGTTTTGGGTGAAGATGCAAGAGGCAATAGATGAATATTGATGAGGAGGTATAGGCGAAGAAGTATCAAGCTGAAAAGAAGTAGAATATGGAAGCAACAATGAAGTATCAAATACAATAAATTACTGAGTGGTATTTGCTACTAGTGTCTAAGAGTGAACAAGAGTATCAAGAGGAACATCTTCAGAAATAGAAACACTAGGAGAACAAGAAGAATTTTCTCCTAACTTTTTTATTTTTAGATTGAGAGGTATATGAACTGGAACATCTGTAATAGCTTGAGCTTCAGTGTTTTCTTCTACCTATGCAGGGTAGTTACTGATATTGGCTACCTATGATGTCCCAACTTTAGATTGTTGTTTCTTATGAAAGCTCCCCAATTTAATCTCTTTTAGTGGCGGTGGAAACCTTGCTTTATCAACATTGAATTCCTTATTTTTCAACTATCTCAATGTTTTTCCAAGCACACTTTGAGTTTTGCTCATAAAAGAAGTAGATTCTTTCATATTCCAATCAACCTTAGGGAGTAATTCGAATTCAATTATTTCCTTCTTGTATATAGAGTCTAATGTGTCTTCATCATCTAATATATTCTTTGAGACTTTTTCAATGCCAAATGCAATGACATGTTTTATGGTGAATCAAGAGTAATATGGGATTCTTGCATTTATTTCATCATCACAATCTAATCAATATTCCTCAAAATGAGGCACATGCTAATATGAGGAACCAAGAATACTTGATACTAAGCCTCTTATGTCAAACAAAGGCCTTCTTTCAAAAGGATTTATGGTAACATATCATTTATTCTTCGATAGATTTTTCTTTTGCCAGTGATGCACAAGTTTATCTACCTATAGAAATAGGAAAATTTACACCAAGTTTGTGTTTACTTTCTAAGAACTTGTGGGTCTTGACCAATTGTCACACCAATTCAATCAAAGCCCATTTTTTATCAACAAATATTGGAATCATATATAGTGACAACTCGCATCCATAAATATCCATATAAGTGAATGTGGAAAATTGTGTAAACCAGGGTCCCCATTTGGCAATCTCTATTGATGTCTCTAAAAATATCCATATATTATAGAGATATTGCTCAAACATTTGAATCACATACTATAGGAATGCATCATTTACTCTTTGAAAGTGGTGTACACTTTTCTTTATTTTAAGTTGAGGGTAAAATTCATATATTTTTGCAGTCTTGATGTCTCCTACCATACCCAACACACTATAAAATCTTCTCCTGGAAACTACATAAACAAGATAAGAAGTCATGAAAAGCTTAGAAGTTGTTTTAACTTCCATCTATTGCTTATGGATTAAATCACTAATAAGTTATCCCCAATTGATATATTGCTTATTTTGATGAACAATCCATATATATTCATAAATCCAAGTCTGTAAGTTCCTTGCAGCTGGGTTCCCCACTAATTTATGCAATAGGGTGATCATATCATTGACTTCATTCATGAATTCAAACCTATAAAGATATTTTGGAATTCTTGTTGTTGTATGTTTAGGTTTTATCAACCATTGTTTATTCACCCATTTTACACAAGAATTAGTGTTATCTTTCCAAAATTGCTGAGTAAAAGCAAGATTCAAATCAACAAAGAATTCCCTTTATGTAAAATAACATATTTTATCAATATGCTCTGGTGCCAAGAATATAAGATATTTTCCTTTTGAATTCTTGACATCTCTCTTTTTAGATTCATGGTGCTTAGTGATGGTTAGGACTAATTTTGGACATTGTACTAAAGTTGGGAATGTAGTTGCATGTGCCAACCCACTGTCATATATGCTTTAGCCATAATCCATTTTGTGGAATCCATTGATTCTATTATAAAAGTCTTCCATGTCAATATGGTCCAAGTCAGTATCTATTATGTTCTCAATGTTTGAGTCCAAATGTGATGGAGAAACAACACCTTGAAACTAGTACTTCATATCTGATCCACCTTCTCCTTGTAGGACCTTCTTTAGGGGAGTTTTATTTGGGGTACCCTTGATGGAATGCCTAGATGTTGACATCTAGGGGGGAACTACCTGATTGAAAAACCTACACTACACTATCTTTGATGAAGATGAAATTATGGTGTTCAATAAAAAAACTTGATTCTTGAAAATCTACAAATAGAGTTGTCAAAATTTGATAAGTTTGCCTATAGGTGTATCAAAATCTATGGGTAATGTTTATAATGCTATCAAGTTCTGATTGTGGTGATAACATTTCTATCAGGTTCTGATAGGTCTATTGGAAAAACCATTAGGATCTGACAAGGATGCACACAAACAAGTTGGGATCTGATAGGGATGCAAGTAGATAAGCTGAGATCCAATGATGTCATTAGCAAGAGTAACATATTCTAAGGGGGTTTAAGCAAGACCAATATTTAATTAGGGTTTTTTGTCTTCAATAAAAAATGGAAGAACACCCAAGCAAAATGAATCCTAGATATAAAGCTTTATGAAATTAACTGGAAAGGAAAAAATGATGGGATCAACAAAATTTGTCTACCTTATCCTCCAAAGGTACAAACTCTAATTGTTGATTGAGAAGATACAAACTTGATGAAAACTACAATGCACAAATAGGAGTAGGAACAAGAGATACAAACATAATGCAAAAGAGGGTGGACAACAAGTTTGCAATAGGGTGTAAATAAAAATAAAAATGAATGATGGTTTCGTGGTTAAAATCAAACCAAAAATGTTATCACACATGCAAAGGATTCAGTGAAATAAATTTATCTAAAGTAGGGTTTGCACATAGATACGTTGAGATATGGAAAGGATGTGCACAGACAAATCAAGATTGGATGAGGAGGTCTTCCTTGGCTACAAATTTTGAGTGGAGTGATTGCAAGGTTATCGAGCTCTATAGGTGGTGTTAACATTAGCATCAAAATATAATAAGATTATTTTCGAGCCTATCAAATTCTATGAGTAGTGACAACATTGACTTCAGACTTCGAAAGACATATTAGCAAGCCTCTCATGTTCTGATAGCCCTGTTGGCAAAGGTGTCAGGATCTGACTAGATCATTTGCACTTTTTTGAAAATGCTAAGGCGAGGTAAAAAAGTTTAAAGAATTTTCAACCCTTTCTACAATTTTGACCAACTTGCCTTTGTGAAGATGGATTTTTATGGAAAAAGAATTTTGACTTTGGATAAAATGACCTTGACCAAATTTGACTCATTTTGACTTGTTTGATCATTTACAATCAAAAGATCTAACATTTTAGCTTTTTTTACCATTATTTAAAAATTGGTATAATAAAACTTTAGCATTCCCCCTACTTGCATAATAAAATTCAAAAATTTTAATTACTAAAGCAAATAATCAACTCAAAACTACATAATGAATCAAACTATTCAGTGAGAACTTTAACAAATATGCTACCAAACCTATTCACATTTTGTAACTATACAAATGATATATTTGTACCTATGATAGTGAATATGATAATTTGGTTCTATATTTATTTATATTCATAGTGTTTTTTTAAAATTTTGTGGGCATCCTCTATAGTTGTAGGGGGATTTGACCAGATGGATCCCAAAAAAACATTTATTAAAAAAAATGAATTATTTAATTTATTCTAATATTTATTAATATTTCTAAAAATCGTACCCCTTTATTTTAACCATTGCCTTATTAAAATGTCAATAAATTCCATTAATAAAAAACTTTGAAAGTTATATACATAAGCAAAGTGCATGTCAACTTAGAGTTGTACTAATTACCAATAGTTCTATATAAAACAAGGCCTTGTTGGAATCAAAATCACTGGGGGTGAGGGTGAATAAGTGTATTAAAATAATTCATTCAATTTTACTTAATCATTTATGAACCATTCATACAAACATGAACATCTAGAAAAACATATGCAACCATACAAGATCATGAGACACATTACATATGTGGGAAGTCCTCAAGGGGAAGAAACCCCACTGATATTTGAAAATGGAATATATTCATATAATTCAAAATATAATAATTTAGTGAAGCACAAACTTCACATGGAGCACCAAACCCAACTAGCTAAGCACCAACTCAGTTAGGCTTTAACAAGTACCAACTTGCAAGGAGGCACCAATCCCCTAGATGACTCAGCACCAACTCAGCCACCTGAATATTTTGATCACCTTCATAATAATTTTTTCCTCATACAATATATGGTGATCACCTTATTTATCTCTTCTCATTATTTTATCCCTCTCAAACTAACTTCTATGCTTCTTCCCTTAACTAGGTCTCTTCAAGATAGATTAGGTCATATGACCTTGATATTCAGCTACAGTACCCATGTTATATCTTCATGATATTTTATTTAACCCATATGATGGTATAAAATACCTTATTTATATCTTAAATATGTTATATCGTTCACTTGCATTTTCTCTTTTTCTAAACTAGCCAATTAGGTCTATTAGGCCTTGTTCTTATACAATCCTCTAGTTCACACACCTCTTGGTTGGACACACCCATTTGCATACATGGATTACCTATAAAATAGGTATTATAATATGTTTCATACATTAATCAATCATTATAATAATTTTTTCACATTATAAGAGACCAAAACCTCTTTTAGGCCTTAAGGAGACCTAATCCAATTAGGCCTTCATTAGTGCATGTTACCCTTTAATCTCCTTAGAACACTTTAAAACTCCATAAATGAAGGGAAAAATTAATATTACACTCAAATATACCCATAATAATCTCATCTTATGTATTTAACACTTTTTAGCTCCAACCACCACTTGAAACACACCATTAGTACTATTTACATTAAGCCTTCACACACACACAAATGTCTATTTTGAATAACTGAAGATAACACAATATTTATCCACATAACCATGAAAATAAATAACATAAACATAACCTAAAATACCTCAAAAAATTCATCAAGTTCATTATACTTCATCACATAGGGCATAGAGCCTAAAAAACACTCTTGCAACTTGCTCACTAAGAATTGCCAGTTTTCTTAAAAGACCAGTCATGGTGAATCAAACCTCCAAAACTTGTATAGACATATTAAATGAATTATTATGCATGTATATGATCTTATTATATCACTATAACATTCTCATATATAAATATAATATGGTCAATAACAATATTGGTCTTACAGACCAATCTCATAACCTTATATCTCACTGTCTCATTTGAACAAGATAAGTCAACTTGTGAACAAATTTTTCACTATAATAACTAACCTTAAAAACTCATATAAAATATTAACATGTATTATAAGCCTTGAAAAACATATTCATGCACTTGGTTTCATCACTATATCATGGTAATACATTCCTAATCTTCTTCTCACTGTTACTTGGGGTTTTCATTATTTCCACCATTAAGCCTATTAGCCACTGACTAACTTGGATGAATAGTTTAGAAAAATCAAAGGAAAAATTCTATCCAAAAACTTTCATGGACATGAAACATGATTCTCAAGATTTACCCTTCATTCATTTGCATATTTTGACAAGGTCAAATCTGATTGTTACAATAAATTTATGATAAACTAGCACTTTTTTGTAGGGTCTACTCACACACCTGACAACTCAATCAAAACTTGAGGTGCTTGGGAGAGTTGAATACAACCTATAAATCTTTCTTGATCATACCAATCCATTATGTGTACTTTTTATCAATATATTCAACATCAAGTCCTTATTAGAGTTGTAAGAGGGTTTAAACCTATTTCTATTCTTAACAATCGTTCATAAAACATATCCCTTCAATCAAAAAAATAATGCCTAGAATTTTGAGCTAGGAACCTTACCCATATACCATTAATATATCAATTTCCCATGTAAAGTTTTTATGAGCTAACAAACACAAGAAAATCTTTCTCAAGTTGAGAACTCTTCATTATGTGCACTCGAGAGACCACAAAGCACTTTTTTTGCCTTAAATTTCAAATTTTGATCTAAAACTTCATGAATACACCTAGAAAAACATATCTCACATCTTAAAATTATTATATGAGCTCAAATACCTTTAAATTTGATCATGACCCCTCATTAGGCCACACTCTCACTCTTTGCTCTCTTAGACATTGACCTATAAACTACATTAGTCCTTAAAACTGACCTTCATGCCTTTTTCATGCACTCTCCACCACACTCATATACTCAAGCAACATCATACATGTTTAAAAATTACCATACATCCTTCGTATGTCTTTGAAATATATCATGATGCCTCATTTGGCCAAATAGAGTTTGGAAGTGGTCTAGTTGCATACTTGATCTATAGATCCTACCCTGATAGGCTCACCCTGAGACTCTCATGAGTGATCCAATGCCTCACATGATTTCTCAAGAAAAATTATACATCCATTCATGCCTATGTGCACTCATCTCACCAATCCATCATGATCTTTCATGCACAAGACTAGGCATCCTATGCACATACCTTCTCAAGACACTACAAGGCTCTCAACCACTTGATAACTTTGATAACAAGGACCTTTCATGCTAACCTTCACATCACTCATGCCATCATAAGAACATATACCAATCACATATTACATTTTTCAATGATCTCATGAAAACCTTCTCAAGAACTTCTGACATCAATGATAACGTCAATGCCAAACCTCAACAATAGGAACAATGCTCAACAATCTCCTCCTTTGTCATTGATGGAAAAACACACTACAAATTGTTCTTTCTTATCTCCCCATTCTGGTCTTTCTCCCCTTTTGACATAAATAAAAAATTGATGTCTACATCTCCTTGGATCATATTCCTTGCAACCAAAACACTCAACACACAGTACTATGAGTTTATGAGACATAATACAAACATGTTCCCCCATCTCTATGTATACCTTATTGGAACAACTCACCTATTCTTGGAGATAATTAAATTGATTAGATCCCCATAAGTACTTGGATTATTCAATGATTGTTAGGGGTAAAAATTACACCCAATTTATATCTTAGGTGTTCAAATGTTATTTTTGGAAGTGGTTTGGTCAAAATGTTTGCAATCTAATCTTGTGTAGAAACATATTCAAGTCTGACACTTTGTTTACTTGCTTTGTTAGAAAATGATACCTAATGGGAATGTGCTTAGTCCTTGAGTGAATGATAGGGTTATTTGAGATGTTTATAACATTTGTATTGTCACAATAGATAAGGATAGGACCATTATACTCCACCTTGTAGTATTTTAGGTTCTGTCTCATCCATAGGACTTGAGTGCAATATGAAGTTACTAAAATGTACTTATCCTCACAAGTGGATGATGCTACTAATGGTTTATTCTTGATTATCCATGAAACTAGGCACCCATTTAAGAATAAATCTCCTTCATTAGTACTCTTTCTATCATCTAGACTTCTTGCCCAGTCTGCATCTATATAGACTATCAAATTGAATTATTTTCTCCTTGGATACCACAACCCATACTCCATAGTCACCTTGAAATACCTGAGTATCCTTTTGATTTCTTAAAAATTATTTTCCTTTGGATCTTCTTGAAACTTTCTTGATGAGTGTCATTTAACTCCTCATTTAATCAATATTTAATTGATGACTTATCAACCAGGGCTGGAGTCCGAAGCTATCTATAGTAAGGTATAGGATGGTAGATCTAGGAGTCTGCTTATGGGGGTGTTGTGATAGTCCTAAACTTTTTTATTCACTCTTTTGATGAAAAGGAAGAAATCAAATATATCCACTCTTTTGCTTGAAAGTAAAAATCACACTCTTATTTATGCTTATGTGGAAAGTAAATTCACACTCCTATTTAACAAAAGAAAATTTGTTTCACACATCTGCTATAAAAAAAACACACTTTTGCTTAGAAAGGAAATGATTTTAGAATAAGAAAATGCTTTTAAAACTATGAATTTATTTTGATGCTTTTATGAATAAATGTAAATATTAATAAGATTCTAATTAGTTATAACAATGAATTAATGAAACATAACATAAATACTGTACACAGTTCCTAGTTTCAAGGAGAGTGGGCCCTTGCTCCTCTCAGACTCAAGAACAAAGATTAATCAATGCTAGAAACTAAAGTGATAATTCATAAAATTGAAATGATTATAATCTAGCTAAAACCTATAATATGCTCATACAAATTTTTTTCTTTTATTATTTGCTCTCTATCATCTAATATCTATATCTAATTATTCTTTCAATGATGAAAATCTTACATTTTATACTAATATAATCAACTCAAAATAGGATGCAAAAAAATAGGATTCCTTAGTCGATCCATTCATCCAAAGATAGGAGATTGGATTTCCAAGAGATCCAATTATTCTAATGAAATAGATATCCTATCCTATAATAGTCCTAAGATCCAATTATATATACAACTTTATCAAAAGCAAATCCTACAAAACAACAAGTAGTTATTTTTCTAATTTGATTCCAACTAGAATGATTCTCTTTTATTCTATTTGGTCAACAGCTTCCCTATTTGTAACTTCGTCCTTAAAAAATTCTTAGAATTGACTCTGTAGAGTCCATAGAATCCGGCCTGTATTATCCATAAAACAACCCTGTGGAGTCCGTAGGAACAAGCCTATGGAGTCTGTAGCAATGAGCCTACAAAGTTCATAGAAATAAGCCTGCAGAGTTCGTAGAAACAAGTCTGCAGAGTCTGTAGAAACAAGCCTGTAGAGTCCATAGAAGTAAGCCTGTGGAGTCTGTAGTTCTACTAGATGGAGATCAAAATTGCACGTTTAATATACATCGCCTGTGTCTTTTTCCTAAGCATTCTTCATAACAAAAATCACTAAAACATGTTATGTATTAGACATTAATGACAAAGTAAAAGTTTAATCTTTAGTTCAATATAAACAAGACAAATATCTATTTTCCATGTAATAGCTATCTAAAAATCTAAGATTTGCATAAGATAATATCCTCTGAGAGATAAATTGAGGAAAATAACATGTCAGTAATGAGTCATATTTTGAGCTCATCATTTCCCCCAAGCTTTACCTTTTATAAGTCCCATTTCAAACATTTATTGGCATTCATAACTCTAGCTTCTACTTTTCACACTCTGAGTCAAATCATATTCATCAAATTCATCTATTATATGCTTGTCTGAATTGTTTGTAAATCTTTGTGTTAGGGTGTGGAGCTAAAAGCTTCACCAAGGAGCATACAAAACAGGTTCGGGTCTACACAGATGCCGACGTCGGTCAGGAGCGACCGACGTCGGTCAATTGCAGTTACAGAGGTGCTGATGTCGACAGTAGGGTTGGCCGGTGACGGTCACAGGCGAACAGGCAGGAACTGACGTCGGTTACCTGCGTGTCCAAAAAGCTATTTTCATGGACAAAAGCGAGTGTTTGCATGATAAGTTTGAGTCGTGGACTCAAGCTTGCGTCTCTATTATTAGCATTACTATTTTTAGAGCCCTTGTTGAAGAGGCTTAACTGTCTGTTGTAAGAACATGCTCAAGTCTCCTAATTCTATATTAGGATAGATCTTCTTAGCTCATTGTAGTTGAATGGTAGAATGTATCAGTAATAGTAGAACATTGTGAATGTTTGAAGGACAGTAATGAGTTGCATCAATCCAGGTTGTTGGATTTGATTGTACTTGAGAGAGAGCTCTTGAGGAATAGAGATCTAGTGAGAGATCTTGTGTGCATCTGAGAGAGGTGTGGAAGAACGAAGTTTCTTCAAATTGTATTCCTATTGTAAAGAGTTTCAATACAAGTTTTCAGGGTGTTTTCTTGTATATCTTGTTCTGTGCTATTTATCATTTCAGTTACTTATCTATCTGATTATTTCCGCATTTATTGCTGTCACAATTGTAATCTATTGTTGGTTTGATCCCCCAACAAGTGGTATCAGAGCCTTGGTTATAGGTTCAAAGCTTGATATTTGGTATCAAAGTTCAGGTTCACTAACAGGTGGTTCAGATCTGTGTAGTGTGTTTTGATTACAGGTTGCTCACAGGGCTTTCTGTAGGGATTTCTGTTTGAGTGGGAGAAGCAATGGCAGAAGAAAGTAAGTTGAGAATGGAAAAGTTTAATGGCAAGAACTATCAACACTGGAGAATGCAGATAGAGGACTATCTGTATCAGAAGGATCTTTACTTACCGTTAGGTGGGATAGCAAAGAAGCCCAAGGACATGGAGGATGAAGAATGGGAAGTTCTTGACAGAAAGGCTCTTGGGTCTATAAGACTGAGTCTGGCCTCCACTGTGATATCTAATTTGTCACAGGCAAAAACAACGGTAGAGTTGATGACTACGTTAGCAAATATGTACGAAAAACCCTCAGCTTCAAATAAGGTATATCTTATGAAGCAGTTATTTAATTTGCATATGAATGAAGGTGGATCTGTTTCTACTCATCTGAATGATTTCAATGGTATTGTGAATCAATTAAGCTCAGTAAATATAGTGTTTGATGATGAGATAAAATCTCTTTTAATATTATGTTCTTTGCCTGAAAGCTGGCATGGCTTAGTAATGGCAGTAAGTAATACTGCATCTGCATCAAATATTTTGAAAGTAGAGGATGTTGTTAGTGTTATCTTGAATGAGGAAATACGCAGGAAAATCACATAAGAGACATCTGGGAACGCTTTAAATTTTGAGAGCAGGGGAAGGCAAAAAGAAAAGAGCAAGAAAGGCAGAGCAAGATCCAAGTCTAAGGGGAAAGGCAGATCTAAATCCAGAAATGGCAGGAAGCCACAATGCTGGAATTGTGGAAAGATGGGGCACATAAGCAGAGATTGTTGGTCAAAGCCTAAGGAGGACAATCAACACGAAGGAAAGGAAGAACCCAAGATTGCAGGTATTGCACAAGATGCTTTAATTTTCTCTTTGCATAATAACATAGAATCTTGGGTATTAGATTCTGGTGCATCTTTCCATGCTACCCCTAACAGAGAATATTTCAGTGACTATATCCATGGAGATTTTGGAATAGTGTACTTAGGGGATGATGAGCCTTGTAAGATTACTGGCAAAGGTAAAGTGCAGCTGAAGATGCAGAATGGCAACACATGGGTGTTGAGAGAAGTGATGCATGTTCCTAGTTTGAAGAGAAATTTGATTTCTGCAGGTAAGCTAGGTGATGAGGGTTGTACAGTAACTCTCACAGCAGATTCTTGGAAGGTGACCAAGGGTGCACTCGTTATGGCCAGAGGTAAGAGAGAAGGTACTCTCTATTTGTGTAATTGTGTTATTAACAAATCTCCTTCAGTTTTATCTACTTCAGATGTGGATGCTAAATTGTGGCACTCAAGGCTTGGCCACATGAGTGAGAAGGGGATGTCAATTCTTAAGTCTAAAGGTATGCTTTCAGATTTGAAAAGCATGGATCTAGAATTTTGTGAGCATTGTGTATTTGAAAAATAGAAAAGGGTTAGTTTTCTCAAGACTGGGTCTACTAAGAAAAGGCAGAAGTTGCAGCTTGTTCACATAGACGTGTGGGGACCGGCTCAGGCAGCCTCTATTGGCGGATCACGGTACTATGTTACATTCATAGATGACGCCACAAGAAAGGTATGGATCTACTGTATTAAAAAGAAATCTGATGTTTTTGAGACTTTTAAGATTTGGAAAGCCATGGTTGAAAATGAAATAGGCAGAAGATTAAAGTGCTTGAGATCTGATAATGGCGGTGAGTTCTGCAGTCTTAAGTTTAACTGGTATTGTTACACTCACGAAATCCGAAGGCAAAGGATGGTTTCAAGGACACCTCAGCAGAATGGTATTGCTGAAAGGATGAACAGAACTATCATGGAGCGTGCAAGATGTATGAGATTGCATGCAGGGTTGCCCTTAGAATTTTGGGCAGAAGAAGTTGACACCGCAGTGTACCTGATTAACAGAGGACCCTCTACAGCTCTGGATGGTGGAATTCCAGAAGAGGCATGGACAGGTAAAAAGGTCGATCTCTCATATCTCAAAGTTTTTGGTTGTGAATCCTTTGTGCACATAGATAAGGAAAATAGAAAGAAGCTTGATGCTAAGTCTATGAGGTGCACGTTTATTGGCTATGGCTCAGATGATTTTGGTTTCAAATTTTGGAATCTAGGAACTAACAAGGTAATCAGGAGCCGTGATGTTGTTTTCAATGAAAGAGTGATGTACAGTGATCAGATAAGGAAGCTGGATCAATCTGGGCAGAGCAATAGTGAATTGGACGAAGTTATGGTCCAAAATGAGCTCGCAGGAAAAAGAAATAATCACTTGTAGGAAAACACAGAGACCGTCGTCGGTAGGTTAGGAACCGGCGTCGATAGTACAAAAACTGATGTCGGTCATACAGAGACTGACGTCGGCAGACCAGGCACCGAGGTCGGTCAGGCAGAACCGACGTCGGCTAGTGACAGGTCTACAGGTGGCTGAGGTCGGTCACTGTCAAAAAATTTGGGTGGACAGATTGTTGAGAACAAGTCCAAGACACTCATCAGGAGGTCTGAAAGGGTAAGTAAGCCTCTAATTAGATATTCTCCTTCCTTATATTATTTATTGCTAACTGATGGTGGAGAACCAGAGAGTTTTGAAGAAGCATTATAGGTGGAGTCCAGGAGTAAGTGGGAGCGTGGCATGGTTGAGGAGATGGAGTCCTTAAGAGAGAACCAAACATGGGGTTTGGTTGAATTGCCAGCTGGTAAGAGAACACTGAAGAACAGATGTGTTAGGGTGTGGAGCTAAAAGCTTCACCAAGGAGCATACTTAAACAGGTTCGGGTCTACACAGACGCCGGCGTCGATCAGGAGCGACCGACGTCAGTTAGTAGCAGTTACAGAGGCGCCGACGTCGGCAATAGGGTCGGCCGGCGACGGTCACAGGCGAACAGGCAGGAATCGACGTCGGTTACCTGCGTGTCCAGAAAGCTATTTCTGTGGACAGCAGCGAGTGTTTGCATGATAAGTTTGAGTCGTGAACTCAAGCTTGCGTCTCTATTATTAGCAATATTATTTTTAGAGCCCTTGTTCAAGAGGCTTAACTGTTTGTTGTAAGAGCATGCTCAAGTTTCCTATTTCTATATGTAGGGAAGATCTTCTTAGCTTAGAATGGTGTAAGAGAAGTGTAGAACTGTAATAGTAGAACATTGTGAATGTTTGAAGGATAGTACAGAGTTGCATCAATCCAGGTTGTTGGATTTGAGTGTACTTGAGAGAGAGCTCTTGAGGAATAGAGATCTAGTGAGAGATCTTGTGTGCATCTGAGAGAGGTGTGGAAGAACGAAGTTTCTTCAAATTGTATTCCTATTGTAAAGAGTTTCAATACAAGTTTTCAGGGTGTTTTCTTGTATATCTTGTTTTGTGCTATTTATCATTTCAGTTACTTATCTATCTGATTTATTTCCGTGTTTATTGCTTTCATAAGTGTAATCTATTGTTGGTTTGATCCCCCAACAAGTGGTATCAGAGCCTTGGTTACAGGTTACAGATTACAGGTTGCTCACAGGGGTTTCTGCAGGGATTTTTGTTTGAGTGGGAGAAGCAATGGCAGAAGAAAGTAAGTTGAGAATGGAAAAGTTTAATGGTAAGAACTACCAACATTGGAGAATGCAGATAGAGGACTATCTGTATCAGAAAGATCTCTACTTACCGTTAGGTGGGATAGCAAAGAAGCCCAAGGACATGGAGGATGAAGAATGGGAAGTTCTTGACAGAAAGGCTCTTGGGTCTATAAGACTGAGTCTGGCCTCCACTGTGATATCTAATTTGTCACAGGCAAAAACAACGATAGAGTTGATGACTACGTTAGCAAATATGTATGAAAAACCCTCAGCTTCAAATAAGGTATATCTTATGAAGCAGTTATTTAATTTGCATATGAATGAAGGTGGATCTGTTTCTACTCATCTGAATGATTTCAATGGAATTGTTAATCAGTTAAGTTCTATCAATATTGTATTTGAAGATGAAATAAAAGCTCTTTTGATATTATGTTCTTTGCCTGAAAGCTGGCATGGCTTAGTAATGGCAGTTTCTAATACTGCATCTGCATCAAATATTTTGAAAGTAGAGGATGTTGTTAGTGTTATCTTGAATGAGGAAATACGCAGGAAAAGCACAGAAGAGACATCTGGGAACGCTTTAAATTTTGAGAGCAGGGGAAGGCAAAAAGAAAAGAGCAAGAGGAGATCAAGATCTAAGTCTAAGGTGAGAGGAAGATCCAAATCCAGAAATGGCAGGAAGCCACAATGCTGGAATTGTGGAAAGATGGGGCACATAAGCAGAGATTGTTGGTCAAAGCCTAAGGAGGACAACCAGCACGAAGGAAAGGAAGAAGCCAAGGTTGCAGGTATTGCACAGGATGCTTTAATTTTCTCTTTGCATAATAACATAGAATCTTGGGTATTAGATTCTGGTGCATCTTTCCATGCTACCCCTAACAGAGAGTATTTCAGTGACTATATCCATGGAGATTTTGGAATAGTGTACTTAGGGGATGATGAGCCTTGTAAGATTACTGGCAAAGGTAAAGTGCAGCTGAAGATGCAGAATGGCAACACATGGGTGTTGAGAGATGTGATGCATGTTCCTAGTTTGAAGAGAAATTTGATTTCTGTAGGTAAGCTAGGTGATGAGGGTTGTACAGTAACTCTCACAGCAGATTCTTGGAAGGTGACCAAGGGTGCACTAGTTATGGCCAGAGGTAAGAGAGAAGGTACTCTCTATTTGTGTAATTGTGTTACTAACAAATCTCCTTCAGTTTTATCTACTTCAGGTGTGGATTGTAAATTTTGGCACTCAAGGCTTGGCCACATGAGTGAGAAGGGGATGTCAATACTTAAGTCTAAAGGTATGCTTTCAGATTTGAAAAGTATGGATCTAGAGTTTTGTGAGCATTGTGTATTTGGAAAATAGAAAAGGGTTAGTTTTCTCAAGACTGGGTCTACTAAGAAAAGGCAGAAGTTGCAGCTTGTTCACACAGACGTGTGGGGACCGGCTCAGGTAGCCTCTATTGGCAGATCACGGTACTATGTTACATTCATAGATGATGCCACAAGAAAGGTATGGATCTACTGTATTAAAAAGAAATCTGATGTTTTTGAGACTTTTAAGTTTGGGAAGGCTATGGTTGAGAATGAAACAGGTAGAAAGTTAAAGTGCCTGAGATCTGATAATGGCGGTGAGTTCTGCAGTCTTAAGTTCAAATTGTATTGTTATACACATGGAATCCGTAGGCAAAGGATGGTTCCAAGGACACCTCAGCAGAATGGTATTGCTGAAAGGATGAACAGAACTATCATGGAGCATGCAAGATGTATGAGATTGCATGCAGGGTTGCCCTTAGAGTTTTGGGCAGAAGCAGTTGACACCGCAGTGTACCTGATTAACAGAGGACCCTCTACAGCTCTGGATGGTGGAATTCCAGAAGAGGCATGGACAGGTAAAAAGGTAGATCTCTCATATCTCAAAGTTTTTGGTAGTGAAGCCTTTGTGCATATAGATAAGGAAAATAGAAAGAAGCTTGATCCTAAGTCTATGAGGTGCACGTTTATAGGCTATGGCTCAGATGATTTTGGTTTCAGATTTTGGAATCTAGGAACTAACAAGGTAATCAGGAGTCATGATGTTGTTTTCAATGAAAGAGTGATGTACAGTGATCAGATAAGGAAGCTGGATCAATCTGGGCAGAGCAATAGTGAATTGGACGAAGTTATGGTCCAAAATGAGCTCACGGAAAAAAGAAATAATCACTTGCAGGAAAACACAGAGACCGACGTCGGCAGGTTAGGAACCGGCATCGGCAGTTCAGAAACCGATGTCGGTCATACAGAGACCGACGTCGGCAGACCAGGCACCGACGTCGGTCAGGAAGAACCGACGTCGGCCAGTGACAGGTCTACAGGTGGCCGAGGTCGGTCACTGTCAGAAAATTTGGGTGGACAGATTGTTGAAAACAAGTCCAAGACACCCACCAGGAGGTCTGAAAGGGTAAGTAAGCCTCCAATTAGATATTCTCCTTCCTTATATTATTTATTGCTAAACGATGGTGGAGAACCAGAGAGTTTTGAAGAAGCATTACAGGTGGAGTCCAGGAGTAAGTGGGAGCGTGGCATGGTTGAGGAGATGGAGTCCTTAAGAGAGAACCAAATATGGGATTTGGTTGAGTTGCCAGCTGGTAAGAGAACACTGAAGAACAGATGGACCTACAGGTTGAAGGAAAGTGAGGATGGTCAGATGCGATATAAGGCCAGATTAGTGGTAAAAGGATTTGCACAGAAGCCAGGTATTGACTTTGGTGAAATTTTTTCTCCCGTTGTTAAAATGACTTCAATAAGGGTTGTATTGTCTTTGGTTGCTTTTGAGGATTTGCATCTCGAGCAGCTAGATGTTAAGACATCGTTTCTTCATGGAGATTTGGATGAGGAAATCTATATGGAACAGCCAGAAGGTTTCGAGGTCAAGGGCAAGGAGAAGTTTGTGTGCAGGTTAAAGAAAAGCTTGTATGGCCTCAAGCAAGCTCCAAGGCAATGGTACTTGAAATTTGACAGGTTTATGACTGAGCATGGCTACAGTAGGTGTCAATCAGACCATTGTGTGTATTTCAAGAGATTTGATAATGGTAGATATATTATTCTATTGTTGTATGTAGATGACATGCTGGTTGCAGGGTCTCACATGCAGGATATCTCAGAGCTTAAGGAGAAGTTAGCTCAAACATTTGCTATGAAGGATTTGGGAGCAGCGAAGAAGATCCTTGGCATGAGCATTAGGAGAGATAGGAAAAATCACAGGTTGATATTGTCTCAAGAAGATTATGTGAACAAGGTGTTGGAGAGGTTTAATATGCAGGATGCAAAACCGGTAAGTACACCTATGGCTGGACATTTTAAGTTAAGCAAAGAATAATGTCCCAATTCACATGATGAGGTAGAGTACATGAGTAAGGTTCCATATTCTTCCGCAGTAGGGAGTTTGATGTATGCAATGGTGTGTACTAGACCAGATATTGCCCAAGCAGTGGGAGTAGTAAGCAAGTATATGGCCAATCCAGGTAAGGAACATTGGAAGGCAGTTCAATGGATCCTTAGATATCTGAGAGGAACCAGCAGCAAGCATTTGTGCTATGGAGGTTCAGGTACTTCTCTACATGGTTATGTAGATTCAGATATGGCAGGGGATTTGGATGGCAGGAGAAGCACCACAGGTTATGTTTTTACTGTAGGTGGAACAACAGTTAGTTGGATATCTAAGTTGCAGAAGGTTGTTGCCTTGTCAACTACAGAAGCAGAGTATATTGCAGCCACAGAAGCTAGCAAGGAGATGATATGGATGACAGGGTTCATGGAAGAGCTTGGAAGGGAGCATGGGAGTTGCAGATTGTATAGTGACAGTCAGAGTGCAATCCATTTGGCCAAGAATTCGGCCTTTCATTCAAGAACCAAGCACATACAACTAAGGTACCACTTCATACGGCAGGTATTGGAAGATGGTGAGTTGAAGCTGGAGAAAATTCATACAGACAAGAATCCTGCTGATATGCTAACAAAGCCGGTTACTAAGGAGAAGTTGAACTTGCATTCAACTTATATTGGTCTTCATGATTGAGTTGAAGATGGAGGAGCTAGAAGATGATGCTGTACAGGTTGGTGCAGCTGGTTTATCTCCAAGTGGGAGATTGTTAGGGTGTGGAGCTAAAAGCTTCACCAAGGAGCATACTAAAACAGGTTCGGGTCTACACAGACGCCGGCGTCGGTCAGGAGCGACCGACGTCGGTTAGTAGCAGTTGCAGAGGCACCGACGTCGGCAATAGGGTCGGCCGGCGACGGTCACAGGCGAACAGGCAGGAACTGACGTCGGTTACCTGCGTGTCCAGAAAGCTATTTTCGTGGACAGCAGCGAGTGTTTGCATGATAAGTTTGAGTCGTGAACTCAAGCTTGCATCTCTATTATTAGCAATATTATTTTTAGAGCCCTTGTTCAAGAGGCTTAACTGTTTGTTGTAAGAGCATGCTCAAGTTTCCTATTTCTATATGTAGGGAAGATCTTCTTAGCTTAGAATGGTGTAAGAGAAGTGTAGAACTGTAATAGTAGAACATTGTGAATGTTTGAAGGATAGTACAGAGTTGCATCAATCCAGGTTGTTGGATTTGAGTGTACTTGAGAGAGAGCTCTTGAGGAATAGAGATCTAGTGAGAGATCTTGTGTGCATTTGAGAGAGGTGTGGAAGAACGAAGTTTTTTCAAATTGTATTCCTATTGTAAAGAGTTTCAATACAAGTTTTCAAGGTGTTTTCTTGTATATCTTGTTCTGTGCTATTTATCATTTCAGTTACTTATCTATCTGATTTATTTTTGCGTTTATTGCTTTCACAAGTGTAATCTATTATTGGTTTGATCCCCCAACAAGATGGACCTACAGGTTGAAGGAAGGTGAGGATGGTCAGATGCGATATAAGGCCAGATTAGTGGTAAAAGGATTTGCACAAAAGCCAGGTATTGACTTTGGTGAGATTTTTTCTCCTGTTGTTAAGATGACTTCAATAAGGGTTGTATTGTCTTTGGTTGCTTTTGAGAATTTGCATCTCGAGCAGCTAAATGTTAAGACAGCGTTTCTTCATGGAGATTTGGATGAGGAAATATACATGGAACAGCCAGAAGGATTTGAGGTCAAGGGTAAGGAGAAGTTTGTGTGCAGGTTGAAGAAAAGCTTGTATGGCCTCAAGCAAGCTCCAAGGCAATGGTACTTAAAATTTGACAGGTTTATGACTGAGCACGGCTACAGTAGGTGTCAATCAAACCATTGTGTGTATTTCAAGAGATTTGATAACGGTAGATATATTATTCTATTGTTGTATGTAGATGACATGCTGGTTGCAGGGTCTCACATGTAGGATATCTCAGAGCTTAAGGTAAAATTAGCTCAAACGTTTGCTATGAAGGATTTGGGAGCAGCTAAGAAGATCCTTGGTATGAGCATTAGGAGAGACAGGAAAAATCACAGGTTGATATTGTCTTAAGAAGATTATGTGAACAAGGTGTTGGAGAGGTTTAATATGCAGGATGCAAAACCGGTAAGTACACCTATGGCTGGACATTTTAAGTTAAGTAAAGAACAATGTCCCAATTCACATGAAGAGGTAGAGTACATGAGTAAGGTTCCATATTCTTCCGCAGTAGGAAGTTTGATGTATGCAATGGTGTGTACTAGACCAGATATTGCCCAAGCAGTGGGAGTTGTAAGTAAGTATATGGCTAATCCAGGTAAGGAACATTGGAAAGTAGTTCAATGGATCCTTAGATATCTGAGAGGAACCAGCAGTAGGCACTTGTGCTATGGAGGTTCAGATACTTCTCTACATGGTTATGTAGATTCAGATATGGCAGGTGATTTGGATGGCAGGAGGAGCACTACAGGTTATGTTTTTACTGTAGGTGGAACGGCGGTTAGTTGGATATCTAAGTTGCAGAAGGTTGTTGCCTTGTCAACTACAGAAGCAGAGTATATTGCAGCCACAGAAGCTAGCAAGGAGATGATATGGATGACACGATTCATGGAAGAGCTTGGAAGGGAGCATGGGAGTTGTAGATTGTATAGTGACAGTCAGAGTGCAATCCATTTAGCTAAGAACTCAGCTTTTCACTCAAGAACCAAGCACATACAGCTAAGGTACCACTTCATACGGCAGGTATTGGAAGATGGTGAGTTTTTCATCATTGAAAGAATAATTAGATATATATATTAGATGATAGAGAGCAGATTGTTAAGGTGTGGAGCTAAAAGCTTCACCAAGGAGCATACAAAACAGGTTCGGGTCTACACAGACGCCGGCGTCGGTCAGGAGTGACCGACGTCGGTCAATTGCAGTTACAGAGGCGCCGATGTCGGCAGTAGGGTCGGCCGGTGACGGTCACAGGCGAACAGGCAGGAATCGACGTCGGTTACCTGCGTGTCCAAAAAGCTATTTTCATGGACAGAAGCGAGTGTTTGCATGATAAGTTTGAGTCGTGGACTCAAGCTTGCGTCTCTATTATTAGCATTACTATTTTTAGAGCCCTTGTTGAAGAGGCTTAACTGTCTGTTGTAAGAACATGCTCAAGTCTCCTAATTCTATATTAGGATAGATCTTCTTAGCTCATTGTAGTTGAATGATAGAATGTATCAGTAATAGTAGAACATTGTGAATGTTTGAAGGACAGTACTGAGTTGCATCAATCCAGGTTGTTGGATTTGATTGTACTTGAGAGAGAGCTCTTGAGGAATAGAGATCTAGTGAGAGATCTTGTGTGCATCTGAGAGAGGTGTGGAAGAACGAAGTTTCTTCAAATTGTATTCCTATTGTAAAGAGTTTCAATACAAGTTTTTAGGGTATTTTCTTGTATATCTTGTTCTGTGCTATTTATCATTTCAATTACTTATCTATCTGATTATTTCCGCGTTTATTGCTGTCACAATTGTAATCTATTGTTGGTTTGATCCCCCAACACTTTGATGTGCTTGAATCATTTTTTTCCATATATTGAATTGCTCCTCTAATTGTGGAGCCCAACTCTGCCATCCTGAAATAGGTATGATTAGCAAACGGGGTCTATATCTCATGCCAATCCATTTTTGCTCTCCCCTAGAGTTTACCTCTATTAATATTTATAAAATTAAGGACGCTCTCCTCATACTCCATCTTAAATTATTTGGGGACATAGCCTCTCATCTTTTAAGAGGCACTAAAATTCGGTCCCATTTGTTTACACTTGCAACCACCACTGAATCAAAACTCTGTCTTGAAAACAAATAAAAAAAATAGCACAATCATACAAATCTTGTAAATAATGCATTTTAACCTCATAATCTAACAAAGCATAGTTAAAATTATATTTGATCAATCAGGGAATAGGAAATGCTGGTCTGACACATAATCCCATAGTCTTAGCATGATTTGTATAGTCCTCAAATTTGCTTTTCCATGCTATTTGATTTTTGAATGTAGAATGTAATGACCTCAGTTTAACTTCTCCTACATGAAGATTTATCAAAAATTTATTGTGATCATGGTCTCCTAGAATCAAATCATGCAAATAAAATTCACAAAACAAATCCTGCTGATCAGGTTCAACACTATAAATTTTTTCTAAAAATGTTGTTGGCTATAAAATTTGGTAAGGAAGATGATAAGAGATCCACAGAAGTTATCCTCTATAAAAATTTTTAAATAAAAACAAATTTTATGCAGGAGAACGATTCCTACATGCCAAAAGAGATTCCCCTAATTTGCATCCATCTTACAAATTTTATCCTAAATTTTGGACCTTAGTTTCTGATTCTTTCTTTTCAATTTCCAAGAGTTTGTTAGAAGAAGTTGCATCTTTATTTTTCTATTTAAGTACAGAATATTGTTCTTCAATTTGATGTAATATTTGCAAGGGAGGAATATCTAGATCACTTATTTGACAACTGTGGTCAACAAATATTTTAAGAAAAGGAGGTACAATATTAGGTGCTTTGGAAGAGTTTACCAAACTTTGCAATCTCCTATTTTACTTCTTCAAATTTTTTACATATATCCAAAGATCTATTTGTTCACTTTCATGTTCTTTTATTATTTCCTCTAATTTGTGAACTTCTGCTACATGATCAATATATATTGTATCTAATTTCTACACCAACAATAAGTTGAGATGATCCTTGTTCTGCAATTGACTAATAAAGTCAACAATGCCAGTTGTTTGTTGTTGTTCAAGAGTTTGAGCTTGAGAAAGTTGTAAAGTTAACTGCATAATAGTATCATTTAGATTAGATGATTCACCTTTCTCATTGGTACATACAGTTTTCCCTTTATCCATTGTAGTTTCAATTGGAAGAGGTGGTTGTTCTGCCATACTTGATTCCTCTACTGTGTGTGACTCTTCCTCTAGATTTGGCTCCTCCATTATGATTGGAGAGTTCCTTTTAGAAGGAATTTTTTCAACATCTATAGGTGTAGGGATATTTTAATGTATAGAGGAATGAGATACCATTTTAAGACTTTCTAAAATATCTGCAGCCTCTTGTTCATCTTCATCTGTCAGAATGAGCATTTTTTTTCTTTTAGTCACTCTTTGAGCTATACTCGGTTGGATTTCCTTCTCAACCATCAAACCCTCAGTATTTTCAGGTTCTATAGTAATCTTTCATCTCAATTTTCTTCTTTCTAACTAGAGAATTAGTTGTACTACAGATTCATGAGGTTCTTGTGGAGACCTTGAAACTTCAGGGATTTGAGACCTTGTGATTTTTATTAAAGAAGAAGAAGAAGGGATTTATATGGAGACTACAGTCTATGATGTCTTCCTTGACATTGTTTTCTCAGCGGATATAGTAGGTGGAGATGAGTGCTCTTATGGAAAATTTAGGGTTTCTTGTGTAAGCAAATTTGGAATTTGTTATGCTATACTATTATGAAATTTCTCCTAGACCTCTTATTCTTGATGAAAGAAGTAATGTTGGATAATGAGATGAATAAGGCCATGATGACTAAGAGCAACATTAGGGGTTGTAGACATAATTTATAGAGCACCATATAAGAAGGATGTGAGGTTAATTTTGTACTGAGGGTTTTATCTCCCATGTTTAAGGTGTATTAATATTTTCGTGGCATCTCACCCTAAAAGACTATGTTGCCCCTCACAAATGATATACTTGAGTACCCACTTGGCTATAGATTTATAGGGTTTAAGAAGTGAATTTCTACTAATCCCTTTTGATTTTCCTTTGGAATATAGTAGACATGAAGTCCCAGTCTACTCATTACCATTAAACTGACTAATTAAATCACTAAATAAAATTTTGTCTGTAGCTCTCATTCCCTCTTCTGAAACTTGTATAATTTGGCTTGTAATTTGAGTTGTAACAAAAATAACAATGTCTTTCACAATTGAAAATTTAGGGATGATATTAGTGATGAATTCACTTACCATTATTTCATAAAAACTCTAGAATTTTTCAATGAAAGGTAGCCAACCATTGTCTCTAAACACTGCCACAGAAGCTTTGTATTTATGAAATTTTGTTGCATTCTTCAGCTCTAATTTTGTTTTCTATCCCATTTCTCTAAAGATTTACAGACAAATCTATTCCTTTAACTTCAATTGAGGTGTAGATTAGTCTTTTGTTAAAATTGGTAGGCAACAATCACTGAAGATTGGTTGACAACAATCAAGGAGGATCTATAGACCAGCTTCTGTTGAAGTCTATAGAAATGGAATGGTTCATATGAAATGCTACAGCTATATGAGTTCATAGTTTGATATGATGACTTGATATAGTTAGATACCACACATTTCTACGAAGTATGCTAGCCATTTTATCTATTATTAAAAGTTGGGTGAAATGATGATGTGTCACGTTGACGGTGACATCGATTCATTACTTAATTTAAAACCCTTTTTTATGACGTCTCATCATTATGATAATTGATGACTCAATTGATTATATCAAAGCTTCACACTTATCCATACACCTTTGGTGGCTTGTTTGCATGTTTCTTCATTGTGTCATGTCATTCCATTTCAGAAGATTCAAATTTGGGTCATCTCCGTAGAATAAGTCTTAATTAAATCAAAGATAATTAGTTAACTAAACATAGATAAATAAAATATATGTCTTACTTACTTTGACCTTAGATGTATCTTTTGCTCGCCATTTATCCAGCATAAATACGTTTGCATGGATTAGTTTATTACATGGAGATGACCAATCATAGTGACATGATGAGATTTTCTTATAAATTTTGTTTTTACTCTTTGGCTAGCCATTTCTGATTTTCTTGCCAAAGCCCTTTTTGCAATGCATAGCTAGCCAAGAAGCTAGTTTTTTGGGCATGCATTATCAATAGTGTCCCTAGAAGAATTTTCACTATTAATATATTTATTTATTTGTACTGTAGGATTATCAAGGAGCATGTTCTCTAGAAGAAGGAGAGCTCTCCAGAATAGCTACTTGATCCTTTACCTTTTGAACAAATTTTTTATTGAGAAGTTTTTGATAAAGCTTCAATCTATGTCCATTGATTAACAGAGCTCTTCTGATATCATCAATAGGTATTAGCTTAACAAAATTATTTTCATAGACCTCCTCAATCTGATAAGGTTCCAACCACCTTATTTTTAGTTTTCCTTTAAACTATTAAAATTTAGAATCAAACAACAGTGCCCAATCTCCTTTCTAAAACTTCTGTTGCTTAATATGTGAATCATGCCAAATTTTTTTTGATGTTGTACCAATTCAGTTCTATGTAGTACTTCCATCCTCATCTTATCAAGTTGATTAAGTTGTAGGAGTCTTTCTTTCTATATTTCTTCTAATTCAATCTCTACTTCTACAACTATTTTCAAAGTTTGTAATTCAAATTCAATAGAGAATAAAGGCTTCTTACCATAAACCAATTCATAAGGTGAAAATCTAGTTGTTATTTTCTTATTAGTATTATAGGCCTAAACTGCTTTTGGTACTTTATTTGCCTAATCCTTTCTGCTGGAATTAACAATCTTGGTTAAAATGATTTTTAGTTCTCTGTTGGTGACTTCAACTTGCCCATTAGCCTGTGGATGGTATGGAGATGTTTTTATGTGTTGAGTTTGATATACTTGCATGAAGTGCTTTATCATGTTTGACATGAACTATGGTCCTTGATCTGAGACTATCTCTCTTAGAACACCAAATTTTTACATGATTTTAAAATATAAGAAATCAGCTACCATCTCTTCTCTAGCATGAGTTAATGCTTCCACTTCTGCCCACTTGGTCACATAGTCTATACATACTAAGAGATATTCTTTTCCTTTGGAAGGAAGATCCACAAGACCTATAAAATCAATTCCCCATTTCTCAAATGGTTCTAAAATAAATTAAGAACGAGGGTGCATAGACATTTATGTTGAAAGATTAGGTTGTTCAATTCTCTGACAAGCATCACAGTGTCAGACATATTTTTTTACTTGCTGATGAAGGTGAGGCCAATAGTATCTTAATCCTAAGATTTTATGTATGGTTCTTTGAGCTGAGTAATGACCTCCTCTTGGTTCATCATGATAAGATTTGATGATATCATAAGCTTCACCATTTGTCAAACACATGTGAAATACATGGTTAGGTCCAAGTTTAAATAACATTTCATTAATCCATTTAAAATAAGAACTTTTTTTTGATTAAATGTTTCTTTTCTTTTTGTAAAAATTGTAGATGAAACTTCTCTGTGGTGAGGTAATTAGCTATATCAGTAAACCATAGAGATTTTGATGAAATAGCAAATAGTTGTTCATCTAAAAAGTCATCTTCCACTAGTTTTTCTTCATCTATAGTGTTCATTCTTGACAAGAAATCAGTAACTATATTAGACTTTCCTAGTTTATCTATAATAGTAACATCAAATTCTTGTAAGAGTAACAACCATCTAATAATCCTACCTCCCACAATTAGTTTGTTTGGAAGATATCTAATATCTGAATGGTCTGTATAGATAAATAACTTGTATCCTATTATGTAGTGTCTAAATTTGTTAATTACATAGATTATAGCTAGGATTTCCCTTTCAGTTGTGGTGTAATTTCTTTCAATAGGTGTCATGTTTTTGTTAATATAATATATAGCATAAATGTTACCCTCTTCATCTTTTTGTCTAAGGACTGCTCTTAGTACTGTATTAGAAACATTTGTGTATATATGAAATGGATTAGTCTAATTTGGTCGTCTTAATACTGGAGCAGTAACAAGATTAGCTTTGATGGTCTCAAAGGCCTGCTGGTAACTATCACTCCATTCAAATGTAGTGTCTTTTGTAAGTAAAACAAACATAGGGGCAGTAAATTATCTATGAAGCATCTGTAGTAATGACCATGTCCCAAAAAAATCTTAATTTCAATTTGTGTTTGTGGGATGGGTAAGTTGGAGATTATTTTAACTTTCTTTGGATCTACTTGAATGCCTTTTGTAGAAATATGGTGTCCCAACACTATTATTTCATCCATCATCAACAAACATTTCTCATGGCTCAAAGATAATTAATGTTCCTCACATCTGATCAATACTCTTTCCAAGTTAGTAAGAGCCTCTTCATAAGTTCCACCATAAATGATGAAATCATCCATATACACTTTGACACAATCATTTGTAAGGTCAGAGAATATTGCCAGAACTGCTCTTTGGAAGGTTGCTGGAGCATTATAGAGTCCAAATGGAAGTACTCAGTAAGTAAAAGTTCCCTAAGGGTAGGTAAGTGTGGTTTTATCTTGATCTTTAGCTACTACTATTATCTGGTTATACCCACTAAACCCATATAGAAAAGAAAAATATCTCTTTCCTGCTAAGTTGTCAAGAACTTGATCAATGAAAGGTAAAGGAAAGTAATCTCTGAGTGTTTCTTTGTTCAATTCTCTATAATCTACACATACCCTTAATTTTTCATTTTTTTTGGGTACAATTACCAGAGGTGAAACCTACTGGCTGTCTGAGATGGAGTAATAAACTCAACTTTCAACAACTTTTGGATTTCTATTTTGACTATTTCCTTTAATACTGGGTTTATTCTTCTTTGTGGTTGTCTGATCAATTTGACAGATTCTATATAAATATGATGAGTGCATATGCTAGGGTGAATTCTCTTCATGTCGGTATAATCCTAAACAAAAGCCTTGGTATGTCTTTCCATTACTTCAAAGAGGTGATCTTCCTCTTCATTTATTAACCAACTATTGATGTTCAAAATCTTTCTAGGTAATATCATAATTGGTTTTGTACCTAGGTAGTTGGATTCTATTTGCTTAAACTCACTAATCAATGAGTTCAGAGGACATGGATGAGGAAGTAGATTATGAAACATAGTTACATTATCAACAAACTCTTTTTCAGAAGGAATCAGTCTTGCTAAAGACTAATGGAATGCATCTAAAAAGTGAGTTTACTATTGTTCTACCAATTTCCATACACTTTCTTGAATCACTCCATAATCATATGATGAAAAAACAATAGAAAAAGTAGAAGTGGAGGTTTCAAAATATTTTATTTGACCCAAGAATCCTAAACTGAGGCAGGTCGTAGCTTATAGACTGGCAGAGTCCATAGCTTCTAGGTATATATCTCCATTCAATTATTTCAAGTTTTTTTTAACTGTGATCATAGATAATAAGGAAATTTTATTTAATGTGTTGTCTGATTCATCCACCCAAAGTTCTTGTATCCAATTTGTTGATGGTTTTGCAGGAGGATACAAAGAGATACATTTAGATTTTAACCTATTAGAAATAGTCATGTCTCCTGACCTACAATCAATTAATTCTGCTACAGTAGCCAACCATGGTCTACCTAGGATTATGGGATATCCTAGATTCTTTATTTTAGGTTGCAAGACCATGAAATCTACTAAATATTCCTGAGACTCTATTAGTACTTCAACATTTTTTATAGTCCCTTCTAGTTTAGTTACAGACTAGTCTGCCATTTGAAGAATGGTAGTTGTGGGTTGCATTCTCATAAGAGATAATGCATTAAGAGTATCAATTGTCATAACATTAATTATTGCTCCCAAATCTACCAAGATGTTAAGAATTTATTTTTCTTTGATTGTAACTATGATCACTAGACTTCCTAGACATACATATTTTGGAACTAATATTTTTCCTACTAATAAATCAACAACTTTTCTGTCAACATGAATGGTTCCAAGATATTTTTCTTTCTGCCCAGGTGTCTTGATACAAAGGTTTTTGATGATCTTATTCAATTCAGGTATATCCCTAATAGATTGTATTAGGGGTACCTCAATATTGATCTTTTGAAATTCATGGACCAAGTTTGATTCTGATTTAATACCAATTTCTTTTAATCTTTCAAAAAAAGGAACTACTGGGGTAGTAGTTTTTACTTTATTTGCTTTGAGGCTCATTTTGATTTTAGCTTCTCCAGTGTTTAATTGAGATGATTCTATTTTTTTATTTTTCATCAGGTATCTCAGAAATGAGAACTGAAGGATTTTGTATAGTTTTCTCTAATCTTAAATGTATGTCCAAACACTCAATAGCTCCAACATTGATTGTCTCTTCCTGTTTATTAACATAAATAGGTGCTGGTTATTTATTTTTTAGATTTACTATTGGTTGTGTAGGCATTGAGGGTTGATTGATTTATCCTTGTTGCTGAATAACTAGGGGTGGCATAATAGTCTATTGTTGAAGTGGTCTTCTTAGTTGGGTGAATTATTACTGTGAGTTCTACGGCTGATTCCATTGTTGATATGGCTGTGGTTTCTATTGTTGCTATGGTACCCATTATTGCTGTGGCTGTGGCACCATCCATGGGGGTGTTGGCATCCAATCTTGTCTTGCCCATGGATTTTGAATTGATAAAATTTGGGGTTGATTCCAAAATGGTGAAGGAACTGTAACATTCCATGGTGCCATCCATGGATTAACTAGGTTTCTTGCATTAAACTATCCTTGAGCCTGGTTTTGTGGGGCAAAGTTTTATCTCTGGATATAATTTATTTTTTCAGTAGACTGGACTTGTGTTTTCATTTGATTTTTTAAAATAGGTAGAAGGGTGTAATGTTTGGTATCACGACTTGTTACATCATAGATCCCACATAATGAAACATTGGTTCTATCTAGGGGTAGTCTCTAAGGACATGTTTCTGTCTGCACTTAGGATAGTAGATTGCTAAGGGTTATGTTGCATTTGCCTTAGCTTGAAGGCCATCCAAATTACTATTTAGTGTAACCAAGATATCTATCTTTAGATTAGCAAATTCTTTCATTAGCTTACCCACTTCATTAGATTTCCCAAACCTTCCTTTACTAATTCTAGGTTTCATTCGAGAGTAGTTGGTACAAAGCTTAGAAATTTGATCAAAAGTTAACTTATTTATATCTCCACCTCCCATAAGATTTAAAGCATCTCTAGTATCTTCATCCAACCCTTTCAAGAAAACCAATTTATAAACGTCTTCAGTGAGTGGATAATTACTTATTTTATGAGTGAACATGAATCTATCCAAATAATCTTCTAAAGATTCATCCTCATTCTGTTTGATTTTGAAGAAATCCTATTTTTTATCACACTCAACAATAATCTTGGTATTTATTCAAGAATTCTATCTCCGTGTCATCCCATGTTCTAATAGAATTCATAGGTAAACCCATAAACCATCTCATAGCTACATATTTAAGTGTATAGGGAAATAGTTTTAATTTCTATTCATCTATTATGTAATCATAGGTTTGACATAGCATCTTAAACTCAAAAAGAGATTGATCAAGATCTTATATATATTTTTCCTATAAATTTGGTAGATTAGCTGGTGAAATATTTTTCATGGGGGTTTGATCATTAAGATCTACAACAATAGGAAAAGAAAAAGTCCTTCCTGGTTGTGCAAGTTGTTGATTTTGTTGGAGAGGCATTTCTTCTTCTAATGATGTTTCAAATTCGGGATGATCTTTCCACGAAATATTTGTGGTATTAGTTATGGGTTGTTCAAAATTCTCAATTTTTTTTAGTTACAGATTTTTGAAATGCTTCTTCTAAATCCTTGGCAATTTCTAAATAGTGTCTTCCTACAAGAGATTGATCTTGATGAATTTGTCCTATGGGGCTTGCTTGTGGCAATGGCTTGGTTTCTATCCAAGTTTTAGAAGATTCTTATAGATAGGTTTCACTTGTAGCTTCTGGTGCACTACTCAGAGATATTGAAGGAGTGTCAACTTGTGTTCTTGGTGGAAACTTTGGGAGGAATCTTCCTTTAGAATCTCTAGGATGGTACATCAATTTATTAGATTTTATGGGTTTTTACAATGTTTTTTTGTTTTTCACTCTAGACCAATAATTATTACCTTACTAACACCTTGTGTCCCCAACAACGGTGCCAAAAATGATGAGTTTCATTTAACTCATTTAATCAATATTCAATTGATGTCTTATCAACCAGGACTGGTGTCTGAAGCTATCTGTAGTAAGGTATAGGATGGTAGATCTAGGAGTCTACTTATGGGGGTGTTGTGATGGTCCTAAACTACTTGATTCACTCTTTTACTGAAAAGAAAGAAATCAAATAAATCCACTCTTTTGCTTGAAAGTAAAAATCACACTCTTATTTACGCTTACGTGGAAAGTAAATTCACACTCCTATTTAATAAAAGGAAATTTGCTTCACACATCTACTATAAAATAAAACACACTGTTGCTTAGAAAGGAAATGATTTTAAAATTAGAAAATACTTTTAAAATTGTGAATTTATTTTGATGATTTTATGAATAAATATAAATATTAACAAGATTCTAATTAGTTATAACTATGAATTAATGAAACATAACATAAATATCGTACACAGTTCTTGGTTCAAAGTAGAGTGGGCCCTTGCTTCTCTCAGACTCAGGAACAAAGATTAATCAATGCTAGAAACTAAAGTGATAATTCATAAAACTAAAATGATTACAATCTAGCTAAAATCTATAATATGCTTCTACAAATCTTTTTCCTCTATTATCTGCTCTATATCATCTGATATCTACATCTAAATATTATTTCAATGACGAAAGTATTACATTTTATACTAATATAATCAACTCAAAATAAGATGCAAAGAAATAAGATTCCTTGGTCGATCCATTCATCCAAAGATAGGAGATTGGATTTCCAAGAGATTTAATTATTCTGATGAAATAGATATTCTATCATATAATAGCTCTAAGATCCAATTATATATACAACTTTATCAAAATAAAATCTTACAAATATTAGGTGGTTATTTTCCTTATTTGATTCTAGTTAGAATGATTCTCTCTTATCCTATCTGGCCGCCAGCTTCCCCATTTGTAGCTTCATCCTTACAGAATTCTCAGAATTGACCCTGCAGAGTCAGGATAAATGAACCTGTGGAGTCCATAGAAACAAGCCTGTGGAGTCCATAGAAACAAGTCTATGGAGTCCATAGAGATGAGCCTATAGAGTCCATAGAAATAAGCTTGCAGAGCCCATAGAAACAAGCCTACAGAGTCTATAGAAACAAGCATGTAGAGTCTGTAGAAGCAACCTTGCAGAGTCCATAGTTCTGCTGGATGGAGATCAAAATTGCACGTTCACTATACATCACCTATGTCTTTTTTTTGAGCATTATTCTCAATAAAAATCACTAAAACATTCTATGTATTAGACATTAATGACAAAGTAAAGGTTTAATCTTTGGTTCAATATAAACAAGACAAATATCTATTTTCCATGTAATAGCTATCTAACAATCTAAGATTTGCATAAGATAATATCTTTCGAGAGATAAATTGAAGGAAATAACATGTCAATAATGAGTCATATTCTGAGCTCATCACTTCCCACAAGACTGACTGCTTGCATGATGTCAAGTCTAGAGGCAGTGGTGTATAGAAACTTCCAATCATTGACCTATATGACATCTGATTGACCTTTGGAGACTCATCTTCCTTGCTCAACTTACACCCTATGATCATAGGTGTACTAATTGCCTTGTAATATTCCATCTCAAACTTCTTAAACATCTCTCTTATGTACTTGTATTGAGAAATGAATATACCTTTTTTAGATTAGGTGATTTGAAACCCAAGAAATAATGATAGTTCTCCCAACATGGACATCTCAAATTCTTTTTTCATCACCTATGCAAAGCCATTGGTCATGTTCTCATTATTTCCACCAAATATGATCTCATCCACATAGATAAATACTATCAACTGATGGTCATCTTCTAAATTTATGTATAAATTACTATTTTAAACTCCTCTTTTAAATCCTTGATGCAATACCTGTCCAACCTAGCATACCAAGCTCTAGGAGCTTATTTTAGACCATAAAGAAACTTTTTCAAACTACAAACATAGTCCTTGTCACCTGATAATGTGAACCCTTCAATTTGATCTATATACACCTCCTCTTCCAAACTCTTATTCAAAAAGATAAATTTAACATCCATCCGGTATACCTTGAACCCTTTGAATCTTGCATATGCTAGAAACAATATGATGGCCTCCAATCTTGCTACTAGTACAAAGGTCTCCTCAAAGTCTATCTATTAAACTTGTGTATATCTTTTGCATACCAATCTAGCTTTGTTCCTAGTGACTTCTCCATATTCATTCAACTTATTTCTAAAAAACCCATTTTGTCCCAATGAAATTATTGTCTTTAGGTCTAGGAACTAGTTCTCAAATCTTGTTTTTATCTATTTGGTCTAACTCCTCATTCATAACACCTATCCAAAATTTGCATTTTCTTGCTTCTATAAGATTCTTAGGTTCAATCTTAGACAATAGAATAACATTCTCTTGATTTAGATTACTTACCGATTTTCTTTTTATTTGCATACCTGCATTCTTATTGCCAATGATTTAATATTTAGGATGATCTCTTTGAATATGTCTTGAGGGGAATTTCGAGTCATGTCTCTTCTCAACTTCTTCTTCTTCCTCATCAACCTCTATAGTTTCATCTTCATTATTGAAATCCATTTTCTCTAAATTATCATTTGATTGTGAGTGTGATTTCCTTGTCTCATCAATCTTTACATTGGTGCTTTCCACTATCTTTTATAACTTCTTGTTATAACATCTATAGGTTGAGATCATTGATGAGTATCCTAAAAATATACATTTATCAAATAAGGAATAATTTTTTTCTAAATATTCATTGTCTCTTTTGATGAAACATTTACTCTCAAACGCTCTAAAGTGTTCCACATTAGCAAATCTGCCTTTCTATGGTTCATAAGGAATCTTGTTGCAATTAGTCCTTATTTGTTTGCTATTCACAATGTAGAATATAGTGCTTACTTCTTCTATTCAATATCCATCAAATAATATAGACTCATTTCACATATTTCTAACCATTTCTTGAACTATCATATTCTTTCTTTCTACTACCCCATTTTGTTGAGGTGTCCTACCTACTAAGAATTATCTCCTTATTCCATATACCTCATAGAAATCATTAAACTCATTTGACCAAAAATATTCTCCTCTATTAGTTCTTAGACACTTGATCTTCCCATTATTTTCATTATAAATAATAGCATTGAATGCCTTGAACTTGTCAAGAGCTTCTGACTTTTATTTTGGGAATGCTACCCAAGTCATTCTTGTGTAGTCATCTATGAGCAACATGAAGTAGCTGTCTCCTTGAATGCTTTAAATTATTGTAGGCCCAAAAAGATCAGTGTACATTAAATCCAATGGTTTTGTAGTAGATTAATCCTTAGATTTGAACCTTCTTCTAGTTTGCTTACCATGTTGGCATGCTTTACAAAGTATATTTGTAGGTTCGGTGATCTTAGGCATGTTCTTAACAAAATTATTAGTAATTATCTTGACTAGATTCTCAAAGTTTAATTGACATAACGTTCTGTTCCATAGCCAAATTTCATCCATCTTTCTCATAAAGCATCTCTCCTTCTTGATCTCATTCAAAACATATAGATTATTCTCAGTCCTCTTAGCATTGGTAATTAGCCTTCCTGATTTGGCTCTCCTAATCTCACATCCTCTATCATTAAAGGTTAGTGTGTGTCATTGATTTCACATTTGACTTACACTAAGTAGGTTATGTTTCAATCCTTTCACATACAACACATTTTGTGTCTTGGTCTTCCCATTATCCAAACTTAAGATACCGTTGCCAACTATATTAGCAATTATGTTGTCTCCAAACCTCACTTTTCTTGCAACATTCTTCTTTAATGAGATGAAATTATTTTTTCTCATATCATGTGTCTTGAGAAACTAATATCTATATACCATTTCATGCATTCATTTTTAATGTGAAAGGCAGTTTAATCTAGCATAGAATCCACTTTAGTCTTTTGTTCCTCCTTAGCAAATAGTACATCTTGACTCTTGGTCTCAATATGATCAGTCCTAACTTGCTTTGGATTCCATACCAATGTTTGACCCTTCTTATGCATTCTAGGAGCTTCATATATCTTTTTTAATCTTGAAGGCCTTATAGTTTTATTATAACAAAATCTTGCAATATGTCCTTGATTGTGACAATTGTAGCAAATAACATTTATGTACTTACTTCTTGACTGATCACTCCTTTTCATATGGTTCTATGATAACTTATCCCTTATTGAATTGGGCTACTTGATTGATCTGTTCATGTTGGTACTCTTGTCTTGTTATGATTTATCATGTTCTTTCTCAAGCTTTGTCATCTTGTCTATGAGCTGCTCATACTCAACCTTCAAGTAATCTAACTCTGTCTTCAACTGGTCATACTCAACTTCCTTTGACCTAAACCTTGTGTTGACAACTTATAACTAATTCTTAAGATATTTGATAGTCTTATTTTGATATTTAAAATAATCAAGGGCACTTATGAGTTTAGATTCAATGTCTACTTCAGCTTCTCCTTCTTCACTATTATAGGATATTTATTCATCATGCATGTTGTCTTCTTCTTTTTTATCACTACACATCTTGTGCTTCTTATGATCACCTTCAAGATGCTTAAACTTGCTTCAAAGGACCAGGATCTGATATAAATTATTAGAATAAAAATCATTGAGATGGGGGGGGGGGGGTGAATTAGTGTCTTCAAAATATCCATTCAATTATATTTAAGCATTTATGAACCATTCATACAAACATGAACATCTAGCAAAGCATATGCAACCATATAAGACCATGAGACACATTAAATATGTGATTAAACCTCAAAGGGAAGAAGACACATTGATCCATATAAATGGATTACAATCTTATAAGTCAAAATATCAAACTTTAGTGAAGCACCAACTTCACATGGAGCACCAACCCCAACTAGCTAAACACCAACTCAACTAGGCTTTATCAAGCACCAAATTACAAGGAGGCACCAACCCCCTATATGAATCAACACCAACTTATCCACATAAATAATTTAATCATATTTATAATACCATGTTTATCATACAATATATGATGATCACCTTATTTATCTCTTCGCACTATTATATCTCTCTCGAATTGCCTTTTATGCTTTTTTGCTCAACTAGGTCTCTTCAAGATAGATTAGGTCATATGACCTTGATATTTAGATACAGTGCCCATATTATATATTCATAATAGTTTCTATACACCCCTATTATTTTATATAAGATCTCCTTCAGCTCTTCAATATGTTATATCCTTCACTTGCATTTTCTCTTTTTATAAACTAGGCAATTAGGTCTATTAGGCCTTATTTTTATATAATCGTCCAACTCACACACCTTTTAGTTGGCCACACCCATTTGAATACAAGGATTAATCATAAAATAGGTCTTATAATATGTTTCATATATGAATCAATCATTACAATAGTTCGGTCATAACATAAGAGACCAAAACCTCTTTTAGGCCTTAAGGAGACCTAATCCAATTAGACCTTCATTAGTACACATTACCCTTTGATCTTCTTGGATCACTTTAAAAATCCATACATGATAAGAACACTTAATATGACACTAAAATATATTTTTAATAATATTATATTAGATACATGACATTTTTTATCTCCAACCACCACTTGAAGCACACTATTATTACTATTTACATTAGGCCTTCACACACACAAAAAGGTCTGTTTTAAACAATTGAAGATAACACAATATATAACCACACAACCATGATAATAAATCATATAAAAAAAACTCAAAGATCTCAAAAACTTCATAAAGTGAATTAGACTTCATCACACAGGGCATAGATCCTCAAAAACACTCTTGCAACTTGCTCACTCAAAACTACTAGTTTTCCTCAAAGACCAGTCGTGGTGACTCAAACGTACAACACTTGTATATACATATTCAATAAATTATTATGCATTTATATGATCTTATTATATCATTTCATCATTATCAGATAGAAAAATAATATGTTCAAATATAAATATTGGTCTTGGAGACCAATCTCATAACCTTATATCTCATTGTCTCATCTAAATCAGACAGGTCAACTTGGGAGCAATTTTTTCACTATAATCAGTAACATCAAAAACTTATATAAAATATTAACATGTATTTAAATTCCTAAAAAACATCTTCATGTACTTGGTTTCATCACTATATCATGGCAACACATTTCTAATCTTCTTCTCACTGATACCTAATTTTTCATTGTTTTCACCATTACGCTTATTAGTGACTGGCTAACTTAGATGACTGACTTAGCACACTTGAAAGCTATTATATCCAAAAATATTCATGGACATGAAACATGAGTTTAAATCTTCATCCTCCATTCATTTACATATTTTGACTTGGTCAACTTTGACTGCTATAATAAATTTTTGGGAAACTAGAACTTTCTTATATGGTCTACTCACACACCTGATAAATCAATCACACCTCGAGGTGCCTAAAGATTTTACTACAACATTCAATAGCTTCTTTGAGCATACCAATCCATTTTGGTCACTTTGATCAATATCTTCAACATCAAGTCCTCATTAAAGTTCTACGAGGGTTTAAACCTATTTCCATTCTTAACAATCGTTCATAAAGCATGGCCTCTCAATCCAAAAATTAATACATAGAATTTTTATCTATGACCCTCCACCATCTACTAAGAATAGATCAAGTTCCCATTCAAAGTTTTGATGAGATAAAAAACATAATAAAATCCATCTCGAGTTGAGAACCCTTTATTTTAGGCACTCGAGAGACCTCAAAGCACTTTTTCTTGCCTTAGCTTTCAAAATTTGACCTAAAACTTCATGAATACACCTATTAAAACATACCTCACCTCTTAAAATGCATAGATAATCTCAATCACCTTGAAATCTGATCATGACCCCTTATTAGGCCACACTCACTCTTTGCTCTCTTAGACCTTGAATTATAAACCACATTAGGCCTTAAAACTAACCTTAATGCCTTTTTCATGCACTCTCCACCACTCTCACATACTCAAGTAACCTCATACATGTTTAAAAACTATCATACATCCTTCATATATCTTGACAACAGATCATGATGCCTCATTTGGCCAAGTAGGGTCTGGAAGTGGTCCAGTTGCATACTTGATTTGTAGATCCTACTTTGATAAGCTCACCCTAATACTCTCATGAGTGCTCAAATGCCTCACATGCTTAATAAAGAAATCTTATACATCCATTCATTTTTATGTGTACTCATCTCACCAATCCATCATGCTCCTTCATGCATAAGACTAGGCATCATATGCACATACCTTCTCAAGAAACTACAAGGCTCAAGCACTTGACAACTTTGACAACAAGGACCTTTCATGATAAATTTCACATCACTCATGTAGTCATAAGAACATATACTGATCATATCTTACATTTTTCAATGATCTCATGAAGACCTTCTCAATAACCTTTGACATCAATGCCAAACCTCAATAATAGGAACAATTCTCAACAATCTCCCTCTTTGTCATTGATGGCAAAACCCACTGCAAACTAATCTTTATTATCTCCCCATATGCTCTTTCTCCCCCTTTGACATAAATGACAAAGTGATTTTTTCAACTCATTGGATCACACTCTTTGCAACTAAAATAGTCAACACATAAGATTATGAGTTTATGATACATAATGCAAACATGCTCCCCTATCTCCATGCATACCTTATTAGAACAACTCACCTGTTCTTGGAGCTAGTGAACTTGATTAGATCCCATTAAGAACTTGGCTTCTTCAATGATTGATAGGGGTAGGAATTACACCTAATCCCTATCTTAGGTGTTCAAATGTTATCTTTGGAAGTGGTTTGGTCAAAATGTCTGCAATCTAATCCTATGTAGAAATATATTCAAGTCTGACACTTTGTACTCTCATCCATAGGACTTGAGTGAAACATGAATCTGTTGCAATGTAATCAGCCTCACAAGTGGATAATGTTACTGATGGTGCTTCTTGCTTATGAATGAAACTAGGCACCCACCTAGGAAGAAGGCTCCTCTGCTAGTACTCTTTCTATCATCTATACTTCCTATCTAATCTACATCTGTGTAGGCTATCAAATTAAACTTCTTGCTTATTGGATACCACAATACATAATACATAGTCCCCTTGAAATATCTGAGTGTCTTTTTGAATACTTACAAATGATTTTCCTTTGGATCTATTTGAAACCTTCCTACGAGACTTACTTCTTACATGATGTCAGGTTTAGAAGTAATAGTGTACAACAAAATTCTAATCATTGACCTATATGATGTATGATTGACCTTTGAAGACTCATATTCCTTTCTCAACTTACATCTTGTGACTATAGGTGTGCTAACTACCTTGCAATCTTCGATCTCAAACTTCTTCAACATCTCTCTTATGTATTTGGCTTGTGAGATGAATATACTTTTTTCAGATTGAGTGATATGTAACCCAAGATAAAATGATAATTATCCTAGCATGGACATCTCAAAATCTTTCTTCATCACCCTATAAATGCCTTGGTCATATTCTCATTGTTTTCACCAAAGATGATGTCATCCACATAGACAACTACTATCAACTGATGGTCATCTTCATCTGGATGTATACATTACTATCTACAACTCCTCTTTTAAATCTTTGATCCAATAGATACTTGTCCAACCTAACATACCAAGCTCTAGGAGCTTGATTTAAACCATAAAGAGAAATTTTCAATCTGCAAACACAGTCTTTATCATCTGATAATGAGAACACTTCACGTTGCTGAATGTACACTTCCTCCACCAAATTCCCATTCAAAAACATAGATTTGTCATCCATCTGACATACCTTGAATATTTTGAATCTTACATAAGGTAGAAATAATATAATGGCCTCTAATATTACTATTAGTGAAAAGGTCTTCTTAAAGTCTACCACTTTAACTTGTGCATATCCTTTGCATACCAATCTAGCCTTTTTCCTAGTGACTTTTCCATCTTTATTTAACTTGTTTCTAAACACCCATTTTGTGCCAATGACATTCTTGTCTTTAGGCCTAATAACTAGTTCCCAAGTCTATTTATTATCTATTTAGTCTAACTCCTCATTCATATAACCTATCCAAAATTTATCTTTGATTTCTTCTATAAGACTCTTAGGTTCAATACTGGATAATAGAGCAACATTCTCTTGATTTAGATTACATCCTAGTATTGTCTTTGTTTGCATATTTGCATTCTTGTTGCCAATGATTTGAAATTCAGGGTGATATTTTTGAATCTATCTTGAGGGTCCTTTTGATTCATGTATCTCTTCAAATTCTTCTCCATCCTTATCAACCTCTATAGTCTCCTCTTCATTCTTGAAGTCTAGATTTTCTAAAGTATTCTTTGACTATAAGTGAGATTTTTTTGTCTCATTAATCTTCACATTGGTGCTTTCCACTTTCTTTTGTAGTCTCTTGTTATAACATATATAGGCTGAGATTATTGATGGTATTCTAAGAATATACCTTCATCAGACCTGAAATCAAACTTTCCCAAGTCTTCATAATCTCTTTTGATGAAATATTTGCTCTTAAACACTCTAAAGTGTTCCACATTGGCAGGTCTACCCTTTCATAGTTCATAAGCAGTCTTGTTTTCATTAGTCCTTATCTTTCCTCTATTCAAAATGTAGATTACAATGCTTACTACATCTCTCTAATAGCCATCAAACAATATAGACTTATTTATCATAGTTCTATCCTTCTCTTGAACTGTCATATTCTTTCTTTCTACTACTTCATTTTGCTAAGGTGTCATAAATGCTGAGAATTATCTCCTTATTTCATGAACCTCACAGAAGTTATAAAACTCATTGGACAAAAACTCCCCTCCTCTATCAAATCTTAGTCACTTGATCTTTCCATTCTTCTCATTCTCAACAAGAGCCTTGAATACCTTGAACTTGTCAAGAGCTTCTAACTTTTTTTTCAAGAACGTAACCCAAGTCATTCTTGTGTAATCATCTATGAACAACATGAAGTAAATATATCCTTGAATATTTTGAACTATTGTAGGTCCACATAGATCAATTTGTATTTACTCTAAGGGTTTTGAAGTAGAGTACTCCTTGGACTTGAACCTTCTTCTAATTTGCTTACTATGTTGACATACCTTGCAAAGCATGTTTGCAAGTTTGGTGTTCTTAGACATGTTATTCATAGACTTCTTAGTGTTAATATTGGCCAAATTATCAAAATTAGGTGACCTAACCTTCTATGACATAGCCAAATTTCATATTTTTCATGAAGCATCTCTCTTTGATGTCATTCAAGACATATAGATTATTCTCAGTCCTCTTAGCATTGGTAATTAGCCTTCCTAATTTGCATCTCCTTATCTCAAACCCTTTGAAAAGAAAGGTTAGTGTGTGTACTTGATTGAACATTTGACTTACACTAAGCAAGTTATGCTTCAAACCTTCCACATATTAAATATTTTGTGTCTTGGTCTTCCCATTGTCCAAACTCAGACACCATTGCCAACTATATTAATAATTGTGTTGTCACCAAACCTCAATATTCCTACAACATTCTTATTCAATGAGATGGACTTATTTATATCTCCTATCATGTGGTTAGAGAAACCACTATCTATATACCATTTCATACCTTAATATTGAATGTGAAAGGCAATCTAAGCTAGTATAGAACCCTCTTTGGTCTTATGTTCCCCCTTGGCAAACATACCATCTTGAATCTTGAACTCAATATGATCTGTCCTAACTTTATTTGGCTTCCATACCAATGTTTGGCCATTCTCATGCATTCTAGGAGCTTCATATGTATTTTTGAATCTTGAGGGCCTTCTAACTTTAATAGAGCATAATATTACAATGTGTCTTATATTGTGACAGATGTAGCAAATAACATTTTTATAATTGCCTCTTGACTGATTATTTCTTTTCCCATGGTTCCATGATGACTTGCATTTTATTGCATTAGACTACCTAATTGATCTTTTCATATTAATGTTATTGACTTTTTTTTACTTCTCATGCTCTCTCTCAAACTTTCTCATTTTGTCTATGAGTTTCTCATACTCAACCTTCAAGGAATATAATTCTATCTTCAACTGATCATACTTAACTTACTTTGACTTAAACCTTGTGTTGACACCTTCTAACTGACTACTAAGATCATTGATAGTCTTCTTTTGATGTTTCAAATCATTAAGGGATCTTATGATCTTATCTTGGATGTCTAATTTAGCTTCTCCTTCTTCACTATCATAGTAAACTTCTTCATCATACATGTTGTCTTCTTCCTATTGATCATAAGACATCTTGTGCTTCTTAGGATCACCTTCGAGTTGTTAGACTTATATTCAAAAGGATCAAGATATAATACCAATTGTTGGAATCATAATGATTGAGGGGTGGTGAATCAGTCTTCAAATCTTTTACAACTTTACTTTATTATTCTTTAACTATCAAAGCAATATAGTGAACTAGCAATACATCAAGAACTATGAGCATGAGACAAAAGCATAACACATAAAACACTTTGTTTGAGTGAAAAAACCTCAAGGGGAATAAAATAAACTAATATTTGAAAATATACTACATTATTATAATATAAACATCAAATTTAGTGAAGTACCCACTTCACATGGAGCACTAACTCCAACTAGCTAAGCACTAACTTAGCTAGGCTTTAGTAAGCACCAAATTGTAAGGAGGCACCAACCCCCTAGATGACTCAATAACTACTCAAACAACTAATTTATTTTATCACCTTTAGGACACCTTGTTTCTCAACCAACTGATGATGACCATCTCTTCAAGTCTTCATACTCTTAGTTGCCTTCTAGGATCCTTCACTCAACTAGGTCTCTTCAAGATAGATTAGGTCATTTAACCTTGAAATTAATCTACAGTACCCATATTATATCTTCATGATTATTATTATCCACCTTTATGATGTTCTAAAATATCTTCTTTAGTTCTTCAAATTTCTATATCATTTGCTTTTTCTCTCTCTTTCTCTAACTAGATAATTAGGCCTATTATGCCTTGTTCTTATACTAGTCTCTTGCTCATACACCTATTTATCATCCATACACACTTGAACACTTATATTTTAAATAAAATATGCCTTAGGACATATCATAAACATAAATCAAACATTACAATAAGTCAGTCAAAGCATATAGGACCAAAACTACTTTTAGGCGTTAAGGAGACCTAATTCAATTAGGCCTTCATTGGCACACATTACCCTTTGAAATCCTTAAAAAACTCTAAAAATTAATCACATGGTAGGAAAACATAATATTCCACTAAAATATACCCATATTAAGATAATCTAGGATTTTATCACTTTTTAGAACCAATAACCACTTGAAGCACACCATTAGCACTGTTCACAATTTGGTTTATGCATAACCAGAAAGTCTGTCTTGAACAACTGAAACATAAACACAATTTTTTAAAATAAATATGGAAAAAACACACATAAAAAATATAAATGAAATTATGGTCATCACTATGTTCTTTAGACTTCACAACTCGAGTCAAAAGGGCTCAAAACCCTCTCTTCAAGTAGCCCACTCAAAACTGCCAACTAGCCTCAAAACATAGTCATAGAAATAATGACCTTCAACACCTGTAGGACCAATTTAAAATAATTAAAATAAATTTATATGATTATATTAGGTTATTTTACCATTATCATATATATATATATATATAATATGTTCATATGGCAATATTGGTCTTACAAACCAATTTCATAGTCTTGTACCTCACTGTCTCATCTGAACCATACAAGTCAATTTATAAGCAATATTTTCATCATATCCACTGACCTCCAAAAATTATATCTAAAATTAACATGTATTAAAATTATTTAACAAAATATCCATGCATTTGGATTCATCCCTAATTCATGATAACACATCCCTAATTAACTTCTCACTTCTGCATGGTTTTCTCATTATTTGCACCATTAAGCCTCTTAGCAACTGGTCAACTTGAACGATTGGTTTAACACACATAAAAAATACAATCTGATAAGAAACCACCATGAATATAAAATAAAAGTCTCAATCTTTATCTTTCATCCATTTATCAACTTTGACTTGGTCAACTCTAACTGCTACAATAAATTTCCAAGAAATAAGGCCTTTCCTATAGGGTCCACTTACTCATCTAAAAAACCAATCACACTTGAAGGTGACAAAGAGAGTTGGATACACGATCCAATAGTTTTAATAGTCATTTGATATCATTATGGGCTGTTTTAAATAAGATATTTGACATCATGTTAGTGCTAGGGTTTTAGAGAGGGTTAACATTGTTTCTGGTGTTAACAATTGTTAATAACGGATTACTCCTCATTTCTAAAAATAATACCTAGATATATTACCTGGGACCTTTATCTATCTCTCCTTAATATCTCAAGTTTCCATGTGGAAGTTACACATGCCAATGAACACTTGAAAGCCCTTTTCGGGTTGAGAGCCCTTCATTCTGTGCACTCGAGAGACCTCATAACACATTTTTAAGCATTTTATTACAAAAAAAACATAAAACTTGGTCAAAAAACTTGGTAAAATATATCACACCACTAAAATTTTTCACATGCTCATTCTTATCTTTGAAACAAAACCTCATCCCTCATTTGACCTTCATCTCTCTCTTTACTTGCTTAAACCTTGACTTACAAACCACATTAGGCCTTGAAATTGACCTTCAAAATTCTTTCCATGCACTATCCACATAACTTATATTCTCACACAAAATATCACATGATTAAACAATTCTAAACATCCTTCATATGCCTTGATAATAGAGTTGCATACTAGGTCTATAGATCATACCCCTATAGGCTCACTCGAAGACTTATCATGAGTGATGAAATGTAACATATTCATTCGCAAACAACTTCATACAACCTCTTATGCCTCTATGCATCCATATCATGAGGCCACCAAGCTCATACCTTCTCATAGGGTCTTTTCATGTAATGACCAGTGTCATGACTAGGCTTCTCAAGCTCTTGAAACTTGACAACTAACCTTGAAAAACTTTTTGATGATCATATACCTTTCTCATATGTCTTAAATTCTCCTAAATTTTTTTCATACCTCTCAATGTTTTTATCAAACAAGAACATTCTTCAATGATAATATCAATACCAAACTTCAACAAAAGTAACAATGATCAACACACATCACTCATGAAGTCATAAGAACATATACCAATCATATCTTAAATTATTCAATGATCTCATGAAGAACTTCTCAATAACCTTTGACATCAATGTCAAACCTCAACAATAGGAAAAATGCTCAACATGCCTATGATAATCACCAATTATTATAATTAACAAATAAAGTATATACAAGAACCTTTAACATTCATGACAATATCAATACCAAACTTCAACAAAAGTAACAATGCTCATCACACATCACTCATGAAGTCATAATAACATATATGAATCATATCTTAAATTCTTCAATGATCCCATGAAGACCTTCTCAATAACCTTTGACATCAATGACAATATCAATGTCAAACCTCAACAAAAGGAACAATGCTCAACATGCCTATTATAATAACCAATTGTTATAATTAACAAATAAAGTATATACAACAAAAATTTAATGTCATAACATTTTAGAACTAATATCAACATGAGAATTATACATACCAAAGAATAAGTTAGTCATTGAATAAGTCAACATGGATTAAGTGACCAAAATAAGAAGTCTTATCCATGATAAAAGTATCTCCTAATACCAAAAATGATTGATTATGCTATTGATAATATTGCATCCTAAATATGAACATTGATTTTAAAAAGCATCAAATTCAACTCAAATTTTCAATTAGTGATCTAATATGCATAAATTTAATGGGTGAAATATAATTTATGATTAACTATATTTATGTGGCAATTATTTGATAATATTCATGTATTATTAAGGATGGGTTAAACAAAAAGGAAGAGGTTTAAATATTTTCTAATATTACTTCCAATTTATCACACATTTTAAAATTCCAATCATACCTTAATTTATCCTACAGTGCCTAAAAATAAAATAGTTTTAAGTAAAAAAGACCAATGGAAGAAGACTTAGAATCATTAAGGTTTTCACTAAATATATTTTTTTGTGTTTTTTTTACCATGTGAAGGTATTGTTAATGATAGTCTTAACAAAAGGTGAGATGTTTATATAGATGCTATAATATTACTTACAATCACACACATATTTTAGAGTCAATTTATACATTTGTGATACCTATAATAACCTGAGATAAAACAATTTGCACGAAAGAAGGTTAGTCAAAGAAGTAGATTTAAAGTATTGTATTGATTGTTGAGCACGATGCCAATATGGATACTTGATTATTAATATTATATTTAGTTTATTTGATATTTTTATTAAATCTATTTAATTTAATTATATATTAGATTATTTTTTGGGTCAATTTTGGACACTTTTCAAGAACTTCTTAAAAAATAGTTAGAAGTGACAGTTAGAATGCACTTTATTGAATGTGTACTTAATTGATCTCAAACACATATAGATTCATCACCAAGAGGTAGAGCACATTTGTAAGAGTTGAATTAGATAAATTTAATATTATTTTAGTCAATTTTTTATTTTATAGGGATTTAGAGCACCTAGCTTGTCTAATGTGCATGTGTTGCTTGTTAAGAAAGGCTTCTTGCATGCTGACTTTATCTTATCAATAAGTCAATATTGTTATTTTGAGTATACTTTCAGTCATCTTGGAGTCTATTTTTAATTTACTTAGTTGTTAAGTAAAGGTCTTAATTTAGTTTTCACTTTATGTTTTTTCTATACATAACTTGTAATGCAAGTTATCTTGTAATGTGTTTGTTTCAGATTTAATTAATAATAAAAAATTACACACAAAGAGGTGTAGCACAATAGTTCTACTTGAATTTTTTTTTGCATGTGTTAAGCACTGATTTTATTTGTATATATTTACAAATAAAAATCAACATATCTTTTCTAATTTGAAGTTATTCAATACATATTTTGACATAAATCACACTTACAACACTACTAGATTAATAACTAGTAATTATAACACAAATTAGATGATATATATAGATTTAATTTTAGAGTAAATCAAAGTTTATTTTCTCTCCCTTCATACATCAATATCTTCATTTGGTATCAAAACCTCGTTCAAAAAAGTTCAAAAGGGTTTTTAGCCATTATCAAAAGAATTATAGATTTAGTGAATTTTGCTTCTATGAATATTCTCAATTTCAAAGGTAACAACTTTGAATATTGGAAAGATCAGTTGAAGAAAATATTTATTTAGAAGAGAGTTTAGGACAATTTTCTCTATGGGTACACATGACCTATAAATATAAATACTTTGACTCAAGATAAGAAAAAAATTAAAAAAATATGAAAATTGGATGCACAAGCTTTCTTCTATCTTTATAGTTCTATATACCCAAGCATCTATCCAAGAATTATCAGTTGTAAAAATACCCATGAGACATGAAATATCTCAAAAAATTCAGGATCCATTAAGGTAAGAGAAGCAAAAATCAAAACTCTTAAAATAAATTTTAAAAATTTAAGAATGTCAGATAGTGAAGGAGTTGGAGAATATTTCATATATATAAATATTTTAGTACATAGAATGGGTTTGTATGGAGAAAATATGCAAGATAATGTTCTAGTTAGAAAACATTTAAAATATTTAACTCAAAAATGGTTTCATATTATGATCAATCTTGAGGAGTGTAAGGACATGAACACTATCAGTGTTGATGAGTTAGTGGGTTCTCTCTTGTCCCATGAGGATAAAATGAGACTATATACATGAGATCAAGAACATACACTTGAAACCAAGGTAAATATTTCAAAGACTAAATAAAATAATAAAAATAAAAATTAAGGGAGTTCAAAAACTAAAATTTAAAGGTCAAAGTTGAAGCTAACTTTACAATTAAAATAAAAAAATACAATACTTGTCATTACTGTAAAAAACTAGGGCACTTTCTATAAGATTGCATGATGTTAACAATTAAGAATAAATTTAATCAAGACGCTGAAAAGAATGCAATTCAAATTGAACAAAGTGAAGGGAAAGAGCACTAAAATTATTGTCTCACATATATTGTGGTAATAGAGGATAAAAATAATTTATTTCCTCTTGATTCATGCAATTCAAATCACATGGCAAGTCACAGAGATGATTTCAACAAATTAGATGATTCCTTTAAATCCAAGTGCAATTAAGAGATGGAAAGTCCATCTAAGTTGAAAGAAAAGACAACATGAAAATCACCACAAGTCAATGTAAAAATGAAATAAATAATGTTTATTATTATTCAAATTTTTATTCGAAGAGTATTGATCACAATTTCACAGGATATAGTGATAAAAGAAAAACATATAAGTTTTATAATCCTACTAGTAAATCCACAATTGTTTCTAGAGATAATATTTTTTTTCAAAATGAGGTGTATGATAATTATGATCATATATTTAAAAATGTTATAATTTAAGTGATAAGGCTATTGAATTTGATTTTGAGAACTTACAAAGTACTACACATGTTTTTAGTTCAATATGAAATAATACTAGCTCTTTACAAGAGACTAGTCATTTATCTTCATCAACTCCAAGCAAGAACAAGTGCTAGTTGAATCCACATCCAACCAATCAAATGATAGATTAGAATTATGAGAGTAAAATCACAAGGATTTAACATCATATATGTAATTTATTTTATGATGCTTATGATGGAAACATTATGTTTGTATTGTCATATGTGGTTAGTGAACCTAGAAATTAAGTAGAAGATAATCAAAATAAAAAATAAGTTGATATTATGAAATCAGAGATGGATTTAATTGAGAGAAATGATACAAAAAATATCTTTATCCTTCCATTAAATAATTATGTCATTGGAACCAAGTGGTTCTACAAGACCAAAGTAAAAACTGATAGTATTATTGACAAGCTAAAAGTTAGACTAATTGCAAAAGAGTTTACACAAATATATGAGGTTGACTTTGAGGAAACCTATGCATATGTGACATGCCAAGATACTATAAAACTAATTCTTATTTTATCTACTCATAAATGATGTAAAATCTTCAAATAGATATCAAAATTTTATTTTTAAATGGAGTGATTGAATAAGATGTATAAATACGGCAACCATAAGGTTTTGAGGTAAAGGATAAATAATTTCGGATATATAAGTTGAATAAGGATTTTTATGGGTTGAAGCAAGTTCTAAGATCTTGGTACTAAAAAATTAGTAGCTATTTATTGGATCAAATATTTTTAAGAAGTCAAAATGAACTAACTCTTTATAAATAAGCATCAAGTTCTAAAATTTTATATATTTATCTGTATGTAGATGACTTGATATTTATAGGTAGCTCTATGGAGATGTTGAATAGCCTCAAGAAAGATATGAAATCATAATTTGAGATGATTGATAATGGACTTATAAATTATTTTATTTACATATAAATTCATCAAAATAAAAAAGAAGTATTCATTTTTAAAAACAAATATGCCTAAGACATGTTAAAAAAATACAATCTTCATGATATTAAACTAGTGGACATTCCAATTGTAAGTGAAAAAAACTAATGAGAGAGGATGAAAGTACTTAAAATGATTAAAATAATTTTATAAGCATGGTGAAAGTTTTGATGTATTTCACTATGATAAAACCCAATATAAGTTATAGGATTTTACTACTTTTTAGATTTATGGGCAATACATCACTCAAACATTTGTAAGCAATGAAGAAATTTTTTAGATATGTAAGAGGTACTTACAATCATGGTATTAATTTAAAATTAGAAATTTTATTATGTCTAATTGGATCCAAAAATTTATATTAGGGAGAATCTTTTGATGACAGGAAGTCAAGTTTAAGTTATTGTTTGACACTAGGAAGTGGGTTGGTTTTATGGTCTTCAAAGAAACAAGCTACAATTTCATTATCCTCTATTGAAGGTGAATATACAACCTTTACATAAATTTGCACATAAAGATTATGATTGAGAAAACTCTTAGATAATTTCAGACAAGTTAAACATGATCCAACATAGATTTTTTGTGATAACAACAGGCAATACAATTGTCCAAGAATTTAGTTTTTCATGCCAGAACCAATTGGGTATATTGAACTCAAACATCATTTTTTAAAAACTTAGTCAATGATAAATATTTTTTCATTGAGTATGTGAAAATTGTAGATAAATTTGTTGATATTATCACAAATAGATTGCATAAGCAAATTTATGGAAGACTTAAAAAGATGATAGACATCTTTTCTCTTTGCATCAAAGAGGGGAATGTTGAGCATGATGTTATTATTAATGTTAGATTTAGTTTATTTATTATTTTATTAGTTTAAAAAGGTTATTTAATTTATTTATGTCCTAGATTAATTATTTGTTCAATTTTAAATAATTTTTAAGAATTTTATAAAAAATAGCTAGAGGTGACAGTTAGAGTGCAGTTCACCGAATATGTACTTAACCGAGCTCAAACACTTATATATTCATCCCCAAGAGATGGGGCATAATTTTAAGAATTGAGTTAACTAAATTTAATATTATTATAGTGAATTTTCTATTTTATAAATATTTTGGATGCCTAGCTTGTTTAGTGTACATGTGTTACTTATATGTTAATAAAGGCTTCTTGCATATTGACCTTGTAATGTCAATAAGTCAACCTTATTTTTTTGAGTCTATTTTTAGTTATCTTGGAGTCTATTTTTAGTTTATTAAATTTTTAAGTAAAAGTTTTAATTTAGTTTTCACTTTATCCTTTTTTTAGACATAAATTCTCATGCAAGTTATCTTATAATAGACTTGTTTTAGCTTTAATTATTAATAAATAATTGTGTACAAAGAAGCATGGTGTAATAGTTATTCTTGAAAACATATTTTTGTATGTGTCAAGCTCTAGTTTTATTTTCAGGTATTCACAAAGGAAAACTAACAAGCATATATTTTTTAATTTAAAGTTATTCAGTGCATGTTTTGACATCAATCACACTTATAACACTACTAGATTAACAACTAGTGATTCTTGGATTGCTTCAATTTTAAAGTAAATCAAAACTGATTTGCACTCCCTCCATACATCAAAACCTTCATTGATGATTAGGTATGATGAATTGGTGATTTTGTCAACAATGTCAATGAGACATTAGTTTCAATGCATTAAGAGTTCTATCGAGGTTGCATAAATTATACGGAAGAAAAAGAATTTCTCACTAACTATATGTATGTATTAGTTGAGTGACCATATCAAGGTATTGCTAAAGATGGGCTTAACAAAAGGGGAGAGGTTATAGATTTGTTTTAATATCACTTACAATCACACATTTTCAAAGTCCAATCATCCCTTACTGATTTGTACAATACCTCAAGGTAAAATATTTGGAAATTAAGGTGGTTAATGAAAGCAGAGTCAAAATATTATATTGATGGGTAGGTAAGCTCATCAACTATGTCAACAAGTTGTTAGTTTTAATTCGTTAAGGGTTCTCACTAAATATTTTTTTGAAGTAATTGTTTTACCATGTCAAGGTACTGCTAAGGATGGGCTCAAGAAAAGGGGAGAGGTTTAAATATAATATAATATTACTTCCAATCACACACATTTTTAGAGTACATTCATAAATTAATTATTCCTATGGTAACTCAAGATAAAACAATTAGCACTAAATAAGGTCAACGAAAAAAGTAAATTCAAAGTATTATATTAATGATTAGGTGTGTTCATCAATAATCTCAACAAGTTATTAATTTTAATGTAATACATGTTCTCTATGGTTAAACACATACACACTTATTAAATAACATCATTCACATTTATTCAATAGTCCATGGAAAGCATACTAACTCTTTAATAGTTAATACATATGTCGACAAACTCTAAATGTGCATATTTGATTCAATAGTCCATGAAATGTGTAATAACTCCTAAGTAGTTAAGACATGACAACAAGCCCTCTATGTGCAACTTTGCAATGTATAGGTTTGGGAGAACCAACATATCATACTAAATAATATCAACAAAAATATTATTGCTGGAAAAATATATTATCTTAAAAAAATATATAATATATCTAAAATTTCACATATTTTCACTGACTACCCACATATTTAAATTTGTCCTTCACATTTATTATATTCTATAGGTAAGCCATTTCTTGTAATGAGATTGGCTCATTACATAGTTGAAAAAATGAGAATTTGAGTTTTTTTTCTGCTACTTGTGACATGGATAAATCATAAATGGTGTTGGTATTTTTAAGTTTTAGGATTGGACAAAACATTTTCAATATATATAGCCTCAAGTCAAAGGGATTAAACTTTTATTCAAGGAAATGAAAAAGTGCATGAAAAATTGAAATTCCTTAAGGTGTCTATAATCCGAAGTTCTTTCAAGATGGTTTGTGAAAGCTTGGGTTGGATTTCTATATTACGAAATTGAAGAATAATTCAAAGAGGAATAATATCCATGAGCAAGATTTGTCAAATTATATTATGGTAAGTGGAAAAGTGGCTCATATTGATTGTTTTCATTTTAACCAATATCTCATAATAGATGGTGCATTACTATCGAATCAATAGTTTATATTTTAATGTGAAAAATAAGATAGATATTTTAATGTTTAGTGAATATGATAAATATGTTTTGCTAAAAATGTCTTCCCATAATCCACTTGTGAAGTAGGTAATTGGTTTGGGGTAAAGTACTCACTGATGTTTTAAATGTGATTACAATGACACAAGAAATTTATATGCAAGTCCACATTTAAAAAATGATTTTTAAATTTGATCATTTTATTTTACCATATCTAAAATGAATTTAGTAGGAGTTTCATAAGATTTAAATGACTACAACATTTATAAAGAAGGAAGGAAATGTTATCAAATAAACAATCACCAATCTAAAATCTAAATTTTTTAGTTTTATATGTTTGTTTTGTTGTATTATAGAATCAATACTAATTGAAAGGATGTTTTTAGTTTTATGATCCAACAATATTAATAGATTGATTGTCTATTTATGTAATGATTTATTTTTAAACAATTAAATGAAAGAAGGTATATAATACATGATAAATAATTTTTTTTCTTCCTACATTACGCTCACATTATTTAATCCTGATATTTTAAATATGAATTTATTGAATTGTTATAACTTCTCCTTTGCTCTAAAACATAAAATCCTATAGTAAAATTTTAAATTTTTTCGAAAAAAAATGTGTCATGAATGCATGAAGAAATGCCAACATATTAATAAATTTGAACTAAAAACAAAGCAAAAAAAGTATAGTAAAAAATAGTGTAATTGATATGCTTTGGAATGATTAATTTTGAATTTGATGTGAATTTGAATTTAATGTGAATTTGAACTTGAGTTTGAATGTGAGTTCTAGGATGTTAAACAATTATCCACAATACCTATAAAATAAAAGAAAAGTTGATTTTTGATATTGACATAATAGTACTCTTAAGTCATAATTTGTTTTCCTATAGATATCTAGGGATAAAACTATAGCCCAAAAAAAAATAATCAAATGCATAAAATTATTAGCAATAGCTCAACAATTTAAAAATTAAGAGACATGTTATCATGCAAGTAAACTAGATCTAGAAAAGATGAACACCTCAATGATAAGATTTTGACCAACTTGCTTAGTAGAACCAATTATTCCAATGATGAATTAACCAAGCTTCATTAAGACCAATGAACTCTTTTTGATCAAGAGATAATAAAATAGTCCATCTCAAACCCAAAAAGAAACTTCCAACCACCTATTCAATATTAGCAATATTATATCGAAGCACCATCCTCCCAATACAATTGGGAATGAAAAATTGAGTGCAAGCTATCCATTAGATATACATCAATGGTATCCCACTTAAACTATTGAAAATTGAAACAAAATGTGTATCCTTGTTAATAAACTTCTATTAAATCGATTTAAAATATAAATAAATATCAGACGTATAAATAAGATTCTTAAAGAAGAATCTATTTTCGCTAGATCCAATATATACATTATTTTTTATTACCAACACTTTTCTAGTCTAAGACACATTAGGACATTAATATCATTGAGTGTACATCCTAAGGGGTAAAACATGATTGGGGTGGGCTAACTTGTGGCACTTTGTAATAGATTCTGTCATGCATTACCATTCCTATTACCACCTTCAAAAAACCATTGTGAGAGTATTATAAAAGTACATAGGGTGAAACCCAATTCATTGTAACAAATACACACAATACACAAAATAATAATAATAATAATAATAATAATAATAATAATAATAATAATAATAATAATAATAAATAAGAGTAAATCTGTATATAATAATAAATTAAATATATAGAAAACTCCTCTAAGGAGGCAAAAAATTGCTTAGAAGCTCACATGCTTAAATAGGAAACTCCTTTATCTATGAAACTACGTGGAAGCTCCTCAAAAAAACTGAAAGAAGCATGAAAAATAATAAATACATGAGAAAACATACATATAAGAGATCAAAAAATTAAAAAATTATAGGAAATACAAAGGTCTCACCCCTTAAATTTGATTGGTAAAAATCTAATCATTTCCTATTAGTTGAAAAAAAGGCCAAATTTTATTGGCTAAGGAAAAGGCATGAATTTATTATATTTAAAGATAGGTAATAATAAATATAAAATTATAGTATATATAGCTAACCTAAGATAAAACCTAGAAATGATAGAATGTGAACACCAACATCCCCACTTAAGTGCAACTTAAAGAAGCTATACAAAAAAATCTCACCAAAAATTAGTGTAAAACAATAAGTTCTTGAATTTGATAAGATGTGCCTAAAAACATAAGATGTTGATCTAGTTAGAGTGGATGAAAAATCTCAAAAAATACAATAAAAAGTTGTCAACTATGGCATAACAAATAAAAGATATACGACAAAGATCTTGCTTCTGTATTGGAAATTTAGTCACATGGATACAAAAATATAACCCAAGTAGATGAACAAACATTGGAGCCACTATAAATTCCTCCACACTCATTGGAGATGGTTAATATATTGAAGAAGCCATCATAAAGATGATAATTTATCCAAGAAGGGAACATAACTAGGCACTATGATTGATACAAAAGTGAAGTGGACGAATAATATAGGAAGATTTTTTATGTAAACCACATAAGTAATGTTTTCAACATCACCAAAATTGATTTGAAATACATCCAAGATAAATGTGAATTTAGATGAAGATGCTTGCATGAGATGAGATGTTATGTGTACAATCGGTGCATACAATGAAGCATAAGAATAATCTTCTAATGAATACTCTTAAATCTCTTTCCTAATTTTTTTTAAAGGAATTATAAAAGATATAATAAGACTCTCATTCCCAAATGGGTCTGAAGGATACTCTAAAGATCTCTTAGGACACACATATATACAAGAGTCTACTACAAGGTTAGGTGTCTCACGCCTGAATGTGTCTGAATCAAGATTAGGTATCACAAGGTTGAAAAAGTATGTAGAATAAATGAAGAGCTCAAATGTCTATGTGAAATGGGGCATGTAACTTGATGTCATCATAAATAGTGGAGTGACCAAAGATAGGTGTTAAGCTCAAATGAAATGGTTCATGAAATGAAGCACATGCTTGATAGCTAATGCCATGGAAAGAAATCCAACAAACGTGTTGGATGGGTGACAAAATGCATTATAAAGGCTTACCAATGCCTCTATTATGATTTAACATGGAGTGGAGTAAATGGAAACTAAAGCCACTATTGTGCTTCTCAAATGCGGCAAGCACATCTACATGATGATTTGGAGTGTGTACTACAATATTGGCATGTACAACATAAATTGAAATCGTGTCATGGATGGGTAGATCACAATATAAAAATACATTAAGTAGATGAATTCCTAAGTCAAATAAAATTATATATGGTGCACTAGGTACAATGGAAGTGGTGTTCATAGTGCCAATCTATTGTTGCAACAATACAATTATGTCCTACAATGTTTTGATGAGGGCATTTTTGTCAAAACTTATGGAGAGAGATAGGGTAGTTTGTTTTTTAAGTGATCAATGAGGAAGGAAAGTGATCATGTATTTCTAAAGAATAGATATACCCTCATATGTGAGTGTGTGGAGGTATTGTAACAATGCCATTATAATGAAAAAATCTGAACAATTCCCTGTGAATATCCTCACAATGAAGTTAAGAAACATAAAAGATGAGGATGACCCTTCAACTACTTATGATTGTGAAATTTACATTAATTTGGCCCTTGTTTACCATTGATGTGTGTTTTATGCACAGCCTTATGGGAATTTAATGGGTTGAAATCCATCTTGTTTTAGGATTTTTAGAGAAAACCCAGGGCACAAGTTGCAATGTTGGGCTCTCCTTCATACCCTACTTGGAATAAATCTATGAGAAACACAAATATTACTACCAGATGAAATCAAACCTGCATTCAAGGTTCCACAATATACTAGAATCCCACCAATTCCACAAACAAATATTCACAATTATACCTAATTTGTAAGTGATATAAGATAAAATAAACATAAAAAGGGAGAGAAGGGTATGACAATAAATAAGGAGGCTCTCAAACTTAGTGGAGATATTGATGCTTACATGGACATTTCTGAATCTAACTAACATTTAACTATATGTATGTAATTTAACTTAAGCTCAAATTAAAATAGATATGATAGGGAGTCTGTGGGAAAATTTCTTATGTATTTAATCTTTTTAGCGTAACTTCATAAGATGAATTAGGAAAATTTAATAGAGGGAATCATAAAAGAGCTTACAAACTCCTAAAAAATTATAAATTCTCTTTATTACCTTCTATTGGAATTTCCTCCCACCTTTACATTTTTTTTCAAAAGATCTTTTATACCAATTCCCTTCTTACAAAGAATTTAATGCAAGCATGGTTGCCCCATGCCTAATGAATACATCATTATATGCATTCAATTCTATTTCAAACCCATGCCTATATCTTATAAAATATTAAGGCTAACATACCTACTCCATGATTGATAAATGCATCCACCTTACAATGCCATAAATATTACTATTGGATGACTATGATTTATTGAAATGCCTGTAGATTTGAGGCTTTGATGGGTAGTGATGACCATCAAATTTAAATATGTGTTATAAGAGTGATATCACCATTGTGTTTGACAACTGGGTCTATTATGTCCCTCTTTATGTCCTTAACATGTGACCCCATTTCACATAATCATAGCCTTGGAATTTTGAATTTAAATACACAACTACTTTCATTCTTTCAAACCATGTGGTGATGATAAATTCTATCATTGATTAAGTCACATCCTCAAAAAGTTTTAAATGAGCCTTTGTGTTTCAAAGAATGCAAGTTAATTCCATGTGGTGGCATATGATTGATTCTCATTCTTGGAGTCTTGGATTTATTGAAGGTGTTTGTGATGAAAGGATGCAACATCAACACTTGGTAAGTTGTAGTTTATTTATAGCTTCACAAGTCTTGGTCATCATAAACTTCCTTTGTCAAGTCATGAAGATAAGAGTATGTGAAAACATGAGGTGTGATATTGATCTAAGACTTGAACCCTTCACAACTTAGTTTTTATATTTAACTACAAATGTTGTGAAGTCATGAATATGTGTCACGTGGATTGGAAGAGTCGCGTCACCACCTTTAAAAATCTATGATGATTTGTGAAGTTTTGAATTAAATAAAATGGCAATGTTACATCTCGATTTTTCACCAAAAAAAATTACTTGATTATCCATAGATTTTTATGGTTGGTAATTTGATTTGATTATTATTTAACTAAGATGTAAGCTATATGCTATCATGAGACAATTTTATGTGGCTTTGATTTCATGATTGCATTGTTATGATTTAGCTGTATTGTATATTCTTTACATTGTGATCATGTTGATTTATTATTACTATAGTATATTATGATATATGTCACAATATTATGGATTACCTTCTTTTCATGAGTTTGATGTAAGAGAGATTCATCCCTTAGAGCATGACGAAGGGAGGGCATCATCAGAAAGTGTGGCATATATAGAGGTGTTGAAGGATGATAGAGGAATGGCTAGAATCTATGCACACACCACATTAATGGCACTCATTATATGCATAAATTTAATTGTTAGCATTGTACATTTTTTACATTATTTGTATTTAGATAATTATTTATGCATGATTAGCTATGTGTTAGCTCAATTTAATGCTTATGTGAAATTATTTTTATGCGATTATGTTATGACTGTTATAAGTATATTTGGATGTATAATGTTACTGTGTGCTTATGTCATGATTATTAATATTTTTCAAGAATGTAAATTTGTATGAATAGTATCTGGTTACTACCGTATGTAGACTAACCATCATGTCCTTGTAATGTTTAGAACATTAACTAGTTATCTCTATGATATTCAAAAATATCATAATGTGGTTTAACACCTTTATATATATATATATATATATATATATATATATATATATATATATATATATATGATAAAAGACATATAAGCTATATAATGTAGTAATAACAATGATTACGTTGTTATAATACCCATTATGTTTTGATAGAATAGTTGTTGATTTACCATTTCAAAGTAAAAGAATGTCATTCACTTACATTATTCATATTGTTATTGTTTATCTATACTAAGTAGCAAATAAAGCATTTTTGTTATAATTAGCAATTGTATTTAATTGTGTAATAATTAGTGATTATATTATAATTAGAAATAAAATGAACAAAAACAATAATTAATGCTTGGGGAAGGATAAAAGATCTTTTGCTTTCATGCTTGGGCCAAATTAGAAAAAAAATAGGAAAAACACCATATAGGGAATTAAAAAAAAAAAAAAAAATGCTTGAGGGTGATTTAGAATAAAACAATGATTATGGAAGCTTTGAGAAAAATAGAAAAACACAAAAGAAAATAATGATAAGATTTATTTTTAAAAATAGTGAGTTTTTGCATGGAAGGAAATAAAGGAGGATGGGGTGACATAGAAGGGTAAGGGGATAAGAGAAGGAGGAGAGAAAAATGGAGAAGGGAAGGGTAGCATGTGGAGGAGAAGTGAGACCAAACCAAGAGAAGTTCACCAGATTGTGCCATTTCAGTGTTGGACACTTTTGCCAATTAGGTGAAGTTTTTAAATTTTGTGTGGAGTTGACAAAATTTTGTGTATAAAAGTGTCTATGTATTGCATGATATCGAGGTTTATTCAGAACTATATGTATAAAGATATTCAATATATAGCGATTTGTATATATATGTTCAATACAAATACCAATCTCATATTTAATACAATAAAAATATCATGATCTATATATATGTAGCGAGTTATATATATACAATGATTTGTATATATCCAAAATGCAAATACAGATACAAATATATATGATGATTTGTATATATATGGTATTATATGTATTCAATACCAATACCAATCTATAGAGTTCAAATGATTAGGGGATAATATATAGCGAACTATATCTAATGTATAGTGCAATATGTATGGTGTATAGCGATTTATGTAAGATAGTGAGCTGGTTTATATAAAGTCGATCTGAGTTTATATTTGATGTTATAAAATAATCATAATGGATAAACAAATTGTGTAGGTTATTATTTTAAAAATACAATGGTTTATATATATAATTATGAACTGAGGTAAATTACTCAATCCATGAATCTATATGACTAAGCATAATATAGTGATATGTATATTATATTATTCAAAATAATGAACTATGTAAATCGTGTGAATTGTCAATAAAACTCCAGGGAGTATATAAGTTTGAACCGTGTATACATTTTTTATTTCAAAGTAGTGAAAACATGTGCTATGGTTTGTGTGATTTTAATAAAGAATATATTTATATGGGTGTCCTACATATCCAATAACATGTAGGTTTATCATTTAAAAAAATAGCGAACTGATGAACTATGTGCAATTACCCTTCCAACCAAATAAATATGTAGAGGAATACAAGGGATGGCATGTATTTGATAAGCCTATATTAGTTGTATTTTTAGTATTGTATAGGACTTTTACATAAAAAGGTGATGGATATAATTACATATACATACAACAAATACATAGTATCAAATTAGGGAAATAGAAAAAATGGACTTTCTCATACACATATATATAGGGCGTATGGCATGTATATCACTTATGTGAAAAGATTATTAATTTTAAGTTATATTAGTAGCCATGTAGTGTGTTATGGATTTATAAACCATTTATTGGAAATATAGGACAACATTAAATTGAAATATATTGGGATTTTACTTACATATTTTTTAGATAATATGACTTGTGGTTATTTAGTGGGTTGAGTAATTGGATTTACACTTAAGATATATATTGAACTTAGTATAGGAAAATAAATACTTATATAAACTATGTGAGTGTTTGATGCCGATTTGACTTAAAAATGGATATAGACAGTCTATTGACTATAGTACCCAATTTATTAACAATACGAGAATATTAATATATTATGATGGTTCATGAATATATTTATGAAGAGGAAAGTTATAATGGTCAAAATATTTGATTATAATTATAAATAACTATTGAAATTACATAAAATATTTATTTATTATTTGAAAACTTGTGTATGATACATATTATGAGTATATTAATATGTACAATTGCATATACATATATAGCATATATTAATGCATTGTGACATGTACCTATATTTATAGTTCTATTGATTATTAAAAAATAATTCAAAGTTTATTGAAGGATATGACACTAACTATATATTCATATGGTCTCCTAAAAATATAATAGGTTGTTTAAATGAAATATTATGTTATCGTGATGATTATGATTTTTTTATATTATGACTGACTAATGAAATTGAGTAGTGTGTACATAAAAATGATGGACTGTGATATTAGTGTTTGTCATAGAATGTACTATATTTATATCTATTTATAAAAATTATAAATATGCATTCTAATATATATTATACCCAATTGGTATAAACTATACTTGTTATGTTTATTATTTATATGATAAATAATACAATAGATACTCATTCATACATTTGATGGACTAAATATATGCATTTTGATTATTCATATGTTTAGCATGTTTTATGTCTTAGTATGAATTAATATGTATGAATATGTTGGTTATAATCATGTTAACCAAATATCTCATTGTTGGTACTAAGTAAGTAGCGAGACGGACTTCACTAGCTTACTAACATCCCAATGCCAGATGAAGATAATCTCATCAAGTGGTGTGTATGAATTTTACTGATCCTAGAGATCAATAACTATTGAAAACTTTGGTCAAAGTAAATTTTAGTTATACATTGTCATTTCATATGTATGATTTGCATGTTTGTGTGATATCATGTTATAATTTATATTATTTATGGTACACATAATGTATTATAAATCTTATAGCACATAGGTACTAGTTTGTTTCTCTAGATTCTCGCATCATCACTATCTACTCATCCATGAAAGGAGGGTCATTCCATAATGGGGGATTGTATTGAAAATTGATGGTTTGTGGTTGGTGTGGAAAAGCACTTGGATGATGCTCTCCCTCCCCACAACATTACTTCTTTGGAGATTACACTTGAGATTGTCATAGATACTGGAGTTTGAGAACTCATGCTCCATGGATTCTTGTATTTTGTATCTTGTATCTTGTATCTTGTATATTGTATTTATTATTATTATTATTATTAAAACATTATCCTTGATGATATGTAATTATTTATTCATTGTACATTGACTGCAATTGCTATATGTTTGTACTAGCCATGGCTAAAAATCTATCATTACTTTCTAGATTCAGTTATATTTTGTTTCATCTGATGATAGTGATTAGTGATAGATAAATGTTACATGCTTATTTTATAGTTAACATACTTAGATTGTTTTATCTGGATCACTAATTATAATCTCTTGATGAAATCTAATGAAAGAATATGTGGATTAAAATTTTAAAAAGTCATGATAGCCTAAGTCAATCCCAGTGGGTATGCTATAGGCAAGCTTAGTCCAACTATGAAAAAGTTCCAAAAAATCACTAATTATGAATGTTGTGAAGCCATGAATAAGTGACACATGGATTAGAATATTCAATTCACAGCCTTCAAAAGTTGTGAATTATTGTGAAGAAATGTGACAATGTGTGAAATTATGTGAATAAGTATTTTGAGTTTGCGTGGCATAGAATGGAAACTTAGTGACAAAGTATTATGAAAATTGACTAAGTAAAGATGACAAAGTGAAAAATAAAGGATATAACCAAATTAGATTCCATGTGAATGGGTATAAATTTATGCGATTGGGCACAAATAGATGAGGAATGCCTGTGAACAAATATTTGAGCCTTCAAGACAAAAGGGACAAACTCGAGATCAAACTTTCAAAAGAAATTTAATAACTTGTAAATATTCTTAGAATGAATTTAAAATGAAGCCCTAATTTTTATTTTATTTTAAGAACATATAGCAAATCCATGCATCACTTTTTCAATCAACGTACCTGAGTTCTACTTTCAAAACACTTAATCAAAATATTAGAAGTCAAAAGAAAGAAGCAAAGAAGATTGAATAAATTAATTGATTCCAAATAATAATGAAAAATGAAAGATAAATCATCTTTTGACTCAAAATTTATTCAATATGTAATTACTAAGATATATTTACTCAAATCAAAAGGGGACCTCCATTTAAAGAGGAATGGGGCATGTTGGCCATAAAAAATGGTGACTATGCTAAGAAAACACTGTCAAGTGTTTATAACTTGACATTTTTGGTTTGAAATTAGACAACCCAAATAGATAATGGGAAAAAAAATTCATATTGTCAGAAAAATGAGAAATTTGGGTCAGTTTCAACATATAACATACAAAGTTTAAATACCTTTAATAAGTCAATGTGTGTGAAGAGTGATTCATATATCTTTACCTTTGAGAATTTTGATAAAACATAGGAGTAAATTTCATGATTCTAACTTTTGAAAGGTTATTTGATTTTATTTACATTAGATAAGTGGGGAAGGCATGGGTATTACTCTAATATCATCTAGGTGTTCATATCCCTAAAAGTAATGCCTTTCACTCCACTCTAGGTCTTGATCTATTACCAACCAGGTGTCTATAGTACTAATGGAGGTTATCTGAATCACCCTTTCTTAAGATATTTTAAAAAAATATTCTTTAGATATTGATATGTTGATTTTGATATATATTTTGATTTAATCCAAGAAGGTTGAGAACCAATATAGCCAAGTTAAGGAGTTTAATTTTAAAAAAATATTGTCATGAATTATTTCTCTTCTACTATTTCATAGACCTCAAGGTAACTCTTTAATGTGTCAAAGTGAAGTGTAAACCTTATTTTAGTAAGAAAAATATTCTTAAAGTCTATAGTGATCCTCAAAATAATTATCCCATTCTATCATGAATATGTTAAATGGTCTACCAGGATATTTGGGGTATCTAATATAAAGTCAAACTTTCCAAATTTTTGAGTCTTTTTAGTGGATTCATTGCTTCATAATCCAATCTAAAATTGTTCACTAGCTTAAGTGATATAGTATGCAAGGAGGCATGGAATTAGGTAATCAAACATTATGAGTGAAAATTTTATTGGACACTCTAAAAAAATGTCAAGGATAAAACCAACAAATAGAACCAAAAATGATATGAAAGAAAAGAAAAAGGAAGAAAGAAAAGAAAAAGATAAACTAAAAGGAAACTAACTTAACTCTACTCTAATCCTATATTACTCCTAAACTAAAACATATAGTCACTCTATGATGGATGTGGATAGGACAACTAATAAGTAGTGCTTCAATAACTATCCATTCATAGGTAGAGTGAGATCCTTTCCTTACAAATCCTTTAGCATGAAAGCATTGTGTCACAAAATTTCTAAGATATGATGTGGACTGATCCAATGGGGATCCAACTTAGAGTGTTTCCATTTCTTATCATGTGTTTTGTCACACAACATGACTATGTCTAAGATTATGAAAACCTTGTTCATATACCTTTTATAGAAGCATATATTTATTATATCCTAATTCCTACTGAAGTTTTGAAATGCTTCATCTCATGCATCTTCCATTTGGAGAATATTCAATAATCGTGATTGTATGTAGTCATATTTTCCCATGTTTTATTAAATAAATTGATATATGGGGGTATTCAAGGTAATGGTAAACACTGGATCTTTCCCATACATGAGGAGGAATGGAGAATTTTTTAGAGCCTGCTTGTGACTAGTTCTATCATCCCAAAAATCATACTTTAGTAATGAATGCCAACTCCTTAGTTTATCCATGGTAGACTTATTGATGGAATCAATAAGGTTATTATTTTTTGATTCAACCAATCTATTTACATGGGGGTATTAATTTGAATAAAACTTAAATGTGATCTTGTTATCATAAGCCCATTCAATAAATTTAGCTAACTAGAATGCAAATCCATTATCACCAACTAAAGAGAAATGGGTACCTTGTGATAATATTTTATTCAAATAACTTGATCATGTACTTGGTCATGCTACCTTTGTTTTTTATCATTTCATTTAATCTAGTGTAGTAATTAGTGGTCATGAACATGAACTTATGTCCATTAGAATCGGTGTTGAGGATACCAATGAATTCAATCCCCCATTGGGTGAATGGTCTGCCTTTTAGAACTGGTTGCAAAGGCATAAAAATATACATTTCCTTATTTGGGAATAGTTGGCATATATGGTACTTTATAATGTGATTGTGGACATATTTGAAGATTATGGGCTAATAATACCTATATCTTAGTATCTTTTGTGTTGTTGTATTGCCAAAATAGTGATCGCTTCTTAATTTATCACAAAAGTTTATCATAATTCATCAACTTTGACCCTAGTCGTGCATCTAAGATAAATTATTTTGTAGTTATTGTAATATATTAATCATTTTTTAACATGTTTTGGGATGCATTCAACCATATAGTTCTTCTTCATTCCCCTTTAAGTTCAAGAGGTCATCTCATATAAGAGATAATGGATAATGTGATCATACCATTGATTTTACAGTATTTAAGTTTATTATATTTGCATCATAGTGATCTTGATGTCAACTTCAATAATCAACTAAGTTAGGCCTTGACCCCTAACCATCATGGCTTTTTTGATATCAACGTCATACTCTTGTATCTTGGCCATCCACTTACCTTTGCATTCCCCAAATTCATTTTGGCCTAGCATGATCTTCACTATAGGGTTAGGCATAATAGCCTGAACCTTATTGAAAAGTATTTAATGCATTAAATTCTTTATAACCTTCACTAATGCATATACATGTTTATCTAGGATGGAATATTTTAACTCTTCATCCTTTAGGTCCATGCTCATGAAATTAATAGGATGCTCTTCATCACCAATTATTTATATGAGTATTGATGCTATCGTATGCTCTAAGGAAAAAGAGTAGAGGAAATCCTTTGTAAATTTTGGGTTGATTAGGACTAACACTTGTATGATGACATTTTTGATGTCCTAGAATGTTGATTTGGATTGAGGTGCCCTTTCCACTTTTGCATGTAGTTTCAACATAATGTTGATGGCCTTAAAATTTTCTATAAAACCAAAAATAAATTTGCATACAAAGTTAATTTTTCCTATTTAAGCTATAATTGTTACTTTTATGACTAAGAAGAAATAAAGAGATAAAAGCTATAGAAAAGGGTAAAATAGATATGGTAGAAAAACTTCATAGAAATGAACGCATGAACCAGATGAAGTGGAGAACTCTTCTTTGGCTAGGGAAAGATGACCTACATAATAAATAACTCAAAGCAAGCTTGTTTTTTAGACAAGGAAGAAGGGTGGATTACCTAGCTAGGGCTAGATCTAAGAAAGTGTGATCTATCTATGGAGGCTGTCAATCCACTCTATGATACAAGTTAATGCTAAAAGGAAAGAAATGAAAGTTGCATACATAAAAGTAACAAAAATGAATACTTCAAAAATGTAAGCTAAAGATCTAATAAACTAACAAAAGAGATGCTAATTTACTAAATTAATGTTCTGGTCTGGCCTAGTATAAAAAATGGGAAAATAGGGTCTAGTCAAGGGTTTGGTTAAATGGTAAAAAGATGAGGGTTTTGCATCAGAGAAATAACCATCAGTGGTTATAGGTAACCATCACCAATTAGTCAAACATTACCAGTTAGGGGTAATCGTCGATGGTTACTTGATGGGATTGGGAATCTCAAAAAGGTCTATGGGTAGAGGGGTGAGATCAAGCTCAATTTGATGCTAAAGATCTATTTGGGATCTGGTAATGATAGGATGAAAAGGTAGAGGGTCCAAACTAATAGGAATGAGATGGAAAGGGTGTAAAGAGGTAAGATCTAGATGGGAATATCTAAGTAGAATGAAGAAAGATAAATGAATAGCTTACCTAATCTGAAACAATTTTGATAGCATAATGGTATGTAAAGGAGAGCTAGAAGAAATTTTCCAGAGGTTTAGGTTGGTGGCTACTAGAAAAACCTACATGAAGAATCTTCAAATGCCTATAAGACTTGAGTACCTGTCTGAAGATAGCCTGAATGTAGAATTTATATATTGATTTGTGGATCACTTCTCCTCTTTCTCACTTCCTTTTATAAGAAAAAGGTGATGAAGTGAAAAGATAAGATTTGTAGGTTACAAGGTGTTTGTGATGTGTTATAAGATGGATCAGGTCCAAACTATTAAATTTTTGCCTGATTGCCTGGGGAGTAGTTGATGATGAGTTACCAACTCGGGGACCTAACTGTCAACAGTTAGGGTAACCATTGAATCATCATTAGTCGAGGTACCAAATAAAAGTGGGTGAAAGGCATGAAAATGGTGTTAAGGTCAATTAGGGTGAAAGGGTTAGTTGGTTAGTAAACTAACCAACATAATCTAGGGTGAGGGTTAAGAGAGTTAACAAGGTAAGTTAAGTTAGCTAAGTGAATAACTAGATCCAAGGTGAGGTTAGGTTAAATGGGTTAGGTGAAGGATTAGTTTAAGATAGGTTATTTTGAATTTATCAGTGTATTTAAAATAAGTGAAAGAGAAGTTTGAGACATTTTGACAACTAGAACTGTGTGTGTGGTTTTCTAGTGTCTACATTTTGCCCATTTTTTTATGAAGCTTATATCTTCAAGATATAAAATAAAAATAGATCATGCAGTTGAAGGTTGGTTGAAGGTTGGTTTGCCCCAAGTATGGGAGGAGTTCCCCCTCAAAGCAAGAGATGATGAGGTAAAATCTGAATCAGGTCAGGGTTTGATGAATGGTTTATGGTTAGTCACAAAGGTGGGTGACTAAAGGGTGGTTCAAAGTTGGGTATTTATAATGCAAATATGCACACAAGATGTGATAACCAAGATCATGCAAAGACTAAAGATGCCAATGTTGGTAAAAATAAGTTCAATGCTAATAAAATAGGTGACTAATGGACCACGTGATCGTATTATGATGACTAAGTACACTTGCTAGCCTTTTAAGCAAAATGGATCGATGTTCATGGGGGTATAAAAATTTAGAAGTGATCCTATGTGTGGGTATCTAAAATCAAAAGTGATTCTATGGAGGACTCCAATGTTCTAGTCATGCACTAAGTGTAAAATGTTTAAATGTTTGAATGGTTAACATGGAAAAGTCAATCAATGTGATAAAAAATACCACAACAAGGTCACCACAAAAAGATGCAAAAGATTTGGGTCAAAATGGTCAACATTTGAGGTGGACATGGTGTAATGCTTCAAGGATTATGTTCAATGGTTGATGGTTGAAAAGAAAGGGATAGCTAAGCTGACTCTAGATGTACAAGGCAAGTGAACACTACCTACATAGTTATGTGGACATAGTATCCAACAAAAACTTTAGGCCAAATGTAGTTCTCCCAAGTGGGAAAGATGGAGAAATGATGTCTCCCAAAAGGTTAGAAAAGGATGGAGAAATGATATCAAATGGTAGATGGTAAAAGGTGGGTAGAAAGATAATGATCAATGTCTAAGTGAAGGTATGTTAGAAAAAGGGTGACTGAGCTGACTCCAGATGCACTAGGCAGATGAACGCTACCTACATAGTTTCATGGACATAAGATCCAACAAAAACTTTAGGCCATATGTAGTTTTGGTTCTGATTGGATGATTGTTAAAAGAGGAAGGAAGAAGGAGAAGATTAATCTACAAAAATTCTGGGGAAGGAAATTCCCCAAATAGGTCGAGGTGGTTTTTAAATGATTTTACACAATTTGACATACCACATGGTCTGGATTTGGTTAAAGGTAGTGTTGGTTTTGATTGAAGAAAGTGGGTCGATATAGGGGGAGAGTAATACTCTCCAAGAACTAAGTGATGGAGAATGAATCTCCAAGATAGAGGCCTTATTTAGTTTTGGGTTTGGTTGAATGTTAGTGGATGAAAGTAAATTTAGATCAAAAAGAGGTGGCATTAAATGGTTGTGTTAGGTCAAATAAGGTGACGCAAAAAGGATTGGAGAGAGTTTGCTAAAAAATGTGAGGGAAAGAAGGAGAAAGGAATCTCTAAGACAATGTTCATTGATTAGTTAATTTGATAGGTCAAAGGTTGTGTTATGCAAGGTGGGAACATCATGAGACTTACGTCTACATGAACCCACGACAAAAAAAAGGAAAGAGTATGTTGTCTTTTCAAAAAGGGGTGGAAAAAGAGTGTTTTCCCGTAATTTATGGGGTGAAGGAGGAAGGAAAGATAATCCTATACAAGGGTTGGGTAAAAAGGTTAATGGTTAATGGTAGATGGGGAAAGGGAAATATCTATAGGGTTAGGGAAATTATGACTCTCATATAGGCATGTAAGGAGGAGTATCTCCAAATGGTTTAAAGTTGGGTGGATTCCAAATAGGTTTCCCCAATTGGATATACCACATGTTGGATTTGGGGGGAAGATTTGATAAGTAGTTAATTGGATGTTGTGGTTCTAATGTTTGAAGAGGGGAAAGACATGACTTCCTAAGTAGTCATGAAAGTATAAGGAGGAGCATGAGATGCTCTGATTGACAAAGACCATGAGGGAAAGATGGGTGAGTTTATGAACATAAAACCCCCATCATGCTTTCACTTTGTTTTTTTGATGGTTAAGTAAGTTATCTTGATCACATGGTGTCATGTAAGCTCAAATTCCTTGATTTGTGGAGGACAAAAGAGGAAATGGATAAAAATTAGTGTGTGATAGGCAAAGGGTGATAGGTAATGGGTGAGGGAAAATGGGTGACCTTATTGTGGGGATGACTTGCCCCTTCTCTAGTGACCTAAGATCCATGATAGATAAGTCCATGTCATGTGTTAGATGTAGATAAATTGATGCAAAAAGTCTACTAATGCTATAAAAAAGAGGGAAAACTGAGTATAGATTTCTTGAGAATGCTTGTATTGCTTTTGAGAAAGGGTATATTTTGCCTTTTTACTCTTGCTTTTGAGAATTTTGTGAAGCTAATTGGTGCGGGAAGCTTCAAATGATTGCTTTTAATTTGTATGGCTTAGCCATCCTTCGAGGGAGAGGTCTAAGTTTATTATTTGTTCAATTTTGATAGTTATCCCTTGAGGGAGCAATCTATTCTTTAAGCAAGCTAGACATGGGGTAATTATCTTTCAAGGGACCAGTCTACAAATTCTAGAAATATTTTTGGACCCAAAATATTATTTTGGTATCCTAAATGGTAGAAATTCTTATTTTTAGACATGGGAAAGTCTATGTAGTTCTAGAGCTTTTACTTTATGGAGGTGAATCCATAACACAAGGAGGTCAAATAAGGATGAATGGTGAAAATGGTTTAAGAGATGATGATCATGGGATTCCATCCAAAAAGGGATGAAAAGTATCCATGAGGATCATGCCATGGTATCCATGCTTAGGATTAGGCAAAGTTCTATGACAGATAATCACATGATCCTATTTTAATCAGTTTTCCTTAAAGGGAAGTGGTTGAAGGTGATAAGAAACAAGGGATGAGCTTAAGTTAGACACCAAGGTGAAAAGGAACTTGGTTTAACTGAAGAACAAATGTGTAAAGGAAAAAGAACTTGAGGAGGTTGAGGTTTTGTATGCCCCAAATCCATGCTTGTAGAAATGGTTGATGTCCATCAAGAGAGTGGATGTTCCCAAACTACTTTCCAACACTTAGTTAAACATGGAAGGGATTGAGATGGGAAAAATAGGTGAAGTTGGATTGGTGATAGCTTGGTGGAGAGAGTGATTTTCAAAAAGGTTGAGGAGATAATGAATCCTAATGGTTAGGTTAATGGTGTCAAAATGGGCTGCCCCAATTTGATGTACCCCATGGTGGAAGGGAAGGAGAAATGTTACCTTTGAATGGGTAGATAAAGTGGGGAAAGGTGACCCTCCAAATAGGTTGGTAAAGAAAGAGAAAAGTAAACTCCAAATGGTAGGGAGAGGGTGACTCCCAAGTTGGTAGGGAAAGTAACTCCCTTGAATCAAAGGTGGGGAATGTAATTCCCCCAAATGGTTTTGGGGTGGTAGGGTGAAGGAGAGAAGAACTAAAAAAAGGAGGGGAAAGTAAATCCCCTGAATGGTTCAGTTTGGTAGGGTAAAGGAGAAAGGAAATTGAAATGGTTAAAGGTTTGTTGGTTAATAGGTTCAGTTAATAGGTTGGGTTAATTGGTTAAGGTATGGTTAGCTAATTAACAAATGGTCCAAGCCTTATGGAGGGAAAGTTCCCCTAATTTACTCCTTCCTTGGGTGGTCAAAGATGGGAAAAATATCCTGAAGAAGTGTGGGTTAATACAAAGGTTGAGGAGGGGTGAGGATGACTTCCTTCATCTCAAAAAGGGGGTGTTAGTGGTTAGTTATTAGTGGTTAATTGGTTTAAGTTAAGGGTAGTAGTTTGGGTGGAATTTCCTCTATTGATCCAAGGCTATAAAAATGAGTTTGGATTAGGTTTAGGTAGGTAAGGGTAGGTTTGATGGGTTAAACAAGGTATTGGTTGTTAGGTAGATTAGTTATGTTTGAGTTAAAAGGTATGTAGATGAGGATTGATTGATTGGGCATAAGGGTTGGTTTGATGGGTTGGAAGAGGTAGAATAAATAATTCAAGCGGTATGTTGGTTGGGTTGGTTTGAAAGGTAAGGTTGATTAAGGTAAGGTGGAGAAAATGATTGTGAGTAAAGTTTGATGAATGGAAATTTTGGCTTGGTTAATGGTTGATAAGGTTAGGTTGATGTTAGGGGAGATAGGGTTGATGGTTGTTAAGGTAGGTTCATCAAAAGTGAGTGAAAAATATTGGTGGGTTGGTTCCCTATAAGTGAGAGAGATAGATTGGCTGATTGGGTCCCCATAAGTGAGGGGAAGTGGTTGATTAGTTGGTTTGATTAGTTGAAAGAGGTAATATAAATGATTTAGTTGTTTATTGGTTGGGTTAATTTGAGAGGTGATCTTAGATGGATTATGATAGGTAAGGTTAGATCAATAAGAATTTAGGTTGGGTCAATGGTTTATAAGGTTGGGTTGAATATTGGTAAGGAAGATTCCCCATAAGAGGGAGAAGAAGATTGGTTGGTGGATTCCACATGAGTGAAAGAAAAGGGTTGATCGATTGGTTTGATGTAGGTGAGTGAAAAAGACAAGTTGGTGGGTTCCATGTAAGTGATTTCAGAGGAAAGTGGAGAAGTTTCCACTTGGTTGGTAAATGGTTGGGTTGAAGGTTGAATTATGGATTCTTTATTTGTGGATGAACTAAGAACCAAATCTAGTGGAAAGGCCTCATCATGTTGAGGAATTTGATCATAGGTCTCCTTAACAAAGAGTGAAGGAAGAGGTTGAATGATTGATTGCTTGAATATATCCAAGGCTAGATTGGGGGGAATTTGGAGAATGCCTTTTGAGACCTCTTTGTGATCGATGAGGTTTTGGATGAGCCTCCTAAAGGAGCCACATTTATCAATGTTATGTCTATTGGTGTGATGATAGGGGTAAAATTCATTCTCTAAACCAAATTGGCTTTGAAGGAGAACTTTTGATGGGCTTGATTGGAGGGAGATTGATGGAAAAAGCCTCCTAGATTTTATTAAAGATGGAGGAATAAGATTCCCTCAGCATAGTGCATCACTTAGAAGGAGGGTACACCAATGACTCTTGAGGTGAAGAGTTAGTCGGTTGGTTTGATGAAATTGACTGGTTGAATAAATTGGGTTGGAATGATGAGTTGGGTTGGGTTGATTGGGTTGAGAGGGTAGATTGGTTGAATATGTTTAATTGAGTTGAGGGGTTTGACTGAATGGAGAGGTCAGATTAAAAGTTAAGAAGATATCCCAAGTCTTGATGTTGAGACAAATAAGGTTGCTCCAAAATGGGTTGGAGTGTTTGTCATGATGGTTGGGGTATGTGTCTTAATGGTTGATGGGGTTGAATAGTCTAAAGTTGGGGTTGGTTAGGATAATTGTCAAATTGGTGTTAAAGGGTTGTTAGTTAAACATGAGGAGGGTGAAATGGTTGTTAATGAGTAGTTGAAAGGTTTCAATTGAAGTTTTATTGATGATAGGTGAGATTTGGTGGGTCATGGGTACTAGAAATGGTTGATTCCATTTTGTTAAGCTAGTTCCATAACATTATAACTAGCTTAGTTGGCAGTTGACAATTTGTTGGTTGGGGGTGAGATTTGATGGGTAATTGATATAATTAGATTGGTTGTGGGTAAGATTAGGTTGTGAGTTTTTGGTGAAGTGACCAAAATGATCCTGATTTTGAAGTGGAAAAGGTCCCCAAAAAATGGTGTTAGGGGATTGGAGTGAAGGGGGAGTAGGGTGATCAAAGGTTTGATGAGGTTGAGAGGGTTGAGATGTGGGTTGAAATGAGTAACCAAAAGATGGGTTATGTTTAAATGGTTGAGGTTGGGTTTGGATATAATAAGGGTCAAGTGATTGAGGTTGAAAGTGTTGATGAGTTGTGTGTTGGTAGAGGTAATGGTTAGATGGTTGTTGAGAAATGAGATGGGGTTGGTCATAGGTAAGATCAAGAGCACAAGTGGCTCATGATACAAGATATCACACTAAGATGGGATGATTTTTCTCCATGACCTTAGTAAATTTAGGATCTCTAGGAGAGAAGATAAGAGGGTTCTCTATTGAGCAAAGCAAATGGAGACAAGATAGATAAAGATAAGATAATGGAAAGTAAGTTTCTTATAACTCACACAAAGAGAAGACAAGAAGAAATCAAAGAAATCAAAGCATACAATAAAGTTCATTCAACCTTAGGATTAATTTTAATCTCACTTTTGGCTTATGCCTTAGGTTGTGAAAGAGTGTTATAAGACTTGGCTTGTAGAGCAAGTACTAGAAGATAAGTTTAAGGTTGGTTTCAGGTTTGTTATGGTTCTCAAAGAAAATTTGTACTAAAAAAAAAGTACATGGCTTGGTATTGGGGATTTATCCCCTCACTTCACACACCCAAAGCTAAACTAGGGTGCTTAACCGATATATCATTTTCAGATTTTATACTCAGCTAGAGAACTAAGTTGCTCCTCCTCTTGGTAATGGCCTCAAGTAGGATCAATGAAAAGGGTAAGGTGATCCACTAGGTGATGAAATCCTAGTTGGTCCTTGTTTCAAGTATGTTATGATGTGGTTTGGTTTGTGTAACATAAGTGATCTAAGGTTCAATTATGTTGCCTTTAATTAAACTATGTGAGCTAATTAAGACAAGCAAACCAATGGATGCATAGGTTTATTTTATACCCAAAAGAGTTTTTTAGATTTCATTCAATGAGCATACAATGAAGAAGAAAGGGAACTAGGCTCAACAACAATAAGAAAGGGAACTAGGGTCCCATTGGGCATGCCAAAATATTTAAGCTAAAATTTTCACTTTTATGACTATGAATAAATAAAGAGATAAAATCTGTGGAAAAGTGTAAAATAGATATGGTATAAAAACCTGGTAGAAATGTGTGCATGAACCAAACAAAGTGGAGAACTCTTCTATGGCTAGGGGAAGATGATCTACATAATAAAGCACTCAAAACAAGATTGTTTGTTAGACAAGGAGGAAGGGTGGATTGCCTAGATAGGGCTAGATCCAAGAAAGTGTGAGTTATCTATGGAGGTTGTCAATCCAATCTCTGATACAAGTTAATGCTAAAAGGAAAGAAAAGAAAGCTGCATACATAAAAGTAATAGAAATTAATACTTTGAAAATGTAAGCTAAAGATATAATAAACTAAGAAAAGAGATGCTAATTTAGTAAATGAATGTTCTGTTCTATTCTAGTCTAGCCTAGTATAGAAAATGGGAAAATAAGGTTTGATCAAGGGTTTGGTTTAATGGCAGAAAGATGAGGGTTTTGGGTCAGAAGGCTAACCATATGTGGTTATAGCTAATTGTCATCAGTTAGTCAACCATCAGTGGTTACCTGATGGGATTGGGAATCTTAGAAAGGTCTATGGGTAGAGGGGTGATATCAAGCTCAGTCTAATGTAGAAGGTCTATTTGGGATCTGGTAATGATACGATGAAAAGGCAGAGGGTCCAAACTAACAGGAATGAGATGGCAAGGGTGTAAGGAGGTAAGATCTAGATGGGAATATATAAGTAGAATGAAGAAAGACAAATGAATAGATTACCTGATTTGAAATGATTTTGGTAGCATAACATATGTAAAGGAGAGCTAGAAGAAATTTGCTAGAGGTTCAGGTTGGTGGCTATTGGAGAAACCTATATGAAGAATCTTTGAATGCCTGGAAGACTTGAGTACATGTATGAAGATAGTTTGAATGTAGAATTTGGATATTGATTTGTGGATCACTTCTCCTCTTGCTCACTTCCTTTTATAAGAAAAAGGTGATGGATTAAGAAGATAATATTTGTAGGTTATGAAGTGTTTGTGATGTGTTAGAAGATGGATCAGGTAGAAACTATTAGATTTGTGTGTGATTTCCTTAGGAGTAGTTGATGATTATTTACCATCTCAGGACCTACCCATCGATGGTTTCCTTAACCATTGATGGTCAAGGTAATGAATAGAAGTGGGTTAAAAAGTGGGTGAAATGGGTGAAAATGGTGTTAAGATTAGTTAGGGTGAAAGGGCTAATTGGTTAGTAAACTAACTAATGTAATCTAGGGTGAGGGTTAAGAGGGTTAACAAGGTAAGTTAAGTTAGATAAGTGGCTAACTAGACCCAAGGTGAGGTTAGGTTAAATGGGATAGGTGAAGGGATTAGTTCAATATAGGTTATTTCTACTTTATCGATGTAGTCGAAATAAGTGAAAGAGAAGTCCAAGGCATTTTGACAAATAGAACCTTGTGTGCGGTTTTCTAGTGTCCACATTTACAAAAAAGGACTTTAATTTTTTTTTACTATTAGGAAGAGGAATTTTAAAAAATTTAATAGCTATTTCAAGGTCAATAAAAATACCTTCTTTCATGATGATAATTGGCCTAAGCTCTTACCTTCAATGACACTAAAAATGCTCTTATTGGGGTTTAAATAAATGCCATGCCCCTACATATTTTGAATAATTTTTTTAGGTGGAGTGTGTGGTCTGACCTATGATTAGAGAAGACATTTAAGTCATCCATATAAATAATTATGAATTTACCAATCAGGCCATCCATGGCTCATTGGAAAGTGGCTCATGCATTGATCAAGATGAAAGGCATCCTCTTATAAGCACCCCACTTAGTGGTGAATGTTATTTAGTTTTCTTTTCTTGGTTGATTAAGAGATGATTATAACCTAAGAATCCATCTATGAATGACATCATCTTAGATTTGCTAACCATTTGAACAACCTTGTCAAGGGATGGCAAAGGATAATTATATTTATCTATTGCTATATTCATGTTCTTTAAATCGACACACAGTCTATTTTTTCTAATTTTATTATGGACATAGACTAATTTGAATACCCAAGTAGAATGGAAAATCATCAAAATAATTTATAAGAGAAGCTTGTGACCCTCTTTGCTTGTAAGAGGTTCAAGGCTGGGATTTACTGATCTCTACCTCTAACTTAATGAATTGTGCCCTTATTTAAGTGGAATGGTGTGTGTTATAGTGCTCGGGTCAAAGATTTTCAAGTCATTATATGTTTATGAAATCACATCTTTGTATTGTATGAGTAACCATTATAAATTCTTTATCTCAAACTCAGTACACTCAAGACCAATTTTGACATTTTGAGGTCCACTGATTGATGTTAAGTTTGCAACAATGGACTGATGGCTCATGATATTATGTTTTTTGGGACCTTAGACCAATATATCCATGTCATATATCCTTTTTATCAAAACCATACCTTTGGGTATGCAATTTTCTCTCAATTTCATGACTCCATCATTATCGATATAGTTATCTTTTCATTTTCATCAATAACTTGCATAACCATTGAAGTGTTGGAAGTTATTGATGTTTTCTGGTACTCATGGCCAATGAAATAATTCAATTAAGAATTGGTGTATATCAGAATCGTTAAGAGGAGCCATATTCATAAATGATGCTACTAAAGAATTTGTGATATAATTATTCCTTTAGGGAATGGGGATAACATTAAAGGAATTGAACATTTCAATTAAGTCCCATACTCTATGTTTTTATTTATTTAAGTAAGACAATTTACACTAAAACTTATTTTTAACTTGGTTGATTACCAATTTCAAGTCCCCAAATACTTATAATTATATAACCTTAGCTTTAAGGAAAACTGTAAACCTAATATCAAGACTTCATACTCTATGAGGTTATTGATGTAAGGAATTTTAAACCTATATTCAGCCAAGTGCCATTTTACTTGTGGAATGATCAATATACTTCTAACTCCCAAACCATGTTTGGAACATGCCCCATCAAAGTAAAGGGCCCATAAACCTAATGTATCATTAGTTTAATCTTGTTTATCATTGGTGGCTTTAGTATAAAGGGTATAGATTCTAATGTCAGATGACATGACTTTTATTTTCTCATTTAAAACATTGAACTTTTTGATCATGTGTTTCATTCTAGGCTCTCTATCGATCCATATTTGGTTGGAAACATCCCTCTAAAGTAGTCAAATGTGGGAGAGGTTTTTGGCTCTATGTCCATTTGGACTAATCTTGACTCAATAAGATCCCATATGCTTTTAGTATTTCAACCATGTGGATGTCTATAAATTGATAAACTCTTGGTTTATATTCTAATTACATGTGAACATTCAAAAACTCTTTATTTACCTTGACTTCTAATTTGTTTAACTGAACAACAATCTTATCTGATTTAACTAGAGTCAAACCTAGTTCATTACAAACTCCTACTAGCATGACATTAGATGAAGTTCTTGAATCAACCAAATAATTATACAAGTTCTTCCCAAATATTCTAGTTGTAAAAAGAAAAGTATGGACTTTTACCTTGTTTTTATGTATCACTACATTAACGTGCACTACCTTTTATTTCACTTAGGTTGGATTCTATGTTAAATTTTTTAATATCAAGTCACATTGTTCTGTAGTTTTTTCTATCTCATGTAGTGTAATGTTAACCTTGATTTTCTTCATGTCTTCAACTATGTTATAACTAGTTTTATTGAGGGCAAGTTACATTTCTATAGTTGGACGTTGATCACTACCTTCTGGGTTTCAAGGGGGGTAACACCATTATTAAGGGGAGTGGATGTTGTAAAGGGTTATTGTTGTGTATTAATACTTAATTCATACTTATTTCTCTGATATTATTGAAATTCATGGATTTGATATGTGGCTTCTTTAGGCTCATTATCTTCTTGATTTAGGAAATCAAAGGTATCAAGTACCATGGTAGTACTCATGGATCTAGATGTGTTTGGGGGTTCAAATTTTTTGGTTATGGTTTTATGGTTAGTGACCACCTCATACCCTTACATCTCATTTTTTGAGATTTCAAAGTCATTACAATACTCAATACAATCTAGTTACCTATGTTGTGCACTCTACACCAATTAGGTAAAGTGAGCTTGAAGATGTTAATTTTAGGTAGCTTGTTTACTAAAGGTTTTGGATTATTATTGGTGTGATTTAAGGCACAATTATACATTTAATATGAAAAATTTTAGTTAGAATTTTTCCCACTAGTGCTCCCAAATTGCCTCTTAAGACCCAAGTAATAATTATTGAGCTTCCAAGCCATTCGTTGTATAATGTCTAGCTTGTCCGTAGTAGAGACTTGAGGAAAATTTTGGGAATTATTAAAAACCAATACTAAATATTGGTTGTAATTTTGTGCTTCTGTTTTACCATTTTTTATATTGAGAAATCTTAATGGTTCATTTTACATTCCCTATTTCAATGGTAGTTGGTTTCTAACCATTACAAGATTTGATATTATAATGTTTTGGTTAGCATTCAATATTAGGTTAAATGTTGGGAAGTTTGGGATGACATTTTAGATGGTTATGATCATATGACTGTGGGTTTAGCTATTGATCAAATTTGGTAGCCTAAGTGTATGCTAGTGGAAAATCTATGACAAGGGGATCCTTTCCTAGGAAAACCACTATCCAAGGATCTGAGGCATTCTTATAAATTTTGAATGCCAATTGGACATTAAGGTTATACATCATTATTATGTGACTGTACATGATTTGAAATATTGCGTTAAATATTTTGATTGGCTCATTGGTTTCTTGTATTGGATAACTATTAATATAACACACTTAGGTCGATAACTTGCCCAAACAGAGCCAATAAAATGTTATTAAATAAGTTTCATCCAGTGATGGAGTCCTTGGGGAGATTAAAATCCCATAAATATGCAACATCCTACAAGGTAGATGGGAATAACCTATGGGATACATGATGATATTGTATGTTCAATATCCTAAAGGTGGTTTTATAATAAGTCGCATGCTCTTTAGTAGTATGTCCTCTATTTGATGTGAACCATGGGAGATATCTATCAATATTTATAGGAAAATCATGAACAACCCAAATAATGTTTATGGTTGATCTAGATAACCAAACCATTGGTATGAATATATTAGGGATATAATGTGTGGGTGAGTTAGGATGGGTCTTATAGATTTTATGTTTTCTTTTGTAACACTTAGGTCTTCTATGTCTTTGCAACTTTAAGAATAACAACAAACCTAAGTCAGACTTAGACTTGGTGATGCATGAGGGAGAATCCAAGATACATCAAGATCAAATAAATATTCAAGAATTAGGGCCTCTAATTATAATGCAGAACCTTGGAAAGGGCCCTTCTAATGATGACTTTTTACTTATATTGATTTGTGTTTTATGCACACCCTTGGGGGAATTTAATGGGATATAATCCATCTCATTTTAGGATTTTTAAATACAACCCAAGGCACGAGTTAGAGTATTAGGCTCTCCTATGTATCCTACTTGGAATAAATAAATGAACAACATAGATAATACCACCAGTGGAAATTAATCCTATATTACATGCTACACAATATACTAGAGTACTGCTAATTTCATGGATGAATATTCACAATGTCACACAAGTTCTTAATGGCGATCAAATAAAATAAACTTAAAAATGGAGAGAAGGGTAGGGTAAAAAACAAGGAGGATCTTAGAATTAGTGGAGATAATGATGCTTGCATGGACATTTTTGAATCTAACCAAATTTTACCTATATATACGTAGTTAGTCTTAAGCTCAAACTAAAACAAATATGGTGGGTGGTTTGTGGGAAATTTTCTAATGGATTTAATCTTCTTGACATAGCTTCATAAGATGAATCATTATAAAAGGATTATTAGCACAACACATTAAACTATATTAATTAGTTTTATCATAACCAATACATAAAATATAGTAATTTTACTAATTCACTTAGCCCTACTAAATCCAAAAGAATTAATCAAAATCCATACCCTTTCCAAAAAAGCAGTTCACATCTACCATGCCCATACTATGAATTGGGAAATTTAATAGAAGGAAACATAAAAGGGATAATGAACTTTCTTGGAAATTTATAAATTATATTTCTTGCCTTTTATTATAATTTACTCCATCTTTTACAATGTTTTTCAAAATATATTCATTTTAGACCAATCCCCTTCTTAGAAATAATTCAATGTAAAAATGGTTGATCCATGCTTAATAAATAAAGCCTTATATACAATCAATTCTCTTTCAAACACATGTCAATATCTTAAAAAATATTAGGCTATCATGGATACTCTATGCTTGATAAATGGGTCCACTTTCCAATGCTATAAATATTGATAGTGTATGATTATAGGTTGTTGTAATGCCTGTAGATTTGACAGTTTGATAGGTAGTGATGATTGCCAAATTTAAATGTGTTTTTGAAGTGAAATGACCATTGTGTGTGATAAATAGGTCATACACTTCCTTCCTCTTAATATCTTTGCCATGCAGTGCCATTTCACATAGTCATAGCCTTGGCTTTGGGATTTAAAATACACACACCCTTTTCTTTTTGAAAACCATGTGGTGATGAAAAATGACATCCATTGATTAAGTTGTACCCTCACCAAAGTTATGAACAGACCATTACATTGTGAATAATGTGAGGTCATTCCACATGGTGGCATGTGATTGATTCACAATATCGTGGTCTTGGGTCTATTGAAAATGCTTGTGACTAATGTGAAGGTGCGAGTGAATGTGACATAGACATTTGGAAAGTTAAATTTAAATTTAAAATTTTTTAATTTTTGGTCACTGTAAACTTCCTTTGAAAAGTCACCAAGATGTGAGTACTTGATAATGTGACACGTGGCATTTCTCAAGGATTGGAACCTTTGTAACTTTTTTTTATATTTTTGACTATGAAGACTCTAAAGCCATTAATACGTACCACATAGACTATAAAATTCTATTCACCACCTTATAAAATTTTGGACAAGTTGTAAAATTATGAATGCATGATAAGCGAAAGGCTCATGTTGGTTGTCAAGAAGCATGAAAAATACACCAAGTCTAAATGTTGCAAAACCATGAATAAATTAAACATAGACTAGAAGAGTTGAGTCACTGCCTTCAAAAGCTACTAATCATTATGAAGTGATTCAAATAAGTGTTTTGAGTATGCGTGGCAAAAACAACAAGTTAGTGACAAAGAATTATAAAAATTGACTAAGTGAAAGATGACCAAGTGTAAAAAATGGCAAATACAAATTGTATGCCATGTGACTTAGTATAAATTTGTGCGATCAAGTGCGCATAGGTATATGAGCCTTCAAATAAATATTTGAGCCTAGAAGATAAAAGGGAAAAACCCAAGATCAAAGGAATGTAATGAGGCCCTCCTCTATCTTTAATTTTGAAAGTATATAATGACTCCATGCATTACTTATTTATTAGTGTACATGAGTTGTGTATGCAAAACACTTAATTAAAATATTCTAAGTTGAAAGGGAGAAACAAATAAGCTTGAATAAAAAAATCAACTCCAAATATTAAAGGAAGAAAGATAAATCATATTCCATCTCAAAATTCATTTATATATACACTTGTTAAGAGAGATTCACTCAAATAATAGGGGTCAAAAAATGTTCACTTGAATATGAGTTATGAGCAAAAATATATGAGTGTGAAGATATTCATCAAAGGGGGCCAAGAAGGAGTGTCCACTAAAAATATGGATTCATTATAGTGTGGAGGACGAATGATCAATATCTAGAATTTGCTTAGATTATCATGAAACTTCAAAAAATGGCATTCATTTATGTCATATTTTTTGAGAGCTATAGCCTATTGAAGAAATGTGTCTTGTAGAGGGACACAATAGGGAATTAAGAAAAAAATGCCATACCAAACTCATTGTTTTGTCTTTGATGCTTGAAAAAAAAACTATGGACCTTAAGGGCCTCTGAGATATAAAAAATGCCTTTGGAGTCAGATTTACCCAAAGGGCCAAAGGGGTTAAGGGTAAGGGAAAGGGGGATAATAAAGAATAGTGATGGGTGATTAGAGATCCAACAAGGGTTGTGATAGTGGCTCATAGTTGGTAGTGGTATTTGGGTTGTGATGTGAATTAGAAATGTAGGGGAGAAGGGAAGGTAAAATAAGGAGGACACAATAGCTAGGGGAGGGAGGGTAGAGTGGAGGGAAGGAAAGTAGCTCTTCTAAGGGTGGTTGTGAGTATGATGAACAAGGAGGGGCATAACTAGGGACAAGGATGCCTTGCAATAGGACCATCTTTGTTGCCTAAGGCTTCCTCCCTAGACATTTTTTATTTTTTTGGATAAAATTATAATAACTTTGATAAGGATTTTTTTTCCAAAATTCCTTAAAAAACCTCTATAAAACTCCAAAAATGTTTAAAATATTTGAAAACCCCTAAGGACACCATGATCCCTATATGAATTGAAAACTTCAATTGCATATTAAAAAACCTATATGATAATTTTTTTTGAAAATTTAATAAATTTTCATAGTTTATCAAAAGTTACTTATCCATCCTAAAAAAAAATTATACCTACCCAAAAAATTGAAAAATAACTCAAAATCCCACTAAAACCACCTATTTAGGCTTTGAAAATGTAAACTCGGTGATTTTTTTCCAAAACCCATAACAAAAATTTAATTTTACCTACATTTGTAAACACTATAAGCTAAAAAACCCAAAGAGCTCTTAAAACTAAAAAAATATAGATTTCTCCTATAATATGATGAAAATATGTATAAAATATGATCTAATGATATGTGAGAGTTATAATGAAATTACTCAGATGTTTTATAATAATGAAATAATATATCACATAATTAAGAGTAGAATAATCCTATCCCCGATAGTAATTGACAAGAAAGTAGAATACTTGATAAGTATGACTAAGACGCTTCGAGGGGGCAACCTCCACAACAATGCAATAAGAGTAGAATTCACAATATGGTGATATAAAATTAATCAATACCTACTATATATACTCTACTTATCCATGGATATTTCATAGGCTGACCATACTAAAAATATAGATAAATACAATAAGATAATAATAAATGTATGTAAGCCACAAGTCAACCACATATATTTCTAGACGTAATATAGGTTAAGGGCGTAACATGCCTCTCCCCTTCAAAACAACATTTACCTCAATGTTGAATCAAATATGGATGATAATTTAGGAAAGATTCATCCTCCCATGTTGTATAGTCATGATTCAGAGTCTTTCACGTAATCAAATACTCCTTAAGCTCTTTTATTCATAGTGATTTTATGCGTGTGAAGGATCTCCTCAAGTTCTAGAATGACTTTGCCTTATTCATCTAGTTTAGGTAACTCAGTTTGGATATAAAATCTCTATATAATGACCTTATTTAAGTAAGATACATGAAATATAGGATGCATGAAAGTGGATTGGGGTAGATCCAGCATGTATGCGACATTTCCAATTTTCTACAAGATCTGATAAGGGCCATAATAATTAGGAGAAAGTTTGTTATATTTTTTATATTGCTTTAAATATATCTACTTATATGGATACAACCGCATAAACACCCAATCACTGATATCAAAATGACTCTCACCAAAATGTTGATCATCTTGTTGCTTCATTCTATTTTGTGTCATTGCTAAATTCTCCCTTAAACTAGCTAGGACCTCCTATTGATGTTGAATGTGTTCCTCAATAGCTCAAACCCTAGGATTTACCTTCAAAGATGAAGTGATATATATAGGGGATGATAACTATAAAGTGCCACAAAGGTTTATAAGAGGTATGGAATGAAGTTTTATACTACCATTCTACTAGTGGCAACCAATGGACTCAACGTTCCTATTTATCTGATGTAAAATAAAAAGAGATTCCCTTCTAGGCATTTATCGACAACCTTCATTTGACCATCAAATTGAGGATGATAATATGATCTATGAGCCAAATGAGTACCCAAACATGAAAATAACTCATTTTAAAAGTTACTGGTGAAGATAGGTTCATGATTACTTACAATGATTTTGGGAGTGCCATGCAAATTTTGAATTGTATTAATAAAAAAAAACCACTACTATATTGGATAAAAATGGTTGTGATAAGGAAAAAATGAGAATATTTTGTGAGGCTTTTCAAATCAACCATGATTAAATGTTTACCTTCAGACCTATCCAACCCTATAATAAAATCCATGGAAACCTCTTCCCACCACTAGCTAGGGATGGATAATGGATACAAAAGACCTAGTGTCTTAATTGTTTCTCCTTTGTTCTATTAAAAAACTATGCTTTCTACCCCAAATTTATGTATATCCCCCTTAAGTCCTTCCCAAAATAAATATTTATTGATTTGATGACATGTCTAAAAATATATCAAGTGCCCCCTATTGGAGATGCATGAAGCTCCTGAATGATCTTGTGTTTGACATGGGTACAATATATATTTATACCATAATGTGTTCCCTTTCCAATCAAATTTTATAGAAACACCCAAACCATGGTAAAGATTTTGAATCAGGACCTATGTATCTTGTCATTCTCCCATTCTGATCTTACTTCTTCTAACTAGTCTACTTTCCAAATGGTCATTATGCATAATAATGCCTCAACTGATTCATCCCTCCTAGAAAGTGCATCTGCTACCACATTTTATTTTATTTTCCTTTCTTATAAACTATTTCATAGTCACATCCTAAAATTTTAGTCACCCACTTTTGTTGTTCTTCTAATAAAAATCATTGTTCTAAAAAGTGTTTTAGACTATCATGATCAATATTTACCTGAAAGTGTCTACCCATAAGATAAGGTCTCTATTATTGGATTGCATGAAGTTTAACCATCATCTCTTTCTCATAGATTGGCTTGAGCTTGTTTTTTTCCCATAACTTGATGACTCTAGAATGTAATGGGTATTTCCACTTGTATGAGTACTTACCCCATGCCATATCCTAATGCATCACATTCAACAACAAATGTTTAAAAAAAATTAGGGGTCAAAAAAACTTGACTGGTGCACATAGTCTCTTTCAGCTTCTCAAATTCCTTGGTAACTAGTTCAGTCCAATGGAAGGAATATTTATTCAACAAGGTTGTGATTGGCATTTTTATGCTAGCATAATTTTAAAAAAATCTTCAATATTAACCTATTATCCTCAAAAATCCATAAAGGTTCTTGAGATTCTTTGTCACTTTCCACTCCATAATAGCTTTGATCTTTGTAGGGTCAACTTTGACTTCTTAAAGTGAAATAATATGACCCAAGTAATCCACCTCATGGACTCCAAATGCATATTTGAAAGGTTTCACTTAAAGCTAATGTTGTTCTAGAACTAATAATATTTGTTTCACATTTCCAATGTTCTTCCCAAAATTTTCTATAGATTAGAATGTCATAAAAAAACACCAACAAAAACCTCCTTAAAAAACACTAAAAAAATAATATTCATCAAACTTTGAAAAGTAGATGGTGCATTTGTGAGACCAAAAGGCATGACCATAAACTCGTAATGGCCTTCATGAGTCCTGAAAGCTATTTTAGGGATATCCTCATCTCTGATCTAAATTCGATGATACTCAATATGAACATCTAATTTGGTAAAATAAACAACACCATGTAATTTATCTAACAAATCTTCAATTAGTAGAATAGAGAACTTATCTTTGATGGTGTACTTATTGAGTTCTCTGTAGTCCAGGCACATCCTCCAAGTGTCATATTTATTTTGCACCATGACCATTAAGGGATGAATATTCACTTTGGCTATGTCAAATAATACCTACCTTCAACATCTCCTATACCATCTGTATGCACCTAAATTTGCTCGCCTACATTAGCATCACTAATATTACTATTAGTCAACACTAATTCCATCTATCTCATTTATTCTAATTAATATCGTCTTAATATCCCCCCTTCCTAGTCATTTATCTAATATTCCCCTTCTTTTATTCTTCATATACTAACATTATTCATCCCCACCAATCAATTAATTTATCCTAAATCTCTATTATCCCATCCTAGTCCCATTTACCTATTATTTGGGAATTTTAAATTACTAATGGCCCACCTACTAGCCTATGCCTAGGCTCTCCTACACCCCTAGTTCCCAATCCCTATCTAATCCCCCATATAATCATCATTAATCCTAAAAAATAATTTATAACCCTCCAAATCTATAACCTTCTCTATTCTCACCCCTCCTCTCTAGAAGCCTCTAAATCTAGAGGCTTCAAAGGAGTTTTAAATTCCTTTTAATTCTCCACCCTTGGTCTCCCTCATCCAACTTCAAATCTCATCCATTGATCTCTCCCTCTATTTTATATTTAAACACCCTCATTCCTCCATGGAAGGCAATCTTAAGAATTCATAGCAAATCCATGTTAAATTAATCAACAATCTTAGAAATCCATAATCAAGCATCCACCATCCTTGGTCAAGCATCCATGTCAAAAATCTAAGTCTAAGGTAATCAATTCAATCCTCTTGTTTTATTTTATCTATTTTATAATGGTTTAGAGCATTTATCTTTAAGATCATAATGTTAGTTTGAATTGTGATTTCATCCATTACATTTGGTTTTAATGGCTCTAGACTTTACCTAGTAGTTTGAGGTTTGAGTTGATTGAATTGCATAGTTTAATCCATAGAGTTCAAATTTCCTACTACATTTTGGTGACCATAGTGGAAGATTGCTCAAAATTTAATAATTTTGGTAATCCATCAGGAAAAATCTAATATTTTTGAAGTTTTCCATGCATAGGTGAAATATGCAATATTGCACTAGTATCCACAACCTTGTAGTCATGATTTTGCTCTTAGTAGTCATGATTTTGCACTAACCTTATGACTTGAAAACTGACCATTTCTCTGACTGTGATAGGTTTTTGCTCATGGACAATACCACGACTCATGATTTATGAATTTGTCTTAGAAGTTATGATTTTGCCTATTTAAATAACATTTTTTTCTAACTACTAACGATTTTAGGTTTCTTACAATTTTCTTCTTTTGACAAAATCATAATTTCAAAATATGTGACTATGCCCTGATAATTGTGACATTGAGGTCGTAATTCATAGTATTATCATTTTTTATAAAACACTAACAAGTCCTCTATTATCTTCTAATTTAGAAGTTTATCTTGATCTTCTATGTTTTGTATGAGACTCAACATCACCCAATGTGGAATTTAATTGTTCATAACACCTTTTTGTCTTTGTATTTTTATCTAAGGGGTTTTGCTCATAACACTTGTTAACTAACCACATTTTATAACTAGGCTTTTATCTCTACATATTTTGTTGTGTGGTTTTTTAGGGTACATTAGGGGAGAGGCCAAAGAAGGAGGATCAAAAGACAAATCCAAACACAATATCTTAACCTTTCCCTTATTTTCTACAAAATTGCAAATCACATAATCCTAGAAATATCAATTTTATTTTGTGGACTCGCAATATTGCATCCCTAGTAGCGATTTTGTCTATTTTACCACTTTATAATAGTTCTATCTGTTGATTATATTTTTAGATCTATAGGGTAGAATTAAGATAATATTTAACTGGCAAACACCTATTTGTTCATCTGGTTACTCAAAAATTTGGTTCAAATCTGAATATTTATCTTAAAATCTTAATATATCATAAATTGATTTTAATCTACCATAGATCATCTGTATATAGGAATCTTTAGCATCTAAGCATCTATCTTAATTTTTTTAGATATCTATTTTTGTCAAATAGTTAAAATTTTGAGGTTTTGTAGTTTATAATAAAACTACTAATCTTGATCTATAACATAGTAGAGATTTTACCCTATCAAGTTGTAATTTTGTCATTTACAGTCATGGTTTTGTCTAACTATAATGATTTTATAGCCTGACCATCACGATTAAGATAAATAATGCAAAATCACAACTCACAATCTATTTTTTTCTTTAGAGTTATGGTTTTTTAGTTTTAGGTTGTGATATTGACTTGTGTAATTATGATTTTGCACTATTTTTGTCTTCAAGATTGTTCTTTTTTAGTGCATTTTTTAGAGTCATTTTAGTGATTTTTTAGTCATTTTGGGCCTCTTGCAAGGCCCAAATTGGACCCCACAAGGGATGCTTCCCCTTGACCCTATCGGGGGTTATCACCCCTAGACCACTGGATCATGGCTTGCTCACCCCAAAGAAGTTATAGAGCCCAATCATGATTTTTATAGGGTATTTTTCTTAAGGCCTATTGGACTAACATCTTTTTTCTTATAGGGGTGAACCTAGAGGCTATCTTGTTTTTTCTAACATCATCTTTTATAGGTCATCTTTTGGTCTAACATCTTGTCTTCTAGGTTTCCCCTCAATATTATTGATCAAATCACTAATCATTTGTCTTACAGGTTTCCCTTTGAAGAGAGCCAAAATCAAAGTATTAACCTTTATTTCCCAAGCCACTTGTCAAAGACCCCTTTGGCATATTAAAATCATTTTAATCATTTATAATTTTAATAACTTCATTTTAATTATGTTGTCTTGTATATTATTTCATCTTGTAAATATATCACACATCTTAATCTAATCAATTAATTAATCTTTTTGGCTATTTGTTTGTATCATGAGGGCTATGGTCAGTGCATTTTCTCCCCCTGACATCCTTGATGCAATTATTGGGGGATCAAAAACCACCTTTAAACTCCATTCCCTTTTCTATTTCTAGGGGGCTAGTGATCGTGGATTTTACCACCACACATTAGTCTAAACTTTGTGTTTCGATGAAGTCTAAAAATTGAGAGAGTTATCATTCAGTGCCTAAGAAAAATTATACATAAATGGTTCTATGAATTGAGGGTTAGTTAAGATCTAATACATAAGGTAGTTAGATAGCATTATATACAATCTTGGGCCCCATCAAACCTTTACTTATATAGGGGATGTACCTAAAAACCTTGTATATACCTAACATAGGACCTTTAGGTCATAACAGGTGATCCACTGTCAGAGTTAGTATCATCTCCTAAGTGACCATCATGTGTAGACATGGTTGAGAGCATTCAGTATATTTCATATAGGTCATCGGCCTATAGCCTTGCCCATAAAGTTGTTAGATGGTGCAATCATCGAGTTACATACCCTGAAGTTTACTAATCATAGGTATGTGGGTTGGGTTGCTTAATTTATTTGTGTGTCATGCCAAACCCATGTTATTTTTTAGCCAAGTCAACCTTCACCCAAACATATATACCTATCTAGGTCTTTTGCACATACCATATTGTATATCCTTGTCTCATCATTCTATCATCTTAAACATCCTATCATCCTTTTATATATATCATCTTGTATATCCTAGTCATCATCCCATTGTACATATTGTCTCTTACCATATCCACCCTCCATTGGTCATCACCCCATCACTCGTATATCCTAAATGTCATCTTGTATATCCTTTTATTGCCCTATTATACATATCTTTATTCTTTTGTAAATCCTTCTAGACATATCCTATCATTAGACCTACCTATCATTTATATATCCTAAACATCAACTTGTATAACCCTTCATCTTGAACATCCTTATCATCATCCCCTTATACATAATTTATTCTCTTATACATCCTTCTAGTCATATCCTATCTTGGTCTCACTAGTCATTCATCATACCCCATCACATCTCATCATCTGCATCAAGTCCACTCTATTTATAACCAATCCTTTTGTCTTGACCTTGCGTTCTTCACCCATATATTCTAACCTCATCTTATCTCATCTTAGTTGGCCCTTTTAGGTTACAGTCTAGTCCAACACTAACCCCATCTCATCATCATTCATACTTGTTCTTGTCACATTATCCTATCATCTTTATCACATAGAAATACCCCATCCTATCTTGAGAAAATTAGTACAAGACTTGAGATAGCCTTATTGTTATCCTTTCATATCATCCTATCATCCTAATCCATTAATCATTCATCACTTAGTTAGATCTCATACCTAGTCGATATTCTACTAGCATCTTATCACTTTGATGGTTTCAATATAGTAACCCATCAACATCAATCTAATCATCTCTAACCTTATCATCTTTCCTATTCATAACTAGCACCTATCATATCATCCTCTTGTTAGTTAGAATATAGGAACCCATTAAATCCCCAATCACTTTTACTAGCTTAAAAACTAGACATTACTAATAGGTCACTAGTACTTATTATACTATCGATCTGAAATCTAATTATAGTCCTCCATCATCTCTATTACATTCCATCCACTCATCCCCATCCTCATCTATCATACTAGCTCTATCCTTCAAAACCACTTTGTTCAAGAAACCATCCTTAGCCTACCTCTATCATATATCCTTTGTCAACCATCACCATGAATCTAGACCCTACCTTCATCGACCAATACATATATGCCCACAAGGATGAGATTCTCTTGCAGATTATTATGATGGGTGTTCTATGTCTCTAAGGTGTTAATCCCCTTCAACTCGTTGTTCCCCCCTCTAAGACCCTTCATGTGATTACTGTACAAATCCTCCACCCACAAGTCATAAACCATCGACTACCCATTCCCATACTAGCAAAGGGAATCCAATTTTGGCCACCTCATCTACTACTAGTCCATCCACCTAGTCATGTCAACAACCATCTAATCTCAAGTCCAATGCATCCACATCAAAGTCACAAAGTTTAGAGGGTCCTTATACTCCCCTTCTTATGTCCTTGGAAGCACTTTTCAAACAACTTGTCATTGCTAACATGATGGTTTATCCAACCATATGACATCTTGATCCCACCAACCCTAATCCCTTTGTGTATAATGCTAATGAATATTGTGCATATCACCAAACCTGGGGGCATACTATAAACTGATGTCATAATTTCTAAAATTATGTCCAATACCTCATCAATTATGGTGACATAGTAATAGAGAATTAACCAGATGAATCTATATCCTTGGGTGAACAAGAAAAGGAATGTTAAGATTCCATTCCTGATCATGATTAAGCCCTTCCCCTTCCAAGCCAAGGTCAAGACACCACACCCATCCTCCATGGTCCCCCTATCAAATCTAAGTCTATTCTCCATGATCTTAGTCATCCTATATCCCATAATCCCTTCCAAGGGCCTATTTTTGTCAAGCCCATTAGTCTTCCACCATTCCCCTCTCACCCATCACATCAAATACCCCTTGTTGAGAGGTCAATCATGGACAATCATTCTTCTACTAGTATCATTGCATCTGGTACACCAACGTTAGCATCAAAAGTATTATTTACATCAAGATCATGTTCAAAACTAGTAACCGAATCATATTCCTCATCTAAAACATCATCCCTCATTGATATTATAGCATATACTGATAATTCCTATCCTTTTAAAGATACCTCTAATCGAAACACCTCTACTACATCACTAGGCATACCTTTCGATCCTAATTAGGATGATGAATTCATAACAAAGTTCCTTTAAGCTTTATCTATAGAAGATTGTCAGAGTGAATCTAATCCTATTTTGGATGTGTTCACTACAACTAGTCCTAGTAAACTTTTCATTGATTTTGAGGAGATTTTCTCTGATGACAAAATTGGGTCTCCTAAAAACCCTTATGAAGACCATGTTTCCCCATCACCCCTCATTAACCTCATCATACCATCTCCCCCACCTTCATCTATCAAAAACCCCTTTCTTCTAATCAATAATCATTTAATCACCTCCCTCCATAAGGATGAAAGGGAACATGCATCATTAGACCCTTCCTTGAGCAATATAATAAGTACCCCAAATGTGGAGGTATAAGACCATATTTAAAAGGGAAATCATAATCCAATCATCTTTGATTTCATAAGTCATAGTCAATAAAATTCAAATCATCGACATAATCCATGAGTGCCTTCCCTTAGTGAAGCCTAATATTAGGCACTAGGGTATAATCAAAGTCAAAAATCAATCTCCTCTAGTGAATCCCAAAATCAAGCACCATCAAGCAGTCAAAGTCCAATCTAGTCTCAAAATCAAAATAATATCAAAATTAGTATCTAAATGGCTGATAATCCTTCACATAAGCAGATCAAAGAACCACAAATTCAAAGTGTCTTAGATATCTTAAAGTCTTTTATCACATGGCACCAATGAAATGAGGAAAGTCCAACGTCTCTAATGATGTGTGTGGCTATTAGTCCTAATCCTCTATCATCCATCATACCATCGTATCATGATGATCTTATCATTCATTCAAGTCCCATACATCCCCATCAAGATCTAATTGAATCTATATGTCCCATCACCTTCTCGAGCGTCATTGTCTCTCCTAGGGGTAATTAAGATACCTAGTCTAGAGATTTGGAGGCGTTGCCATCAAGAATCACTAAAGGTCATGAAGACATTAATACATCCAGTGATGATAACATAGTCCCAACATCACACATTTCCAAAATAGGTATTGGTTGAATATTCAGATAGTACCAGTAATCCTACATCTAGCACTTCTCTAATTAATCGAGATGCCCAAAAAAAATCATTCATCCAATGGTGAAAACTAGTCTTCTGGCACCTTGGGCAAGTACCATGATGAAAAATAATTTTTGGCTTCATGGTAGAATAATCAATTATCTACATTTTACCTCAACACTTGGGGGAAAAATCTATCTATCTCATATCCTTTGACAACCTAATTATACTTTTCAATCCATCCCTTGTCCATACCTTCCATCCATTGTCTACCATCATGTCTTCCATCTTATCTATCATTCCTTCCTATCTTGACCTTCATAAGGAAGTGAAAGGTGTCTTGAGACATGTTCTCAAATCATCTTGGCATATCCTTTAAGGGACACTCAGGTAACTAAAATCTGGTTCCTTCATGATGTGGTCATTACCAATCCCTAGTCCCTTCTTCCTTGGTCCTCATCTGTTTGGTCCCCATCACCCTCATCCTTATATCATATCATCTTTCAATCCATTTTTATTTATATTTGTTTCTAGGCTTGGTATTCCCTTTACTAGTAACATCATTTGTATATTGTACATACATATTCCAAAAACCCTAAAAATCATAAAATATGCAAAAGTTAAAAAATGGTCCATGGTGCCTTGTCTTATGCCCAATCCCCTAGTCACATCCATCTCCATCCATTTCATATCTTCCCATATTTGGATACCACATTTAGTTTGGGAACCAAATTAGAGTGGTCACCCATCTCTCCATCTCTTTAATCTCATCCTTTTGATTAAGTATTATTGACATGCATCACCTTGTCAAAGAATTTAATCTGGCACCCATCACTTATTATCAGTTTCCTTTTCATATCTATCACCCATCAACTCAATTCTTTGCTAGTATGAAAGGTAATTGATCCCATCACTTTCCTTATCATTGCCTCTTTATACCTATCACCCATTAAGTCACTTCTTTGCTAGTATGGAGGGTATTTGATACCATCATCTTTTACTCTCCTTGTTAGATTGGACTCTTATAGAGCCTTGTCTGTTGGTAATCCTTGGTCATCACTTTTCTAAATCCCCTTGGCCACTTTTTGATTCAATTTCAAGACTAAATTAGTATTTAAAACTTCATCCCCAATTATCACACCTTATCATTTTCCACCCTCCTTATCCTTAGTCCACAATCCCATCATGATTATCCTAATTAAGTCCATCACCCAATCATTCATCCCATCACTAGACAAGACATTATGGCATTGCATGTATATACTTTTATGTGTTTCTTGTCTATTTTGTTTGACTTGTTTGCATCATGTATATATTTTATTTGTCTTATGTTTTGTTTTTATCGCATCTCTTTTTGTCTATTAGGCAAAGAATGGGGATGTTATGAGGTCACCAAAGCTAAAATAATGCTTATAAGTGCCATCAATGATGTAGAGTTCATTATTTTCCCATGAACTTTGTCACAACATCCTATTGTTCATACTTATATCATGGGGCATACTGCCATCAAATTGCTTAGACTGTGATGAGCCTTATGACAACTATGATGGCTTGATCACCTACTCTTCATCATTCATCTAATTATCCTTATCCCCATCCATTCGACTAACTTCCAATATTTTATCCCCATCTCATCATCTAAGTCATATCCTTTCATCACTAACATCACCTTTGAATCACTAATTTTCATCAACATCATCATCTTATAATCATAACTGCATCATCCTAAGGTCTTTTTAGACTATGTAGGCAACATTTGGCCACTTTTGTAGTGCCTAAGGATAGCTCAACCATTATCTTCTCTTTCCTCATCATTCATCATCACAACATCCTCAAGTCTCATCTTAGTCAAATCCTTGAGGTAAAATATCAATCTTTAATCAATCAATTGATCAATCACCATCTTTGCAATCATCTCCTTAATCTTTTCATCAATCACCTGTACCTATCGATTAGGCCTAATAAGTCACAACATTCATATTTTCTTCTTCCATCAATCACTAATTTATCAATTTATCATTTATTGTTACCTTGCATGTCCTTCTTATGGGTATCATCACTACTAATCACATTTTGGCTCATTGATTTTATGTGATTTAATATACTTTTTCTCCTTTGGGTACTCAATCCTATTATTTATTCTCTATCATCACCTTCATCATATCAATCAACTTTAGCTTTAAGATACACCCATCATTAATCTTATCAAATCATCATCTTATCCTATCTTATATATCTCCCTTGCATGTGTCTTTGTTTGGGATACATCGAAATCTTTCAACCTTTTAATCCTATCATCATCATGTTATGATTGATTCCCCCTTGGGATGTGTTAAAAACCATGATATAGTCATTTTTCCTCCCTGAGATTGTGTCTTTGCTAAGGGCATCATCAATTGGTAGCTCATTGCTCAAGTGAAATTCATCTTCTTCATCTTCTCTCTCACATTTGATATCCCATCCCTTTGTCTATTCATCACATCCCACCTCTCATTTCTTTTTTTGAGTGGCCATCCATCTCATTTTATGTCCCCTCGAGGGGGCATCATATCCACTAACATCATTTACTAACATTCATCTATGGCATGGTTTTTCTTTGAAAGATCATTACTCCTTCCACTTTTCTCCACTCGCAATGCCCTTTCAAAGAAGGGCAAAATGTATGCACCTAAATTCACTCTCCTACATTATCATCACTAATATTACTATTAGTTGACATTAATTTTACTTATCCTATTTATTCTAATTAATTTTATCCTAATATCCCCTTTTCTTAGTCATTTATCTAATATTCCCCTTCTTTTATTATTCATCTAATAACCTTATTCATCCCCAACAATCAATTATTTTATCCTAAATACTTAATATTCCATCCTAATCCCATTTACCTATTATTTAATAATTTTAAATTTCCAATGGCCCACCTACTTGTCTATGCCTAGGCTCTCCTACACCCTTAGTTCTTAATCCTTATTTAATCTCCCATCTAATTATCATTAATCTTAAGAAGGATTCTAGAACCCTCCAAATATAGAACCTTCTCTATTCTCACCCCTCCTCTTTAGAAGCCTCTAAATCTAGAGGCTTCAAAAAAAATTAAATTCATTTTAATTCTCCACCCTTGATCTCCCTCATCAAATGTCAAATATCATCCATTTATCTCACCCTCTATTTTATATTTAGACAACCCCTTTCCTCCATGGAAGGAAATCATAGCAAATCATAGCAAATCCAAGTCAAATTAATTAGCAATATTATAAATTCATAATCAAGCATCCACCATCCTTAGTCAAGCATCCATGTCAAAAAATTGAGTCTAAGGTAATCAATCAAATCCTCTTATTTTTTTTCATTTGTTTGATCATAGTTTAGAGCATTTAGCTTTAATATCATAATATTAGTTTGAATTCTAATTTCATTCATTGCATTTGGTTTTAATGGATCTAAACTTTACCTAGTAGTTTAAGGTTTGAGTTGATTGAATCACATAGTTTAATCCATAAATCTCAAATTTCCTACTACAACATCTTTTTAATTTTACTTTTCTAGGCATATGGATACTTGTATGGTCTAATATTCAGTGGTGTGAACCTAGAATAAGTATTATGGTATGATCATGTTCTATTTTTGGTGGTAGGCCTTTTGTCATTCCACCAAAAAATGTTGGGTGGTCATCTAGAATCATTTGTAAATTAAGATGTGTAGACACATTTTTTCGCTGAACTTATATGGAAAATAATCATGCTAAAAATTCTTCAGCCTCTTTTTTAAGAATCTTCATCATCTAATATGAACTAACAAATTGAGGAGAGTTTTCCCATAGTATTTGTAGTTCAAATGTCCTACCTTCATAATGAAAGTACATGAATAGTTCTTAGAAATTCATCTCTATTGTGCCCAAAGTTGTGAGCCATTATAATATGAAAACAACGTCAACCCCACCCATGGGAATAGAAAACAAAAGATATTTAAGTAGGTAGTTCCCCATGGCAATCTTAATACTATGGAATTTTTTATAATAGTTTATTGTACCACCATCTACAATCATGACTTAAAATTATAGAGCTAGATAAATAAAATAGTTCAAATGAGTAGTGAACTTATTGTTGATAAAATCATGTGTTCTTCATGATTCAATCAATATTGTAACCTTATATTTCTTTAAAAAACTCACCACATTAATATTTTTAGGAGTACTTATATTTTAAAGGGCATGATAGGAGATAGTAGGGTGAAAATATTCATATTCCTCCTCTGGATTTTCTATATCCTCACTTGAGGTCTGATCATGTTCTTTATTTTCATTGGCTCCTTCAATGTAGAAAAACTTACTTTTAACACGTTTATGTCCTTTGATCAAATTGATGTCATAACCAAAATATAACCCTTTGGTACACTTATCTTCAATTTACTGACGAGTCAATCTTGTAGGTTGAGTAAATGATGGTGTTATGAAATTACATTCATGGCCATGAGTGAAAGCCATTATTTTGAGAAAATCATTTTTATATACTTAGAACGTGAATGGTATGCATTCATAAATGGACACTAGATTAAACATGTGAAACTCCAGTTGGATGTTATCCTTAAGCCTCCCAATAATAGGTCAGTCATGTTGTTTTCATTGATGTCATTCTCGTATAAGGATAGATTCTAGATTTGTTAAATATAATCCTTAAAAAATAACGTGAAGCATATACATGCAATATCTATATGAGTAGATGATAGAAAACCATATAATAGTGAACACATATCAATGGACCATTACACATGTATTTATCATGGAAAAACCTTGAAAGGTAAAAAATGCACCAATGTGATAATCATTAATATGATAAACTAAATCATTCCAATACAAACTTTTTCTTTTCACTCCTTCACACAGTGCTTCACAAAACCTTTTCAAATGAGTTTAAATATGATAAAAGTTTCATAGTCAAGAGATGTTTTCACAATAAGGTAATACCCTATCTATAGTGAAATATCAAGGAAGGTGACGTTTGTAAAAATAACAAGTCCATCCATCCCAATAAATCCATTTAATTAGAGTTTGGTAACTTATTAAATAATTATAACTTTATTATTTATTTTCATGAGATTCCTACCTTGTGTTAATAAATGATATATTAGTATTATTTAATAACTTTACCAAGGCTAAGGGATAATAAGCCCACTTAGGATTATATGTTCTAACACTCCCCCTCAATGCTAAGTGGGGATAACTATCATAGTCATCTTTAAAAAGTATTATATTATATACATAAATGAATGATTTAAAAACCTTCATCATGTTAAACATCACATTTTAAATCAAAAATAATTACAATCTATAAACTATTTGAAAGTAAACTTAGGCTAGCATGATCGTGAGACTAAATCTCACAGTTTCTCTTGAATAATCACTAAGCATATTTAGAGTCTTTTATAGCATAAATACCTCCATTAAAAAATATGATTTTAATGTATTGGGGTACAAAATTAAATCTTTCACATGAATTTTATTTAAACCACATAAATTCCATATAAAGCTTACAATGTTTTACAATGAGAATAAGTATAGAGAGGAAAAAGAAACACGTGGCCATTAGGAAGTGGTATTATCACGTACACTCCCCCTCAATGGCAACTCTAAGAGGCCCAACATTACACAAAATAGATAGAATTTGGGAGCATCAAGTGGTTTTATGAAGATATCTATCACTTGTTTATCTATAGGATAGAATTACAGATTTATATCACCATTGACAACTTTATCTCAGATAAAATCACATGAATTTTAATTTTTTAGTTCGTTGGTGTACACTAAATTTTTTTGTCAAAATTATACAACTTTGGTTATCACAATCAAGGATGGTACTGTGAAAAATGTCAAAATAAAGTTATTCCAATAACCTTCATAACCACATGAATTATTTGGTAGATTCTATATCACTTTTGTACTCTAATTTAGTAGAAGAGAGAAATAATAGATTGTTTTTACTGTTCTAAGTGATAAAACATGCACCAAACTTAAACACATATCTAAAAGTATATTTATGAGAAATAGTATTAATAGCAAGGTCAACATCAAAATAACTATATAAATTTACTAGTTTTAATGGAAGAATAAAATAAACCATAGTTTATAATTCTTTTGATATACCTAAGTATTCTCTTTGCTAATTTTTAATGATCTAAATATGGATCCTGCATAAATCTAGAACACCAACAACATATAAAATTGTTAGCCTAGTAATGATTGATAAATTAAATTAACAAGTTGTCTATATAAAGTAGGATTAGCTTTTTTACATACAAGTTTTGGGTCAAGTTTAATACCAAATTCAATAAGAGTAGAAGTATATTTACAATCAAACATGTTAAACATAACAAGAATATTATATGCATACTAAAATTGTAATACAATAATTGAATTTTTATTCTAAAATATAATCATTCTTAAAAAATGATGTAGAATATCTATATCAGTCATTTCAAATATTTGACTTAGTTTATCCTTATATTTATGAATTAAACTAGTTAAATTGTCAGTAATCAAAACATCATCAACATATAAAAAATAAAGATTAAATGATCATTTTCAATTTTAACAAAAAGATCATTATTAGAATAGTAATTAGAGAATCCCAATTATTTTAAGAATCCCAAGGTCAAGGATATCATTTTATACCATACAAAGCTTTCTTTAACTTGCACATAAAATATTCTCTATTAGGATTAGTGAAACGTTTAGGCTGAGTCATGTATATAAGGAAGTCCAACAAAAAGATTTTGAGTAGACGTATCATGTAAACTTATAAAATTAATATTTTTTAATTTTTTATGCCATAATTAAGATTTATTCTTACTATATGATGAAAGAAAACATGTAGAAGAAGGAGAGAAAATGTATAAACCATTCTTTTGAATCCCTTTAACAATTAGAGACCTAGATTAGTTTCTAATAGACCATCTATCTTTAAGTAATGTTACAATGAAATTATCATTAGTAAGTTATGAATAAGATAACAAGTTTTTTTAAAGCTTAAATACATAAAAAATATCTTTAATAAAAATATTTGAAAATTTTGTCTTTCCTTGCTTAATTGCTTCTAAAAATGAATTATCTCCTAAGTAAATATTTTTAGAGATATCTCTAGAATTTCATAAAATATTAGATAAGTCATATCGTGCAATGCACCACTATATAAAATCCACTCATTTTCATTTGAAGTAAATAAATTAACATATAAAGCAATAACATTTGAATTCTGATCTTGATTGTTATTTTGATAAGGGTTTTGATTATTTTGTTTGTTTTGATTAGATTTCTTCCCTTTGTTATTTTTAAAAGATTGATTTTTAATTTGATGCTTATTTTTATAACATGTTTCCTTTCTATGAGAAAATCTATCATACAGATTACAATTCTCATTAAACATAGGTTTATGATTCTTATTACTAGATATTTTGTCCTTATTTTTGCCTTTAACAGAATTAGGGTTAGGTTTTTGGTTTCTGTTATTGTCAAAAATAGGGTTAAAAGTGATAAGTTTCTAGCGACATTCTCTTTAGAATCAAAATTAGATATCACTTACTCTTATTGAATAAGAAGAGCAGACAGGATAGTAAGGTCTAGAATATCTTGCTCTGTTTGGTACTTTGAATTTAGAATTGAGATAAAATTACAATTTTTTCATGATTGTTAAGTTGAATATTAAAATAAAGTAATTGATCTTGAATCAAATTGCAGTTATAACCATCTAACTAAGCTTTAATATTTTTAATTTTAGTAAGAAAAGTAACAACCTTTTCATCATCTTTCATAGGTGTAGTAAGCAATTGAAAAATTAATTTAATAATCTTCGAGATACAAATGCCCTGATGTATAGACTCAAGGATTTTTCAAGCATCACTAGGAGACTCTCAATTACCAATGTGGAGTAGGAATTCGTCATAACACTTTGCAAGATAATCAACATGACTTCTTACATTTTTTATTGAAATATATTTGAAAGTTTAGGGGTAACATGTCATATTGATGGGCATTTTTCTATCCCAATAAAAATATTCCCTAACTTTCAGGAGATGAGTTTCATTTTAATGTAAATTTTTCAAAGATTATAGTTATTTTCATTAAGCATATGAGATTTATCTAGAATGAAATTAGGGATAGACATAGCTTCCCTTTAATTATGATAGTATAATACTAGATAAAACTTTTAAAATAAACATTTTTTAATGTGAAATTAACTTTATTTGATAGTAAAAATAGATTTCAAGTGTAAATATATAATAATTATTTAAACTGATGCTAGATAAAACAAGAAAATTATGAAATATTACGACAAAATAAGTTATCATAAGTGTCATAAAAATACACTAAAGTAAGAATAATTATTAAAAAATAACTTATTTTTAAATTATTTTTATAAGATAAAGTAAATCAGAAGTGCAACTAGAATAAATACTTTGATTAGATGTAAAATAATGAAAAAATTTGAAACGAAGTTGTACTAATCTAGGTATCAAAAGAGTCACACTTAAGACAACAATTTAAACATTATCATTTAAAAATGTGTAAAAACTATAATAAGAAGTTCTAAAAAACAAAATGGACCACCTAAAAATGTTTGAAAGGTTCCAAAACCTATAAAATGATTAGTTACGTAACTATGATCGATGAGCTTTTGACTAGGTCAAATGTCGAAGAAAAAAATGACACGAGAGGAGGGTTTGTATGTGAGAAGATTATATGTAAATGAAGAAATTAAAATTAAAATTACCCTAAACTCAAAAAAAAATCAAATTTAAATAAAAATTAAATATTTTGGGTGTTTTGAACACTAGACCTCCCAAATTATAAGTTCAAGCAAAATTATGACCACCAACCATTCTACAAGCTTTCTTAAGAATTTATATACACTAAATGACATGTTTTTCTTTTTTTAATAATAAAAATATATAAATTTATATATATGGTGCATGTAATTTTGAATTTGTAAAAAAACACTTAGATTTTTTAGTTTTAGATTTAAAAAATGTAAACAAAGTAGGTGGGGGCCACACTTTGTGTGGAAATTAATGAATTTTAATAAAACAATTATTTATTAAATCTAAAAACTTTATTACCTACTTTTATAATGCTCTAAGCAAAGAATGGCACACCTGTAGATGCTTTGGAGAGCCCAGAAACTTGTACAGGCACTCAAAAATCTTTAAATTTATTTCAATCTTCCAAATTCTTTCTTTTGGTGATGAAAAAAAATTCAAAATTGAATTTTGATCCAAAAAACAATATTTTGAACCTCCTAAGCTGAATATGATGCCCTTATGACTAAGGAAGATTTTAGGAGAAGCTTTTAATTCCTTAGAAGTTTTGGTAGTAGGAAAAAATTTAGTGGCCATTTATAGTCAAATGATTATAAGTAACTTTTTTTTTATTTTGAAAATGGCTAATTTTGTGAAAATATACATAGGTCAAATAGCCTCAATTTTATACAATTTCATAGTTTAGAACACATATTCACCTTATAAATTATACTCGATCATATTTCGAGACATAGATTTACTAGAGTTATTATACATGTATGGGTTTGATTTGCAAAAAAATTATACGAGATGTGTATAGGTTAGTTCGGAATCATCAGGTTTATATGTGTGTGTGTGTGTGTGTGTGTGTGTGTGTGTGTGTGTGTATGTATATGTATATCTATGTATATATGTGTGTGTATATATGTATATAAATAATAAGGACCACCTAGAACACAATAAGCTTAAAGTAATAATTATATTTATTCTATGAAAATGTTTTGAATATTCTTTGATGCTACATATTTTCCTTTCTATATGGTTTTTATAACTAAAAAATTTAATAATAAATGATTTTTAAACCTAATGTTTATTTTATTTCTAGCATTTAATGTGGTACAGGTGGAATTAAAGCTATGAGGATTGAGGTTTAAATCTGGCCCCATTTTTTCATGAATTGGTGTCAACATATTAAGGGGCCCAAGGCAAAATTTAATGTTAATCCAACACATGACCTTTAGTATTAATAGAAGTTGATCGAATACATATGTGATAGTTTTTCAATTTTTTTTGTCATTTATGCAAGCTCTTGGTGGAAGTGAAGTTCTGGGAGTCAGAAGATTGGGATGAAAAGTTGGAAATAAAGTGCAAATAATTTCTAAGTTGGTTTTATTGTGATTACAACTACAAGGTATGGATTTGTGTTTCTTTTATTTTGAAGACTGAGATTAATTATTTGCATACCCAATCATCTATCTTAAAATAAATAAATATAATGATAAGTTCCTAGAAAAGCATTTATTTAAATATATTTGCTAATGATTTCTCAATTTTTTTAGTCATTGATGCAAGTTATTGGTAGAAATGAAGCTTTGGTAGTTGAAAGATTTGGATGAGAGATTGGAAATGAAGGTGCAAACAATTTCTAAGTTAGTTTCCTTGCGATTACAACTGCAAGGTATGAATTGTATTTCTTTATTCTAAAGACTTAGAGAAGTTATTTACATGCACAATCATTTGTCTTGAAATGAATAAATGTAATGATAAGTTCCCTGAAAAGTACTTATTTAAAGATATTTATTGATGGTTTTTCAAATTTTCTAGTCATTGAAGCAAGTTATCAATAGAAGCGAAGCTCTAGTAGTCAAAATATTGGGATGAGGTGCAGATAATTTTCAAGTTGGTTTCCTTGTGATTGCAACTATAAGGTATGGATTTGTGTTTCTTTTGTTATGAATTAGGTGTATTTTTGTTTTCTATTTTATTAATAGAACATGTCTATAACAGTTGTAAACTCTATTATAGAAATGCATAAATATATTGTAGTGTTACCTTGTTATTTTATATTAAGTGTATTTTTATATTATGTTTGATTAAGAGAACATGTCTATAATAATTATAAACTCTATTATATAGATACATAAGTATATCGTAGTGTTCTCTTGTTATTTTATACCAAGTAGGTGTATTTTTGTGTTCTATTTGATTAAGAGAATGTGTGTATAATAGTTTTAAATTCTATTATAGAAATGGATAAGTATATTATGGTCTTTCCTTATTATTTTATACTAATTAGGTGTATTTTTGTGTTATGTTTGATTAAAAGAACATGTCTATAACAATTGTAAACTCTATTATAGAGATGCATAAGTATATTATGGCATCCCTTGTTTTAGATTACGATAAAAGTAGGTTTTGAAGGGACCCCGAAACCCTTTAATAGAATCAAGAAAGATAAAGCATTAACAACCACCAAGAAAAGTAGTCCTGAAACCTACTGAAGAGCAGCATCAAAATCAAGTTTTACAGGGACCTGAAATCACAAACATAGTCCAATAAAAGTACCCAGGTTTTACAAGGACCTGAAACCTTAAGATCTTACAGCATAGGATAAAGAATGCTAAAAAATATATATCTTTAGCATTCTGCCTTGGCCAACAATGCAAGTTGCCATTGCAATAAACAAAAATGACGCACAAGCATTTACCGTGACATTAAAATTCCACAAAATACCTTTAGTTTCTCTGTCACTTTGAATTAATGAAGACACCATCAGATCTAGTAATAATGATAGCCATAGCCATGTCAAGAAAAAGGCCATGCTCCACCAAGCCCTCAAACCCTAAAATCGCACTGCCCGCAGTAAAGCATCTAGAACACAGCACCTTCTACTGCCGTTGTAAACCCTTTATTTCCATGTCATCATTATAATTCACAATGGCTTACACAAAGGCTTGAACCCTAGATAGAGGATCAAAAGACTTGAAGATAGAAGAATCAACAAAATTCCATCACAACTGATCTACATCATCATGGCTACATCTGCCAGAGTTGCAATCCCGCTAGCAGCGAAGACCAAAACTAGCAGCCTACCAAGCTGCTTCTTCAATGTCACCAACTCAAACGATGTTGCAATTTGCTTAGCAAATGCATAGAGCTCATCCTCATTAATAATCAACAGCTTCCTGACATCCCCAAGCATGGTGTGCACATTTCTCACGACCTCCACCATGTCACTGTTTCGACTACCTTCAGTCCTAACCAACACCGCGCCTTTCGCAACCTGGAATGCAGCACCCTCAACCCTAGACCTAGGGTTTCAATGGAGGGAGATAAGCAAAGCCCCTCCCCCCGATGGTTATGGCATCCCTTATTATTTTATACCTAGTAGGTGTATTTTTGTGTTCTATTTGATTAAGAGAACCTGTATATAACAATTGTAAACTCTATTATAGGGATGCATAACTATATTGTATTAAGAAATGTTAGTATGAACTTTATTTATATTATTAATATGTAATGTCTAAATAAAACTCTCAAGATATCTCATAGAAGAGAGTCTTAAGGAGAATTTGAGTGATATAAGGGATGAGGATCAGTGTTGACTCTTTGTATAAGAGAGATCATTATCCTATATATTGTAGTTATGTCTGATGGTTTAATAATCCAAATAAAATATATGTTATGATGTATTTTTTACAAATATGAGTTAATGTGTATAAACTCTGATCAACCTCATTATTTGGTATCAGAGTGGGCAACAATTCACTCATAAGAGTCTTTAAAGGAATTTGTACACTTTTATAGGAGCTATTTTACAAAGTTTATGTTTTCATACTATCTATAAGTTTCATAAATTATAGTATGAGTTCCTAAGTATTGTGTGAGGTAGATAGAAATATAACATTTTGCATTATGTCATTGGTCATATTGTTTAAAAAACTATGCACTATCTATATCAGAAGTATTATTGGTTATATGGCATTTCTAATAAAGCTATGTTACATGACTAATTTGAGGTTTGATCAGATATAGCTATTTTTGTCATACAATATACATGTCTAGGAGTGGATCGGGTATAGCTATTTCACATTTGGATTTGGCATCAAGAATTTTGTATTAATAAATCTATTAAAAAAATATGGAAATTTCATTTGCTTTGAAATATTCCTTAGGTGATGCCACTAGCTGCATTAGATCACTCAAATAACTAGTTGTCAAAAATTAGTGAGTTGTAGTTTTGTGTTGAGAAAACTATTCATCTACCTTAAGATCTGCATTATTTATTATGCATCCTAGACTAGTTGATATGCCTTATCTCTCATTCATATGATGTACCTGACCTACATTGAACTCTCAGATCAACATGACAGACTTAGATCTATTCACATTAATCTTTTCCTTGGATTTAACCAAATAAATCTTCCATTCCATACAAAACTATGATATATAGTGTTGTGCCTAATTTAATCAATGAAATGTATCATTAAAATGGTGATGCATCTATCTCATAGAATAAAGGAAATTTAATATTTGATTATAAGTCAATAGTGATCATAGGAGCTTGTCTAAGTTATCGATAAGGTGATTGGCAAATCAGAGTGTACATGAAGTTATCGGAGCAAAAGTGTGGTTTTTCATGAAATTCATCAAGGATTTTCCATCACCCTTATTCTCCTCACATATCATTCTTCCAAAGTGCATCATTCCATGCAAAGTTTCATGTAAGTTTATAATGTTTAAAGCCTTTATTAGTCTTTCTTAGCGTTGGTTAATTATGTTTATATAAAGTCATATTACATGTCATTTAGGTTTAGTTATTATTCTCATATGGTCATAGATGGTCAAAATTGTTTGATTGTTTGGTTATTAGTTTTTCATATAGTCTCTTATTTACATTTGTGTCAAGTTATGAAGTGTCATTATAATAGTAGTTTTATATTTAAGAATATAAAAAGTTTAGTCATTAATTTAGTCAAATTGTATTATTTTATAGAGTTCTTTTTTCATCAAAATATATGTCAATTTGTATGTCAAAAAATATTAGTTTATTTTTAAGAGAGTCGTCATTGTCAAAAAATTGTAAAAAAAAATTGCCTTACAGATGCATTTTTGGGTTACCTCGACATCCTGAGTCAAGTGTAAATCTTGTGGGGGTGACTCTATTCCCTTCAAAATGACATGAAAAAAATGAGTTTCAATACTTTATCAACTGAGTGAGTAGCTTTATGTACTAGAGGTTGGAGGAAAAAGGAAGATGAAAGACAATTATACTTCTCATTAGCCACTAATGATGGGATACCATTTTGCAGTAGTGCCACTTTTTATTTTTAGCATATTTTTTATAGTGTCAAATAAGAATAGAAGTGTATCCATGTTCATGTAATTTATAAATATAATCCCCTAAAAGTAAGATAGTATAGGAGATCTAGACCATTATTACTAAATCAAGAGATGCTCTTGATAAAGTAGTTGGTAGGTATGTTCCCTTTACTTTTTGATTAGTTTGGTTAATGTTTCTAGATTTGGTTGACATAGTTCCCTTTGCATGGTTGGTATGCTCCCAAGTGGTTGATACATGTTCCCACCTTGGAGGAGGTTCCCATAATTGGTTGATAGTGTTCCCATTTCTTGGTTGATTAGTTTCCACAATCAAAGTGCAAGGAAGTAGCATAGAGGAAGGTTAAGACATGTGTATGCTACTTAGTTAGAGTATGGTATTTCTCTCCATATTCATACTAAGGGGGAGAATAATAACAAATTTTAGCATGAAATTTGTTTGTATTATTAATATATGTAATGTCTAAATAAAACTCTCAAGATATCTCATAAAAGAGAGTTTTAAGGAGAAGTTGAATGATATAAGGGATGAGGACCAGTGTTGACTCCTTGTATAAAGGAGACCACTATCATATATATTGTAGTCATATTTGTTGGTTTAATAATTCAAATAAAATATATGTTATGGTGTATTTTTTGCAAATATGAGTTAATCATGAATAAACTCGATCAACCTCATTATATCGTGGTGTTCCTTTGTTAATTTATACCAAGTAGGTGTATTTTTTGTGTTTTGTTTGATTAAGACAACATGTCTATAACAATTGTAAAATTTATTATAGAGATTCATAAGTATATTATGGTGTTCCTTTATTAGTTTATACTAAGTGTATTTTTATGTTCTTTTTAATCTATAGAACATGTCTATAATAGTTGTAAACTCTATTATAGAGATGTATAAGTGTATTGTGGCATTCCCTTGTTATTTGATACCAAGTAGATGTATTTTTATGTTTTGTTTGATTAATAGAACATGTCTGTAATAGTTGTAAACTCTATTATAGAGATGCATAAGTATATTGTGGCGTTTTCTTGTTATTTTATACCAAGTAGGTGTATTTTTGTATTATGTTTGATTAAGAGAATATGTCTATAACAATTGTGAACTCTATTATAGAGATGCATAAGTATATTTTGGTGTTCCCTTGTTATTTTATATCAAGTAGGTGTATTTTTGTGTTCTATTTTGATTAAGAGAACATGTCTAGAACAGTTGCAAACTCTATTATAGAGATGCATAAGTATATTATGGTGTTCTCTTGTTATTTTATACCAAACTTATTTGAGGTATTTATAGTGTAATGAACTATAAGAATCTATATTCAACCAACAACCTCACTTCCATTCATAACTTGCATAAATGACTAGAAATTTTGAGAAAACCATCACATATATATTCGAGCAACTTTCATTAATCCCATGAGTGATGTGTTGGACCAACATTAAACTTTATCTTGGTCATTCAATATGCCAATACCAATTCACTAAAAATTTGTTAAATATCTCAACCTCGATCCACGTGGCTTTAATTCCACCTCCACTACATTCAATGCTAGAAATAAAATATACATTAGGTGTGAGAATTTGAGATGTGAAGTCATTTATGTCATTAATCTCTTGTAACATTGCCTAGTTTTTAAAGCTTTGAAGTCTTAAAGTCATAGCAATTTAAACTTAAAAGTTTATAATTATAGTTTTAGTTATTTATTATTAAGTTTTTTAATTATTAAAACCATATAAAAGAAAAAACATGTTTCTTTTACTCGGTTTGATAAATGTGTTAAGAACCACTTGTGACTCAGGACACAATACACTTAAGGTAATAATTATACTTTGACTGGCATAGTTTGTTAATTTAAATAAAAATATATTTAAAAATCTATTATTGATTATGGATATGGTTAAGACATTTTGGTAGACCTTATCATTATTGATTATGGATACAGTTAAGATATTTAAAAGATAGTGTTTTGAGAAACTATCTTTAAAAAAGTGATTTTCAAAGAACTTATCAATATATTTATTCATTGCAAGATAGATGATTGTGCATGCAAACAACTACTCTCAGTATTCAAAATAAAAAACACTAATCTACACCTTGTAGTTGCAATCACAAGGAAACTAGTTTAGAAATTGTATGTACCTTCATTTCCAACCTCTCATCTCAATCTTTCAATTATCGGAGGTTCACTTCCATCAATAGCTTACATCAATGAATAGAAAAATAGATAAACCATCAAATATGTATTTGATCAACGTATGCTCGAATACATATGCAGCTCTATAATAGAGTTTACAACTATTTTAGACATGTTCTCTTAATCAAATAGAAGATTGAGAGTAGTCGTTTGCATGCACAGTCATCTATCTTGATTCTTAAAATGAATAAATATAATGATAAATTCTCTGAAAAGCATTTATTTAAATTTAGTTTCTTTACATCCTCACTTTTCATTTTGTCTTACCTTATGGCCCCATAGTCAATTTATTATTTATACTCTATACTCTGATTTTTTGTCATAATTTTTACTATACTCTATTTATTATATTATTTGGTTGGTCTTTACCACTGATTTCCTCTAAGAAATAATGACATGAAAGATATTTATTTTAAACATGCAAAAAGAATAAAATAAATTTATGTGGTTGGTCTTTACCACATACTTCTTTTAAATAAACAAGAAACTCATTTCCTTTGAGAAATAATGGCATGCAAGATACTTCTTTTAAGCAATATACAGAACAAAATGAATTATATTATGTGGTTGATCTTTACCACATGCTTCTTTTAAACAAATAAAAAATTCATTTTCTTTGAGAAATAATGACATGCAAGATACTTATTTTAAACAAAATGAATAAACACAACATATCCTCATGATTATTTCAATCATATTTTTGATTAATCTGAAAATATTCATTTCACATATTTTATGAACATATCAACATGCAACAATTAAAAATCAATGCAATGAATAAATATAATGATAAGTTCATTGAAAATCATTTTTTAAAAGATATTTGTTTTCCATCCTTGCTTTCCATAGTTGTCTTGCCCTATGACCCCATAGTTGGTTTATACTCTATACTCTGATTTTTTGTCACAATTTTGGTTAAACTCAGTTTATTATATTACCTAGTTGGTCTTTGCCATATAATTTTAAACAAATAAGAAATTAATTTCCTCTAAAAAATAATGACATGCAAGATACTTATTTTAAACAATGCACAAAGAACAAAGTGAATAAATGCAACATATCCTCATAATCATATTGTATTTTATTTTTAAACGTTTAAGGTACTAATTATATTCTAGTTGGCATGCTTTGTTAATTGAAATAAAATATATATTTGAAAGGTCAATATGGATATGGTTAAGACATTTTGGCAGACCTTATCATATAGTTTGTAATTTTAAAACAATGAAAATATTTTAAATATTTTTCAGTTATGTTATCTTTATTTTTCATAGTTAACTTGTCATATGGCCTTATAGTTGATTTATACTCTAATTTTTTGTCATTATTTTTGTTATACTCAGTTTATTATATTATCTGGATAGTGTTTGCCACATACTTATTATAAACAAACAAGAAATTAATTTCTTTTGAGAAATAATGACATACAAGATACATCTTTTAAATAGTGGACAAAGAATAAACTAAATAATTGTAACAGAGCCTCATAATCATACTATATTTTATTTTTAAATGTTTAAGGTAATAATTATATTATGGTTGAAATGGTTTGTTAATTAAAATAAAAAAATATTTGAAAGGCCAATATGGATGTGGTAAAGACATTTTGGCAAACCTTATTATATAGTTTATAATTTTGAAACTATGAAAATTTTTGAATATTTTTTTCAATTATGTCATCCTTGCATTTCATAGTTGTCTTGCCTTGTGGCCCCATAGTTGGTTTATACTCTATACTTTGATTTTTCTCATAATTTTTGCTATACTTAGTTTATTATATTATTTGGTTGGTCTTTTAAAAGACTTACAAAGATATGTACTCAATATAAACATAATATGGCCATCAAATTTAGCACTTAAAAAAGATAAATTTAATATTTAAAAAAGACAAATTTAATCATTAAAAAGAAAGAACTATAAACAAGATCTTGACTTTAGACTTCTCACCCTCTAACCTTTTTCTCCATTAGTTTTTAAATTAACACAAATTACCTATTATAAAATAAATCTACATAAGTGTTTCAAATTGATTAAACTCTAGAACCACAAAACCTAAATTCATATAACTTCATTTCTATTAAAATTGTATTCCTTTTTGGTCGTGGTAATCACAAATTGAGTGATAGTTGCAAGAGGAGGTCAACGAGAAGTCTAAACAGCCAATAATGAAGTACAATCCAAGTAAGAAATACAAGCCCTACATGTCGTGAGAATCATGAAAGGAATAACAATTACAAGAAGAGGCCAAGGAGGAGTCTAAGTATTCAACAATGAAGTACAATCCAAGTAAGAAATACAAGTTGTACATATCTCTAAATATTTTCACACTTCTAATGAATTATACCTATCTTTTAAGGGATGTAAATTATTGCCATGTTATTTGCCTCATGAATGTGTTTGTGGAAAAGGGTTTAACTTAGATTTTTTGCCATTATTTATTGATTTGAATATGATGCTTGATTCACCAGTTATTTATAAGTTTTTTGAAAGAGTTAATATAAATCACCAGTCAATTTATACTGGTGTGGTGATTTTGTCAATGAAATTATACTTGAAATCTAGGATTCACCAAGATTTTATAGTAAACTTTTAGGGATCCTTTCTTAAAATTATCCCTATTTGAAAGATGATTTTATCAAGCAAAACAAATGAATAACTAATGATCAAACACCATAGACTTGATCCAGAGCCTTTGTAAATAAATTATAGCACAAATATTCATGTAGAAGGTTGTATAAATCAATAATGACATCCCACATTGATTTCCATGCTTGAAAAAGATTCCCATTACTTTGGTAGGGTTAAATAATGTTATAAAGGAGATTTTGGATGTTTACAATTGTTCTCCAAGCTTATAGATCTACAAAGATGAATACTAAATTAAATAGATCATTCCCAAAGTTTTACACCTCCTCCATAGATCATGAGAGAACCCAAAAAATGATCAGATTTGATTTAGCATAGGATACCAATCATTTACCCATTAGATGGCTTTTCTATCATGTAAAATAATTTAAAGCATATACATGTAAGATCTAGATGATTAGATGATAGCAAACACATAATAGTGAACACATATCAATGAACCAATTAACAACAATGTTATATTCATTAATATGAGAAACTAAATCACCCCAATATACACTTATTCTAGTCACTTCTTCACACAATGCTTCATAAAATTCTTTCAAATGAGTTCAAATATGATAAAAGTTTCATATTCAATTTATTTTTGTAAATAAGATAAGACTTTATTTATAGTGAAATAGTAAGGGAGGTGACCATTGTAAAATTAATGGATCCATCGTTCTTGATAAAATCATTTATTTATAGTTTGGTAACTTGTTAAATAATTATAACTTTATTATTTATTTTCATGACATTTTCACCTCATGTTAATAAATAATATATTATTATTATTATTTAATAACTTTACCAAGACTAAGGGATAATAAACCCACTTAGGATTATACATTCTAACACTCCCCCTTAATGCTAAGTGGGGATAAATGTCATAGTCACCTTTAAAATAAATTATGCTATACATAAATGAAGAATTTAAAAACTTTTATCATGCCAAACATCGTGTTTTAAAAAATAATGAATTATAATCCATAAACTAATCGAAAGTAAGTTTAGGTTAGCATGATCATGATACTACATCTCACAGATTCTCTTGAATAATCATTAAATATATTTAGAGCTTTTTATAAAATAAGGACCTCCATTACAAAGTATGTTTTTAATGTATTGGGGTATAAAAATAAAACATTCACATGAAGTTTACTTAAATTACATAACTTTCACATGAAGTTTATAATGTTTTACAATGAGAATAAGTATAGAGAGGAAGAAGAGACACATGGTTGTTAGGAAGTGGCATTGTCATTCATACTCTCCCTCAATGGTAACTCTAATAGGCCCAACATTACATGAAATAGATAGAACTTATTAACACCAAATGGTTTTGTGAAGATATATGTCAATTGCTCATTTGTAAGATAAAACTACATATCAAGGTCATCATTGAAGACTTTTTATCAGATAAAATCCATATAAAATTCAATATGTTTAGTTTGTTGGTGTTGTACTTAATTTTTTTCTAGAGCTATACAAATTTAGTTATCACAATAAAATATGGTACTATGAGAAACATCCAAATTAATTTCTCTCAATAACCTTTACAGTCACATGGTTTTTTTGAAAACTTCCATAACACTTTTGTTCTCTGATATAGTAAAAGAGAGAGATAATAGGTTGATTTTTACTACTTAAGTGATAGTACTTTCACTAAAATTAAACACATATCCAAAAATAGATATATGATCTATAGTATCATTAGCATGATTAGCATCACAATAACCATATAAATTAGCACTTTTAATAATAAAAAAAAAAAAAATCATAGTTTACAGCTCCTTTGATATACCTAAATATTCTCTTTGTTAATTCCCAATGATTCAAATATAGATCCTACATAAATCTAGAAACAACACCAACAATATATGAAATATTTGGCCTAGTAATGATTAGATAAATCAGACTACCAACAAACTATTTATATAAAGTAAGGTTTATTTTTTCACATACATGTTTTGGATCAATTTTAATACCAACTTCAATAGAAGTAGAAATAGATTTACAATCAAGCATATTAAACTGAATAAAAATATTATGTGTATACTAAGATTGTGATACAATAATTAAATTTTTATCCTGAAATATAGTCATTTTCAAAAAATGATGCAGAATGTCTAAATTAGTCATTTCAAATATTTGATTTAGTTTATCCTTATATTTATGAATTAAATGAGTTAGATCGTTAGTACTCAAAATATCATCAACATAAAAAATAATAAAGATTAAATGACCATTTTCAACTTTAATAAAGAGATAAATATCATAATAGCAATTAGATAAATCCAATTCTTTGAAAAAAATAAGTAATTTTAGAATACCAAGCTTGAGGAGCTTGTTTTAGACCATACAAAGATTTATTTAACTTACACACAATATGTTCTATGTTAGGATCAATGAAACTCTTAGGCTGAGTCATGTATAGAATAAAGTTTAACAACATGATTTTGAGTAGACATATCATGTAAATTTATAATATTAACATATACTAATATTTTATGTCATAATTGAGATCCATTCTTACTATGCAATGAAAGAAAACATGCAGAAGAAAAAGAAAAATGTATAAACCATTATTTGAAACCCCTTCAACAATCAAGGACTTGGATTAGTTTTTAATGGACCAACTATATTTAAGTAATGTTACAATAAAATTATCATTAATAAGTTGTGAACATGATAACAAGTTGTTTTTAAACTTTACATATATAGAAAACATCATTAATAATAACATTTAAAAAAATTACTTTTTCCTGCTTGGTTCCTTCTAAAAATGAACTATCTCTTAAGTAAATATTTTTAAACATATAGAATTACATAAAATATTAGATAAACAAGTCATATGTGCGATGCACCACTATCTAAAATATACTCATTTTCAATTGAAGTAAATAAAATAACATTTAAATCAATAACATTTGAATTTTAATCTTGATTGTTATTCTGATTAGGATTTTGATTCTTCTGCTTATTTTGATTAGATTTATTTTCTTTATTATTTTTAGAATATTTATTATTAACTCTATCTTTATTTTTATAACATGTTTCCCTTCTATGGCCATATTTACTACACAAATTATAATTTTCATTAAACTTAGGTTAATGATTTTTATTACCAAATCTCTTTTTCTCATTTTTACTTTTAACAAAATTAGGGTTAGGTTTCAGATTTCTATTATTCTCAAAAATAGGGTTGAGAAAGAGAAATGTCTAAGTGACATTCTCTTTAGAATCAAAATTAAACATCATTTTATCTTCTTGAATTAGAAGAGCAGACATAGTAGTGAGGTCTAAGATATCTTAATCTGTTTAACATTTTAAATTCAGAATTGAGATAAAATTACAAAAAAAATCATGAATGTTAAGATAAATAATAAAATAAATAAATTGATCTTAAATCAAATTACGATTACAACTATCTAATTGAGCTTTCATATTCTTAATTTTAACAAAAAAAAATAACAACCTTTTCATCACCTTTAATAGGTGTAGTAAGCAATTCAAGAATTAATTTAAAAATCTTTGAGAGATGAGTGTCATCATGCATAAACTCAAAGAGTTTCAAACCATCACTAGGAGACTCCTGATTACTAATGTGGAGTAGAAATTCATCCTTAACACTCTGTAAGATAATCGATATGGCTTCTTGCAATTTCTATTGAAACACATTTAAAAATTTAGGGGTAACATATCATCATGATAGATATTTTTGTGTCCTAATAACAATATTTCATAAATTTTGGGCCATGAGTTTTATTTTAATGAGGATTTTTCAAATATTATAGTTATTTCCATTAAGTATATGAGAGTTATCTAGAACAAAATTAGGGATAGCCATAGCTTCCCTTTGAAAATGATAGTATAACACTAAATAAAGCGTTTAAAATGAACCCTTTTTAATGTGAATTTAATTATGTTTAATATTAAAACTAAATTACAAGTGTAAATACACAATAATTATTCAAATTAATGCTAAATAAAGTAAGAAAATTGTGAACGATTACTACAAAATAAGGTGTCAAAAGTACTGAAAAAATACGCTAAAGTAAGAACAATTGCCAAAATATTACCTCTTTTTTAATAATTTTTTACACTATTTTTTGTAAAATAAATTAAATCACAAATGAAATTAGAATAAATACTTTGATTGGGTGTAAAATAATACAAAAAACTGAAACAAAGTTGCACTAATCTAAGTGTTAAAGAGTCACATTTAGGACAAATTAAACATTATATTTTAAAAAAATGTAAAAACTATAATAGAATATTTCAAAACACAAAATGGACCATGTAAAAATGTTTGAAAGGTGGTAAACCTTATAAATCGACTAGTTACATAATTATGGTCGACTAGGTTTTGACTAGGTTAAATGTTGAAGAAAAAAATGACACAAGAGGGGGGTTTGCACATGAGAGATTGCATGCAAACCAAGAGATAAAAATAAAAAATAATCTAAATTTGAAAAAAAAAATGATTTTGATGGTTTTGAACACTAGACCTCCCAAACTATAAGTTCAAGCAAAATTATAACTACCAACCCTTCTACAAGATTTCTTAAGATTTTATATACACTAATTGATATATGAACATTTAAATATATATATATATATAATTTCATATATATGGTGCATGTAATTTTGAATTTGTGAAAAAACTCTTTTAGATTTTTTATTTCTGGATTAAAAATGTAATTAAAGTAGGTGGGGGCCACACTCTATGTGGAAATTCATGAATTTTAATAAAACAATTATTTATTAAATAAATCAAAAAACTTTATTACTTACTTTTAACATGCTCCAGGTAAGGAATGGCGCACCTATAAATACTTTGGAGAGCCTAAAAACTTGTACAGGCACTCAAAAAACTTGAAAATTGTTTTAATCTTTTGAATTCTTTCTTTTGATGATGAAGAAATTTCAAAATTGAGTTTTGACTAGAAAATAAATATTTTGAACTTTCCCAAGCTAAATATGATGCCATGTGACTAAGGAAGATTTCAAGAGAATCTTTTAATTCCTTAGGAGGTTTGGTAGATGTTTTTATTAGGTAAAACAAATGAATAACTGATGATCAAACACCACAGACTTGATCCAGAGCCTTTGTAAATAATTTATAGCATAAATATTCATGTAAAAGGTTATACAAGTCAATAACATCCTAGGTTGATTTCCATGCTTAAAAAAGATTCTAGTTACTTTGGCAGTGTTAACTAATGATATAAAAGAGATTTGGGATGTTTATAATTGTTCTCCAGGATTATAGATCCATAAAGATGAATTTTGAATTAAATAGATCACTCCCAAGGCCATACACCTCCTCCACAGGTTGTGGGAGAGCCCAAAATATGACTAGATTTGATATAAACACATGATACCAATCATTCACCTATCAAATGGATCTGCTACAATGTGAAATAATGTGAATCATATACATGCAATATCTATATGAGTAGATGATGACAAAAAATATAATAGTGGACACAGATCAATAAACAAGTACACACGTGTCCACAGTGGGAAAACCTTGAAAGGTAAAAAAACCCACCAATGTGATATTTGCATACACATAATATTTTCAAACTTTTATTGATTACTGACACTTTGTATCTTGCAAGAACCTTTCGAGTCTCAAACTCTCTAAGTGAGTGCCTTAAGGGGTACACCAAGAAAGGGGTGGGCAGATCATTAGTACTTCATAAAATTATTGTCCCTTTTTTCACTTATCATCTACACACTTGTCTCCTAAAACCATTAATCCTAAGTGTGTTATTCTCAGTCCTACCTATTCTAATGTTTTCCTCTTTCCATCCCTCCTTTTCTTGCCTTAACAACCTCTTGGATAGTCAGTTGTACTAGGTTGACCTAGTATAATTTAGGAATATTTTTCACTTTCTTGGTTTATTAACCTTCCAATCAACCTAGCTCAGACCTAGTGATTTGTCCCCAAAAACCCACTGGGTCAATTGGGTTAACCCTGTACAGTTGACATTCTTGAGAGGATTTCGGCAAGATCCACCTATATATACAAGTTCATTTCTCACCATTTCATAAGATAATAATTATTAGCCAAAAAGTGTGAATGAGCAACTGTTTATTGACCATTCTACTTGAGGAATTAACCTTAGGGTTCCATACTTTCTTTGGAGATACAAATTTTGTCTTATGGATAAGTCTTTTGGATACTTAGATAGGTTGTGTATCCTAAAGCTGATTTATTTTGGTTATCTTTACATACCATAACAATCTCTTGCAAAGCACCTTAGCGAAGCGAGAGATTGAGGCTCAGTAGGTTCGTATTCAAAGGTAAGTATTCATAACTTTATTTCTCCTTTGTAAGAGTAGATAGATGATGCATTTTTATTCTTTTCCTATGTATTAAAATGTCATATACATTGATGTAAGTATATGTCTTTTCATACATGTTTATTTTAGTTTGTTTTATTGTTTCTAACCCCCACTTTGTGCCATAATATTTGGTGTGCACTAGATTAGATTTAGTTTATTATTATTAAAATAGAGTGAATACTTTAAACCTTAGGACTCCATTAGGGTTGTTGTGTGATTGCGTTAGACTGTATCCTTAATCAGAAGTGTCGGTATGCTTTATCTTCTTCAATTCGAGATTGATTTATAGATATGATGCATTTTTGATTGCATACATTCTGGTGAACCTGACATGAAACTAACACTTGAAAGATTTATTTCACTTTATTTTATTTTTTTATCATCATTTTTATCATATATTTTGACATAGTGGATCAATTCTATCAACCCATCTATTTTTCTCTATTCATAAATTTCCACACACAGGTAACCGCATCAACCTATTTGACCCAATATAGGTTTTTAGACTTTCAGATACCCAATTTAGCCTACTAGGTTGACCCAGTCAACCCCTTATAGTTTTAGCACTTTTTTGCAGATTCCTACATAGCTTGATCGATCTTGTCGACCCAGTTTGTAAGTTTTTCAAGTATACTTTAAGGTTCTTCATCAAAAATATTTCTTCATTACATCTTTGATCCACCAAGGTTCCTTTATACCTCTCAATTTCTCTATTTTATATCTTTCCTTTGATAGTTTTTAGTCTTTAAAACTATCCTTGCATAGTCAACTAGATCGACACTGTTGATTCAGTTCTATGTTTTGTGTGTTGTCTAAAATAATTGGATTGACCCTATCGACCCAGTTTATTTTCAGACCTTGATTCCATAGTATAGGTTTGACCCTATTGAATTTGTTATATATTTTTTAGATGTAGTGTTAAAATTATACCTTGTTTCAAGTTGGAATTAACCTCATCTCTGCTAGTAATTAGCTCACACATTTTTTTCTTGTTGTTTACATGCTTAGAATAGCTCACATAGTTTAGTTAGGGGATTTTTAATTAATCACTTAGTTTCACTATTTATATTTTATGCACACATGGAAAAATCACATAATATAAATAAGTGCTTTAATATTTTATCTACCCTAGGTCAGCCTACTTGGATTTCATCACCAAGGGGGAAGCTGACTTTATGCTCTAGTTAAGTATAAAACATGGTTAATGGTATATTTTAGTTAAGCACCTGATACCTTTATTCCTTTAGTATGTGAAGTGATGGGGTAGGCCCCAATACCAATCCTGAATCATTTCCACTACAGTCCCTTTCAACCCAAACTACATGAAACCATCATTAGACTGTTATCTAGTACCTTGCTTATAGACAACTTCTAATCACATTAAAAATCATATCTTAATAATATAATAAATATTTAGGTTGACTAATTAGTTATCTCTTTAATTTTAAAGTTTATTGCTTTCTCTTTCCTCAATTCTGTGTGCAAAAACTTATATTATCCAGCATTAGTGCAAGGTTTTGCTTTGTGTGCTTCAATTGGATTGGTGACCTCATTGATCCAATTGATTGTTTGTTTCCTTTCAGCACTTACTTATTTACCTTACTTGTAAAATTATATTATTCACAAATTGCTATCAACTTTTTCATCTTCCTTGTTTGTATTATCTATCATCATGAATCCAATGCATTTCATGATTTTTAGAATGGATGAGTAGAAAAAAAGATATAGATAAAATAAGGAATTTGTCTATTTCTAGCCTTTCTTCACTGTACAAGCTCGACCTAGTCAACCCTGTACTATTTTTAGACTTTTTTCAACTTCTATCTACTATACAAGATCATCCCAATTGACCCTATACTATTTATAGACCTTTTACAATCTCTATTTGTTGTACAAGATCGACCCAGTCGACCTTGTACTATTTATAGATCCTTTCTAGCCCCTATTTATTATATAGGATCGACCCAATTGACCTTGTAATATTTTTTGTCACTTTTTATTTCCCTTGTGTATTTATCTAGTCTTGTTTCATCATGATGACATCTTTTCAACCTTCCCCTAATACAGAACATTACATAATCAAATATTTAGATAATAACCTCATTTATTTCATTACTTGAGATGAAACTATATAATTTCTTCCTTCCCCTTCTCCTAAACCAAAACCACTCACTACACAATGTAATGTAGTTGAGTTCATTCATCCTAATCCTCCTCCCAATACCAATTTTGGTAATCCTCCACCTATAAATAATCCTCCTCCCACCAACACAAATAATCCTTTTCCTACCAATGCTAATGCCCCTCCTACAAACACCAATCCACCTATTGATACAACTCAACTTCTTGCCCAAGTCATACAGAAAATCAACATCATGCAAATAATCAATCAATCTCAAGTGATGAACATGCAACAACATTTATACAACATGATTATTCAACCACCTCAATTCATCATGTCTCAACCAAATCCAAATTTTGTCCCTCCTCCTCTTAGAGATGCCACTGAGAATATAATCTCTCAACATCTAATGAATAAAAAAATGCTTCAACACCTTCAAATTGAACCTTTAGACCCATTCATTTCATCCATATATATTGGAAAAAATTATCCAACTATCACATATAATGGGACTAAGGACCCTACTATCTTTCTTAGGTCTTTTGATAATCTCTATAAGGAATGGGTCCAAACTAACACCTTTGCTACCACCAAGATCTTAACCAAAACCTTTGTTGGTGATGCACTTGAATGGTACAACCAACTTCCTATACATTCCATCGCACAATTAGAGGATTTAGTCAATGCTATAGTGAAATAATTCTAACATGATGACCTTCTTGAAAACTAACTTAGCCATTTCATCAATGCCATGCAACTTCCTACTGAATCTACTCATACTTTCATCAAATGATGGATGTATCTCACTCATAAAATGGACCATAACATGATTGATGATACTCTTTTAAAACTATTTGTCACTGCTCTTAAACCTCCCCTTCATACAAAGTTTGATTCTTTTCACCTCAAACTTTAGATGAAGCCTTAGACCAAGCAAAAAGGCAAGACATTCTTATGACTCAATTGGAACCATCTCAAATAAATACTAAAGTAATTTTCCAATCATCTTCTCATAAAATTGAGTCATCCAAGCCTCCCCAACCTCAAATTGGAGCATCCAATTCAACCAATTTTAACCCAACCCATTCTCTCTTGAGTCTAGAATAACTTAAGAATAAATTACCACCCTCTAAACCCATTAGCTTTGATCCTTCCAAACCTCCTCCAAAATGGTACAATCCTGATAAGTTTTGTTGGTGGCATGCTACTATAGGTCATTCTCATGAGTCTTGCTATGATATTCAGCATTTTCTTATTTCTTCCTTGCTTGGTCCACATTTCATATTGATACTCTAACAAAATAATGTTATCAAGACTATCTTCAAGCTTATCAAATTCAATCTCAAGAACCACAATCACATCAAAATAAACTACATAATGAATAAACCTCATCTATTAATTTTGTTCAAACCATAGTTTATACTTCTTCTTACACTAATAAGGAAAGGATAGCTAACATGAACAACTTTAAGCATATTATTGCATCTGTTGAACCTGAACCTCTTAGGTCACATGAATAAAAAGAGTACCTAGTTCAAATGCATACTCTAATGCATATCATACATGGTCCTCCTTTACCTCCTTTATCTCCTTATACCTCTCCTACACATCATATGTCACATTCAACCTCTTTAAAATCTACCAAACCAACACATTTAACTATCTCCAAATGTACCTACCAACCCAAGACAAATCATTTTAATAGTTTAATGTTACCTCACTCCAACTCATATGTTGGGACATCTTGTGATGCCCATCCATATGTCCCTTCAAGATTTAGGGAATCTTGTTATGCCCATCCCTACATCCACTTACCCATTGGGGCATGTTGTGATGCCTACTTGTATTTTACAATGCATAATACCAACCAAATTCAACTTCATAAAACCTTTCGAGACTTATAGACTTGTATTTCACATGTTCATCTTTGATACATGTTGGGTGAATAATTTGTCACCAGCTAACTGATGAACAAAATAGGTCGTATCAACTACAGCAAGGGAGATTGGTCAGTCAGATGTGCAGGTTTACCACATCAAAAGGGGACAAATCTCTCCTCTCATCAAGGGGAGGTTCCCTGTAAATATGAGGAGGCTATATATATATATATATATATATATGTAGAAAATAACACTCAAGGGTATGGCAACACTATCCATATCTCTTATTTTAGAGATGATGTTCACAAACAAAGGAGAAATCTTGGTGAAAACACTGAAGGCACTTCTCTTCTTTCAAAAGTGGTCTTGCAGCAAACAGCAAGAGTTCTTTCTAATAGGTAACAAGTAACTAGTAATAGGGTTGCAATAACCAGTAGAATGAGGTGTAGCACAAAGTCTCCCCCTCAACTATCCAAGAGCGAAATATGAAAGACAGTGAGGGCACAAAATCATCCCAAGGTCCTTTACACAGAAATATAAAACAAATAAACACACTAAAGATACTTATGGCAGCACAAAGTCTTTCCACAATTGGCTTAAGGACACCTTCCTGATTACTTCCATTGATTTTGCTTATTTCATTAACTCGACAAGAATGCATTCAGAAGATAGACATAAAAACAATTTCCTAAAATGACACAAGCTATAACAGCACAAAGTCTAAAAGTAACTTGCTTTCTCATTCAAACAAAGAAATATGATCAACAATCTGAGCTTAAAGTCTCAGTAATTGCCTCTCAATTTTGTCAGAGTTTTGCTTCTATAACCAAAAAGATCTCCCTTGCATAAAGTAAGAGAATATAATATATAGTAGCCAAGAAAGGCTTGGTGCTTTATTTCATGGAACGACCCATGCTGCATTCAATGCCTTGAATGCATTTTCAATTTTATCAAAGAGGGCCATGATGGAACAAGGCATCTGCCTTAACTGTGGCATGTCGATTAATCTCAAATGTCTTCTCCTGGGCCTAGGTCATCTGGTCTTTCACCAAATATTTGTGTAACTTTCCACTTCACCTTTACTTCATGGGAGAAAAATAGGTCATGCCCTTTAATTTTTGCAAGCTCAAATATCTACTTGATGGACTGTTCCACCTACTAGAATAACTCTTACACAGATATTTCTAGTCTTTCCCTCTTTCTTGTTGCAATTTGAGCTCTCGGGCTATCTTTTCCCTTTTTGCTAGCTCTTTTGGCTCCCTCTTTAGCTAGTCACTAAGTTTGTTTTTAACTTTTGTTTTTTTCCATCTTTGTCTCTTCCTGGTTTTGTCTTTTCCTAGAATTTGAGCTCTCAGGGCTATATTCCCAGCTTTGCTGGCTCCTTGCGCTTTTCTCTTTACAATTCTTCCTTTTGGCCTTAAGGCCTTTGAATGCATTTAGGTCTATGCTCAAGCCTTTAAATATCAATGGCTATTTCATTGTCATAAATATGACATTCACACACCCATCACCATTTGAAAGCTAACGACTAGTTTATTGCCTTGAATTTGATGGCTTCAGGGACGTCACTAGACGTTTGAATTCCAATGGCTAGTTTATGGTGCCCAACTTTGACGTCTGTGGGTCCATCATCCCTTGGTTAATTCCTTCCACTTTATTTCCTTCATATTTCCTTTGACTGAGCTTAGTCTTTGAATCCTTTTGAAGGGTACCTACCCTTTGGGGTCTTAGAGGCCCCCACAAGGGTACCTGCCCTTTGGGGTCCTTTGGGCAGTCTTTGTGTTAATTCCTTCAGATAAAATGTTCAAAAGAATTCATTCAAACATTTTTTTTGAAGGAAACCTTTCCTTTGCCTTAGTTGCTTTCCTTTAGGCTTTTTTCTTTCAGGGGAATTCCTTCGAACAAAAGTCTAAAGGAATTCTTTCGGGCTTTTTGTTCGAAAGAATTCACCTTGTCTTTTGCCTTGAACAAATCTGAAGGAATTCATACTTTTCTACCTTGTTCACTTTTTTGAAGAAAACCTTACCCTTTCGGCATTTTTCAATGGTCCATTTTGCTCATCACCTGCCCTCTGCAAGGGCTGTTTGATCTCCAAAATTACCTTTCAAAAAAGTCACAAAGGTCCTTTTGGCACCTAAGTGCCCTCTGCAAGGGCACTTGTCCTTCGAGTTTTTGGAAGACTCCTTTAAAATGTTTGATTAAACTAACCTTGAAAATGCCTAAGTGTTGGGAACTTATTTCTTTCCTGCAGAGTCTGTAGAAATGAACCTGCGGAGTCTATAGAAATGAGCCTGCGAAGTCCACAAAAATGAGCTTGCAGAGTCCGTAGAAATAAGCCTACAGAGTCCATAGAAATAAGCCTACAAATCATATAAATAAGCTTATGAAGTTCATGAAAATAATCCTGTGGATTCTGTATAAATTAGCCTGCAGAGTCTATAGAAATCAGCTGGCAAAGTCCGTAGAAATGAGTCTGTGAAATCTGTAGAAATAAGCCTACGGAGTCCATAGAAATGAACCTGCAGAGTCTATTAGCTGAAAAAGCTTGAAAAATGGAGAATTTGAATACCCAAAATAATTTTTGAGAAGGGAAGAGATAATTTTGGCTTGTAGGACCAAAATAGTTCATGTGTTGTCCTAAAAAAGAGTGAGATTTTAGGAACAACAGCTGGTTCCAGTTGGGGCACTTTCTTGAGTTGAAATTTTGAAGCAGCTGAGGGCAGTAGAAACCAGAATCTCTAGTGCCTTTAAGTATGCCATTGGGATACAGAGTCATGCCAACCAAAAATAAAGGTGCCAAAAATGAAAATGAAAAGCACAAAATAGAACTAAAGACTATACAAATATACATATGTATAGATGATCTTATCTGATACTTTAAGAATTAAAGTGCTTCAAATGCTACCCATTGTGAGGCAGAGAAAATGGCTTGCCATCTTGATACTTCAATAGGAAACTATTTTTACCATTGAGCTAGTGGATAGTAAATGGGCCTCTCCACAGGGAATCAAATTTCCCATGCATTCCCTTTGGTTCTCTTCTTTTGTCTCATAGCAGGACTTGATCTCCAATCTAGAAATCATGGGTTTTTGCTTTCTGGTCAAAGAGCTTCTTCACTAGACTTTGATGCACAATAATTCAGTCCACCACCATATTTCACTGCTCATCTAGCTCAGTTAAGCACATGATCCTCTTATCGATGGAGCTTTTATATGTCTGATCTTTGATTGTGTTTGCTAATTTTAGTGTTGGCAATTCTAGGGTGATTGGCATCTCTACATTAAGACCATACAAAAGTTAGAATCGTGACATACCTATCACCCTCTTGGGTGTAATTCTATCTACCCATAAAGCATAAACCAATGCTTTATACCAGGTTCATTGGTTGTCATCCACCAGCTTCCTGATGATGGTCACGAGGTTTTTGTTGCTTGATTCAGCTTAACCATTCCCTTGTGGGTGCTTGATTCAGCTTAACCATTCCCTTGTGGGAAAAAATTAAAGGAGTGGGAGAGGGTAATCTCATAGTAAAAATAGAACTGAGTGATCTCATGAGAAAAGAAATAGGCAGCATTATCTATCACAATATTGGTTGGGACCCCAAAACTGGAAATGATGTTTTCTTTGAGGAAATCGCATACCACTTCTGAAGTAGCATGCTTGGTTGGAATTGCTTCCACCCATTTGGTGAAGTAATATGTGGTTGTGAGGACATAATCATGTCTAACACTTGAATATGGGTTTACAGCACCAATGAAATCGATTCTCCATTGTTGAAATGGCTCTTCTATCACCATTGGCTTGAGAGGTAGAGCACCTAACTTGGGTCTTTCCATGAACTGTGGACACAGTTCACACCTTCATACCTATTTCTATGCATCCTGAAATAGAGTAGGCCAGTAATACCTAGCTTGTAGAATATTATGGGTAGTTATAATAGCAAAAAAAGTCTTCCATAGGCTATATTATGGAAGGACCTCAAAAGTTAGTTTTATTGCTCTTTATCCACGCAGCGAAGGAACACTCCATCAAGGCTCCTCTTGTACAGGTTGTTGTCCCACAAAACAAAATTGGTAGCTTTCAATTTAATAGTTCTCCTTTCTTTATGAGATAAGTGGGTAGGACAATCACCATAAGTAAGGAAATGAGCAATACTTGAATACCACTCATTCGTGGTAGAGACAAAGATGACTATTGGCGTGTTTTCCACTTCTTTTTCTTCATGCCCTGCTTCTTCAGGTCTATTGTCAGCAATCAATTGACAGAGGTCCCTTCCCTGCACAAGCTTCATCATTTGATATCAAGATCAAACTCCTAGATTTTAGCAATCTAATTACCCCTTTTGGTTCCAAACTCCTGTTGAGTTAATATAGATTTAACTGTGGTATCAGGAACTAGGGTAGTAGTGTGTGAATTGAGGATGTAAAAATGGAAGTGCTTTACTACCTTCACCACTACATAAGCATGCTTCTCCATGTTTGAATACTTTAATTCATGAGCTTTAAGAGGATAACTCATGAAGGATATGGGAAATTCCATACCTTCTTCATTCTGTTGAACCAGAATTGTTGAAAGTGTGTGCTCAAAAGCATAACTATACACTGTGAAATCTTTGGTATAATCTGGACAAACTAGAATTGGGGCATGGGAAATAGCTATCTTGATGTCTCAAAATGCCAATTTGCCTTATTTAGTCCAGCTGAAAGTGGCCTTTCCCTTCATCATGTTTACAATATGGCGAGTCTTCTCATTGAACTCAGGGATGAATCTTCATAAAAAATTCACTTTTCTAAAGAAAGAGTGAACTGCAGTCTTACTCGTGGGTAGAGTAAGATCTTGGATGGACTTGACTCTTTTTGAGTCAATTTTGATGCATTCTCTGGATATAATGTGTCTGAGAAGCTTCCTTTCTATTACTCCAAAAATAGACTTCTTGGGATTTAGAGACATGTCATTTTGGCAGCATCGTTCTAGCACATGTTGCAAATGGTGCTCATAATTAGGGTGATGCTTAAAAAAGATGGTCAAGTCATCAAGGTATACCATAATGAACTTACCCATTTCATCTTTGAAAGCAAGGTCCATTGGTCTCTAGAAAGTGGTGCTAGCATTTATCAGGCCAATTGGCATTCTTTAATATGCAAAGGTGCCCCAAGGTGTGGTAAAGGCAGTCTTATGATGGTCTACTTCACCAATTTTAACTTGATTATATCTTGAGAAGCCATCTAACATTGATAACATCTCTGAACCGGTCACTGTCTGAAGCACTTGGTCCATGATGGGTAGAGGATAGTTATCCTTTAAGGACGATTGATTCAAATTTCTAAAGTCCACACAGAGGCAAATTTTGCCATTCTTCTTCCTCATAGGAACTATGTATGTAATCCATGTGGAATGATGGATTGGGAAAATTATCCTAGCATTCAGCATTTTTTGTATTTCAGACAGAATAGTACCTGATATCTTTGGATTGTACTACCTAGATTTTTACTTGTAAGGCACTGAATCACTCTTGAGAGGAATTTTATGGTGAATTTTTTTAGGCATGAGTGGCTTCAGATCATCATAAGAGTATGCTAGGACATCCATGTACTGGTGGAGTAGAGCAGTGAAATTGAACTTTTCTTCCTGGGTGTAGCACTTCTTAATGTTCACCATCTTGGGATTTCCTTTGGTACCCAAATTTATCTTATTAAACTCCTGAGGGGAGCTTGAATCCATTTATTGTTATTTGACAAACTTGTTGTGCTTGTCAAACAACTTTTCAAGGGAAACCAATCCTTTGGGAATTTTATTCCCTTTAAGTTGCAGGAATTCTTCACTTGCATCTAAATTTGTTTGAGGGGCTAGTTCACTACCTTCAAAGTGGAGTTGTTTGAAGCTACCTTTTTATTCCAAGAAGGTAATGATTTGGTTGTCACCATTTAATACTTGCCAATGATTAGCATTGTCAGGCACACTTGGTTGAAAGACCGATTTGATAGTATACTTGTCTCCTTTAAAATCTGGGTGAGGAACCAAAAGAGTTGCTAAAATAGCCAAATCATCCGCTCTGTCATTGAATTCCCTAGGCACTACATAGATATTGAAAGTATCAAAGCTTTCAATTTGATCCCAAACCAGATTGCAATAGTGATACAATCTCTCATTTTTTATTTAGTACAGGCTTCTCACTTGACAAACCACTAGTTCAGCATCTCCTTTAGCATGAAGGAGCTTGACGATTTTGTCTTGAGCGGCCTTCAATCCAAGCACCAGTGCTTCATATTTAGTAAGCTAAACTACAACTTGTATGAAGAAGGAAAAATATCTCCTTGAGGAGATATCAACACAATCCTGGCTCCTGAACCGATAGAGGAACAACTTCCATCAAATTTTAGTATCCATACATCATCAAAAGTTGACCTTACCTTAGATTTTTCTTTATTTGGAGGGGAAGATTCCTTTAGGCTTGCATTTTGCTATCTTATGTCTTATGTTGTTTTATCTAAACTAATTTTTAGATTGTCATTTTTAGAAGTTTCATCAGCTAAGACAGAAGCATCCTCAGTAGTCAAGAAGTATTTACCCATGCCTGAAGACTCAAATAAAATTTGAGCTTCAGGTGTTGATATTTTATTGACCACATATTTTTCTTCCTTTTCAGGGAGCAATCTCTGCATAACGCCTTTGACTGGGATCCTTGCTTCAGATAGGTCCATGTTCAACTCACCACCAACATCCTTTCAGAAATTTTGCCCAAGAAAAATGCCGTATGAGGCTGAGACATCAGCCACCAGGACTGTCATCTTGACTCTCTTTTCTAAGAATGCTGCAAATGCAAATTGTGCATCCTTGATTTGTCTCAGCAGTGGCACTTGTTTGTTCTCCATAGAGAAACATCTCCCAAATGTATTGGTCAGTGTGAGACCAAGAGATTTCACCACTTTGGCAGGCATGACATTGTTTGATGCACCTGAGTCTATGATGCAATTGTTCAGCTGGTGACCATTTATCAATAGGGAGACATAAAATGGTTCTGTCTTCCCAGGAGCAACATGAGGAGTAATAACAAGATTGTTTTGGGTGGACATGTTCCTTGGGGAATCATGAGTTACCTTTCTAGCATCTTGTCCTGCAGGGACATTTTAGTTCTTCACACATTGAACCAACTTATCTAACTGCTCAGGGTTGGATTGTAAGAATTCAAATTCAAACATTTGAATTTTAGTTTTTTGACATGGTCAACTATGTCAAATGTCTGAAATAAATTATGAACAGGGGAAGGGAGTTCATCCTTCTAGTTTATAAGAGGGGGAGGACTAATTTTCAAAATTGAAGTTGAAGGTGAAGGCATACTTGAAGTACTTACTTTTTTAGCAATCACTAGATCTTTTGGCTGGAAAGGCAGAGAAGTTCCTCATTTGACAATTGAAATTGTAGGTTGAGCTCGCTCCTCTATTTTTTCTTTATCAGCTTGTTGGGCTGACTAATTCTTGGACTGGGTGAACATAGCATATGATCCCTCAACTACTTTACCTTCACTTCTGGGTTTATCCTGGTAATTTAAGAAACCAGTATTAGAGTCGCTAGCTAATTCTTCTTCTCCTTCTATGAAGAGATTAGCATCATCTTTTGGGTTTAATTAAGGTTGGAAGGACAAATCTAATTCTACTTCAAGATATCCAACTGCTGAATTCGTTGGAGCTGCTTCAATGGCAAGTTTCTCCTATAGGGGAGGAAGATGGTTTGGCTACCCTTGATTTTTGGTAGGATTGCCTTGGTATGACTGATTAGGGAATGTCATCCTTGGTATATCCTTGTATGAAGTAGCAGATGACATCCCTTGCACCATTTTCTTTCTAAGAGCAAGCAACTCATTTGCCAGCTTCTACACTATTGGATCAGTGGTGCCTGTAGATGGATATTCAAAAAATGAAGAAGATTTACCTCTGTTAGGATCTCTCCTTATCTTTTCTACCAAGATAAGGTCATCTTCCACCTCAGTGGCCAAATCTTGAGCAGTGTGGCTAGCACGTCTCAACAAAAAAATCACTTCAGGTAGCTATGAGTTGATGAAGAAACATTTAAGGTTATCAAGTGTTGGCTAAGAAATTATAGGAATCCTATTCCTTAGCTTATCAAATTTGGCAATGAAATCCCTCATAGGTCCATGGGGTTCTTTCTTCATTTATGTGAGCTGGGCCAGCAGGGCATTCACATCTTCTGCAGGCTTGAACCTAGCTTTGAACTTAGCTTTGAGAGTGTTCCAGTCAGTCATGATCTGGGCCTATAGATGATAAAACCAGTCTGTAGCAACCCCTTGCAATGTTTCTACAAATAGCCTGACTGCTACATCTTCATAGTCTATGCCTATCACACCATAGGCTATGCTAAAAGCTGTAATGTGTTCATTAGGATAAACTCTCCCATCACCAAAGAATTTAGGGAAATTCTTTCTTGAATTGTGTGGTAGCTCATGTAGAGGTGGAGTTAAATTGAGTGGGCCAAAATAGTTACTCCAGGGGCCTTGAACTGCCATGATTTGATTATAGAAATGGGCGATAATAAATCTAGGTGGAGTATGTGTAGGCAAAGCTCTACTAACAAAAAAAAAATAGCTCTACCTTATAGTGGTGACCTAGTATTGGTAGGAGGGAGACTCCTAGTTCATTGAACTTGAAGTTGTGGAGGAAACAAATCAAAATTTTCTTACTACACCAACTCAAAAATAGGGTCAAAAACACCTTAGGCTCTCTGGCTTCTTGTATAGCGTGGAGTTGCCAGATTGTACAATAAAAATGGAAAAGAACTGGCCCTTCTTTAGCTTGAAGTTTGAGGCTTCAAATTGCTTGTTCTTCCCTAGCATAGTCACCAAAAAATTATTGGGTGAATATTTTGTCACCAACTAATTGATGAGCAAAAAAGGTTGTATCAACCACAGTAAAGGAGATTGGTCAGCCAGATGTGCAGATTTACCACATCAAAAGGGGACAAATCTCTCATCTCATCAAGGGGAGGTTCCCTGTAAATATGAGGAGGCTATATATATATATATATAGAAGACAACACTCAGGGGTAGGGCAACACCATACATCTCTCTTCTTTTAGAGATGATGCTCATAAACAAAGGAGAAATCTTGGTGAAGACACTGAAGGCACTTCTCTTCTTTCAAAAGTGGTCTTGCAGCAAACAACAAGAGTTCTTTCGGATAGGTAACAAGTAACTAATAATAGGGGTGCAGTAACCAACAGAATGAGTTGTAGCACAAAGTCTCCCCCTCAAATACCCAAGAGTGAAATACGAAAGACAATGAGGGCATAAAGTCATCTCAAGGTCCTTTACACAGAAACAAAAAACAAACAAACACACTAAAGACACTTGTGGTAGCACAAAGTCTTTCCACAGTTGGCTTTAGGACACCTTCCTGATTACTTCCACTGATTTTGCTTATTTCATTAACTGGATAAAAATGCATTCAAAAGATAGACATAAGAACAATCTTCTAAAATGACACAAGCTATAACAGCACAAAGTCTAAAAATAACTTACTTTCTCATTCAAATAAAGAAATATGATCAACAATCTGAGCTCAAAGTCTCAGTAATCGCCTGTTAATTTTGGCAGAGTTTTGCTTCTATAACCAAAAAGATCTCCCTTGCATAAGGTAAGAGAATACAATATATAGTAGCCAAGAAAGGCTTGGTGCTTTATTTCATGGAACAGCCCATGCTGCATTCAATGCCTTGAATGCATTTTCAATTTTATCAAAGAGGGCCATGCTGGAACAAGGCATCTGCCTTAACTGTGGCATGTCGATTCATCTCAAATGTCTTCTCCTGGGCCTGGGTCATATAGTCTTTCACCAAATATCTATGCAACTATCCACTTCACCTTTACTTCATGGGAGAAAAATAGGTCATGCCCTTTAATGTTTGCAAGCTCAAATATCTACTTGATGGACTGTTCCACCTAATGGAATAACTCCTACACAAATATTTATGGTCTTTCCCTCTTTCCTATTGTACTTTGAGCTCTCAGGCTATCTTTTCCCTTTCTACTAGCTCTTTTACCTCCCTCTTTAGCTAGCCACTGAGTTTGTTTTTAACTTTTGTCTTTTTCTAGCTTTGTCTCTTCCTAATTTTGTCTTTTCTTGGAATTTGAGCTCTCGGGGCTATATTCCTAGCTTTGCTGGCTCCTTGCACTTTTCTCTTTGCAGTTCTTTCTTTTAGCCTTAAGGCCTTTAAATGCATTCAATTCCATTACCATAAATATGATGTTCACACGCCCATAACCATTTGAAATCCAATGGCTAGTTTATTGCCCTAAATTTGATGACTTTGGGGACATCACCAGACGTCTAGACTCCAACAGCTAGTTTATGGTGCCCAAATTTGACGTCCATGGGTCCGTCATCCCTTGGTTAATTCCTTCAGCTTTATTTCCTTCAGATTTCCTTTGACCAAGCTTAGTCTTTGAATCCTTTCGAAGGGTACCTGCCCTTCAGGGTCTTGAGAAAGGTCAATTTTCTAGTCGCCGAAAGCCCCCTACAAGGGTACCTACCCTTCGAGGTCCTTCGAGTGGTCTTCATTTTAATTCCTTTAGACAAAATGTCTAAAGGAATTCCTTCAAACATTTTTTTTGAAGGAAACCTTTCCTTTGCCTTAGCCACTTTCCTTCAGGCTTTTTTCTTTCAGGCAAATTCCTTTAGACAAAAGTATGAAGGAATTCCTTTGGACTTTTTGTCCAAAAGAATTCACCTTGTCTTTTGCCTTGAACAAATCTAAAGGAATTCCAACTTTTTTGCCTTGTTCACTTTTCCAAAGAAAACCTTACCCTTTCGGCCTTTTACAATGATCCATTTTGCTCATCACCTGCCCTCCGCAAGGGTTGTTTGATCTCCAAAATTGCCTTTTGAAAAAGTCACAAAGGTCCTTTTGGCACCTAAGTGCCCTTCACAAGGGCACTTGTCCTTTGGGTTTTTGTAAAACTCCTTTGAAATGTTCGATTGAACCAACCTTGAAAATGCCTAGTGTTGGGAACTTGTTTCTTTCCTACAAAGTCTGTAGAAATGAACCTATGAAGTCTGCAGAAATGAGCCTGTGGAGTCTGTAGAAATAAGCCTACATAGTCTGAAGAAATAAACTTTCAAAGTCCATAGAAATTATCCTATGGAGTCTGTAGAAATAAGCATGTAGATTCCATAGAAATCAGCCTGTAGAGTCTGTAGAAATCAACCTGTGAAGTCCATAGAAATGAGCCTATGAAGTCTATAGAAATAAGCCTGCAGAGTCTATAGAAATGAGCCTGCAGAGTCTGTAGAAATGAGCCTGCAGAGTCCGTTAGCTAAAAAATCTTGAAAATAGAGAATTTAAATGCCCAAAAAAAAATTTGAGAAGGGAAGAGAGAATTTTGGCGTGTAGGACCAAAATAGTTCATGTGTTGTCCCAAAAAGGAGTGATAGATTTTAGGAACAACAATACAGACATTAGCATAAGTCTTACTTGTTCTCTTGTCTCATGCTTCTTTGTTTTTGTGCATTTTTATTTCCTTCTTTTGCTTTCATTTTAATATCATCATTATTTTCCTTTACATTCTTTGGTTTCTCATTCCACATTACATTTGACATTTATTTTCATTCTGACCCTTATATACCTCTTTCATTTGTCTTTTTATGTCACTCTTTGCCTTAGCTTTATGATCATTTTTGCCCCTTTCTTTAGTATTTTCCTCTTGATGTACCATAGTCTTCTTTATCTTTTGACATTTCTCTTTTTGGCACCCCCTTGGGTTTCTCTTTTTTGAGTTGCTTTGTAAGATCATGGATAGGACTTGGTGTTCCTCACAAAATTACCATTTTTTTTCTTATCTCTTTCACTTTATTTTTCATCTTACTTGTTATCACCCTCATGGGTTTCTATTTTATGAAGTTGTAGTGTAAGACTATGGATAGAACCCGGCCCTCCTCATAAAATTATTATATTTTCATGTTTTTGATCTTTATTCTCAATGTTCACTTTTGCTTCTTTTGCTAGATGAAATCTGCACAATAATCTATGATAGCATGTTTTCCTCCATTTCCCTCATTCTTATGATAAAGAATCACACTTCACTATCATTGTATCCCTCTTTTCCCTTTGTCACATTTTTTGTGATTTGAAGTAATTTAAATTGTTCCATGTGTCATTCTTCTTGATTTCCCCCTTTCTTTCATCTCCATATTAGATAAAATAAGGTCAAAGTCAAGATAGCACTTTTATTTTACCTTGATTTACGAGACTCTTAGACCTCATACTCTTTGAGGTTCTTTATCTTAGCAACCTTGTCCCAAGTATTCAAATGAAATTCATATTTATCACCCATGTTTAGTTTTCCAAGTTCGTATGGAGGAGGAATCAAAAAATCCATCAATAAAGTTAAAAGCTAAATCATTTGAAACAAAAGGCAATGATATCTAAAAAGCAACATATAAATATCAAAAGTCAAATTCATACCAAAATATGTGATTACAAGCACATATCTTATCTCTAATCAAAGCTCAAACTCCATATTTGGCCTGACATAGAGTCAAGGTCCTTTGGGGTGCAGTAAGCTAGTAAATTAGAATATGGGAATTCAATAAACTCTATGGTGCTACCTACTTTCTCATGCAAGTACCCAATCTTCATATTAGACTGACAACTCTATAAAGGGTCCTAAAGAGCAGGGAACACATTGTGGGAAGGTAGGTCCATTTTACTTTTCATGCATTTATCCTTCATGAGATGATCTATATACTTCATTTTTTGACCTAAGAATTGTGTGGCTAAGAGAAGTTCTTCATAGTCCTTAAGGTCAAAAGTCCTCTTATTTTGACAAACCTAAATTGAGTGTCTTGACTTTGATAAAAAATTCCTATACCTTGGTTTTTCTTTCATTTCTCCCCTCCGCCCATTTCATTCCCCCCTTGATAGGCAAATTATTATTCTAAATCTATTTTCTCTCTTCTATTATTCCTTCTTCTTCATCTCTTTAAAAACATGATAGCATTACTTTGTTTCAATTTTATCTATCCTTAGAAAAAAATATGTTTGAGTAACTATGGATCGCTTTTTTCTTTCATTTATCATTTCTATTTTACATGCTTCCTAACATGATTTAGTATATTTTACATTCTTTTTTTCCATTTATGTTTTACATGCTTTCCAATATCATTTGTCATTTATTTCTTATCATTTTCTATTCATTTTCCATCATTTGTCATTCATTTTCCAATAATTTGTCATTAATTTTTGATTCTTTTGTCATTTATTTGCCTTCAATATTCTAAAAACCTTGCTTTACCAATCCTAAATTGCTAATTATCTTCTTTGTCATTTCTAACCACTATATGCCTATTTTCCAAAAATTTCAATTTTTGGCATTTTTTTGCACTAACTTCAACAAGTTCATCTAGTGTTCTCTACACTGGACACCTTCCCATTTTTTATAGTCTACTTATTTATCTACAGCACTAAGGTAAGTTAAAGGTATGTGTTTTTTAATTCAGTGCTTTCATTTATCTTATTTACTACTTACTGCACTTAGCATCAACATTGTGTGTTATCATATTTTTTTCTTGAAGCACCATCCCATGTTGCACTTACATATACATGATGAGATTTGAGTGGAGAATTTATATACACATAATATTTTCAAACTTTTATTAATTACTAACACTTTGTATCTTGATGGAACCTATTGAGTTTCAATCTCTTTGAGTGCATGCCTTAAGGGGTGCACCAGGAAAGGGGTGGGTAGACCATCGATGCTTCGTAAGATTGTTGTCCCTTTTTCCACTTGCCATATACATACTTGTCTCCTAAAACCATTAACCCTAAGCTTGTTCTTCTCAATCCTACCTATTTCAGTCTATTCATCTTTCCATCCCTCCTTTTCTTGCCTTAACACCCTTTTAGATAGTTAGTTTTAATGAGTCGATTGGACCCAATACAATTTAAGGGTATTTTTCACTTTCTTGACTTGTTAGCCTTTTAGCCAACCTAGCTTAGACCTAGTGATTTGTCCCTAAAAACACACTGGGTTGATTGGGTTGACCCTATATATTTGATGTTCCTAGGAGGATTTAGGGCAATATTTGCCTATATATACAAGTTCATTTCTGACCATTTCATAATAGAATAATTATTAGCGAAGAAGTGTGAATGAACATCTACTTGTTGACCATTCTACTTAAGAAATAAATCCTAGGTTTCCATACTTTCTTTGGAGATATGGATTTTATCTTGTGGAGAAGTCTTTTGGATATTTAGATATATTGTGTAGCCTAGATTTGATTTATCTTGGTTATCCTTACATACCACAACAATCTCTTGCAAATCACCTTGGCCAAGGTAGATATTGAGGCTTGGTGGGTTCATCTTCAAAGGTAAGTATTCCTAACTTTATTTTTCCTTTATAAGAGTAGATAGATAATTCATTTGTATTCTTATCCCATGTATTGAGATTTTTTATATATTTACATGAGTATATGTCTTATAATACATGTTTAGTTTAGTTTGTTTTATTGTTTATAACATCCACTTTATGCCAAAATCTTTGGTGTACACTAGATTAGATTTACTTTCTTGTTATTAGAATAGAGTGAATGTTTTAAACCTTCGGACTCCATTAGGGTTATTATGCGATTGTGTTAGACTGTAGGCTTTGGAACCCTTCCTAGCATGATATGTTGTGACAAGTGATCCCATAATCAGGTCTAATGGATCCCCATATTGGTCATGCTCCCACTTAACAAGTGTATCCCCAATCAGAAGTGTAGGTATTCTTTAACTTCTTTGAGCTAGGATTGATTTATAGACATGATGCATTTTTGATTGCATATATTATTCATTAATATAAGAAACTAAATCAACCCAATACATACTTATTCTTCTCACTTCTTCACATGGTACTCCACAAAATTATTTTATATGAGTTTTAATATGATAAAAGTTTCATATTAAGGAGATGTTTTCACAATAGGGCAAAACCCTATTTATATTGAAATGTCAAGGGAGGTAACTATTGTAAACATAATAGGTCCATTCATCGTGATAAAGTCATTTAATTGAGTTTGGTAACTTATTAAATAATTTTAACTTACTATTTATTTTCATGAGGTTTTCATCTTGTGTTAATAAATAATATATTATTATTATTATTATTATTATTATTATTATTATTATTATTATTATTATTATTTAATAATTTTACCAAGGCTAAGGGACAATAAACCCACTTAGATTAAATTCTCTAACAAATATCTATTTATCAAAACTTTGATAACTAGATGAATTAGTTTTTTGAGATATTGTTGTGATAGTGCATTTGTAGCTCATCGATAAATACTGACTAGGTAATAAGAGTGCCCTTATTTTTATTTTGAACACACAACCACCTATGTTAAATGAATTACTCAAGTTCTAGATAGGGAGATGTCATAATCACTTTTTACATGCATGGGTCTATTGTAAATCAAATAAATTTTATATTTGATAGATCCAAGTGAGTGGATCCTTACCATCAAACTTGTACACTTCCACTTTTGGTAGCATGTGCTTTAAACTGGTACTAGAGTTGTGATTGTTTTGATTGAGAGAACTCAATTGGAGTGGTGGAGGATTATTTTATAGAAGTTGACTTGTAATAGTAGTCAATTGAGCTCTTATATTTGATAATTGATCCTTTATAAAATCCATTTTCCCTTTTACTACATCGAGATCGTCCTTCCTCACCATGCTTTGTATATTTGATTGAATTTTTTGAACCGTATTAAATACTAATAGATCTGAAGTTATGGATTACATATCATCCATGTGAGTAGTGTTTTGAGTTTCTTAACCTTTTCTACATCCATGATTGTTAGGACCAGGCATGCAAAAATCTTAGGATAGAGGGTTTTAGGCCTAAAAAGAGTGTACTAATAGATTATGTTATTCCAATCATCTCATTGAGATGAAGCTAGTGACTACTAATTTACACAAGGTGTGGGGAAAATAGACTTAAAATAAATACTACATATAATATTGTAGTGGTAGAAAAAATTAAATTATTCTTGGATTGCAAGTTATGTTTTTTAGATCTTCCAACTCTTCTAATTACCACAACGCTATTCTCAAAAAACAACACCTCATAAATTAGGCTAAATCAATGATCTGATACCATTTGTAATGAAATTACTTAGATGTTTCAAAATAATTAAATAATAATATATCACATAATTAAGAGTAGAATAATCAGTCCATAATAATAATTGACAAGAGAGTAGAATATTTTATAATTATGACTAGGGTACTTCGAGGGGACAACCTCCACAACATTGCAATAAGAGTAAAATTCCTAATGTGATGATCAAATACTAACCATTACTTCTTATATATACTCTCTTATCCATGCTATTATATAGGTTGACCATACTAAGAACAAATAAATATAATAAGATAATATGAAATGTATGTAAGCCATAAGTCTGACACACATATCCATAGGCACACTATAGGTTAAGGGGATAGAAAGAGTATTATGAAAGGATAAAGGGTGAAACCCAATTCAAATTTAGTGAATATCTTCTTTGGAAAAAATATAGACAATTTACAAATTAAAAAATAAATAAGTAAATGAAAGAAAATTTGTATATACTAAGAAATGAAATATACAAAAGATCCTCTAAGGAGACATTAAAATATTTGGAAGCTCACATACTTAAATAGAAAACTCCTCCTTACTAAAGCTACATGGACTCTCCTCTGAAAAAATAGAAGAATAAGGAAGCCATGAAAACACTTGTGTACAAGATAGGAAAATTAAAAATTTATAAGGAAGACTAAGGTGTCACTTCATAATTTTGATTGGTCATAATTCAATCATCTCCTCTTGGTTGAGAAAAAGGACAAATCCTATTAATTAAGGATAATCCAAGCCTAATGACTTATTTATAAAGCTATATAATAATAAATGTCTAACTACATGTTAATGTAGACACATAAATTGACATTTATTGCTAAAACAATGCACTTATGATCATTCTTTATACACACTTAGCTCATTCTCAATTCCATAATATTTTTACTATCATTACTTCAATTCTTTGTGGATGACCCATTCCTCTACATAATTAATGATCTCAAAATGTCCATATTTATCATTCCAAATAGTTTAATGTTACTTTTTAATTGTTCCACACTTCTAGCTCAATTATCCTTGCTCCTCAGACAAGGTTACCCTATTAAGACTATCTTATTTGCAAGTAGTGTCCAATTCCATCAGTCACCTCGTTGTGCCAAATAATGGCTATTTTATCAAATTGAAATTCACCCAATAGGTTATCTTACACATTTTACAAGCCCTATCTGAAGGAATTAAAAAATAATCAATATAAAGCCATATTTTTTAACCATTATCCATGAAAGGCTCATATGATTGAAAACCACAAGATTATCTAACTACACATTGAGATAAAATCATCTATTTTTCCCAATTTAGAGTCCACACAACCCTATTATCCTTTATCTAAATTTGAAGACACCTCGAAGGTCTCAAATCATTATTAAAACACTCCATCACATCGAGAATGCACTAGTCTTTCACACACACCATTGTAGTATAAGATAATGGTATGGATTTTGATCCCTCTTCAGAGTATTGGTATATAGTAAATGTTTAATAGATCGGATATTGAAATCAAGCACAACTTCAACCACTAACCTATTTTTACCCATGATTACATTTATCCTCTTGTGTCATTGAACAGGTTTTGGTGAATAATAATATACACAATGGCTTTTGTAATAGATCAAGTGATCCCACATAGTCAAATAAGACATACAGATGTAAGCAAACTGGACATATCAGTCACAAAGAAAAAACCATCACAAGACATCAATGTGCCTTAAGGACAATAATATATGCTACCCTTACCCAATTCTAGTTGCCTTGCCCCATATCCAAGTGAAGTCCTATTCCTAATTAATAGTGCCATCACATAATTACATAATCATTTTCACAACTACATTTATATCCCTATGTATCTAATTTCCAATTAAGTTGTATTTCTTTGATATTTTGTCCTTTTAACATATTACTAAATTTATAAAGTTCTAAATCAATTTTTTTCATTTATTAAATATTTGTAGCATTCTAATTTTATGTAAAAGTTTGTCTAATTAAGATTAAAACATTATTAATTCCCACATTTGATAAAAGCATAATGTTAAACCTAATGTGAATTTGAATATTGAAAACCCTAACCATAGATGTTCCTACAGTTCCTTTCCTTCTTTTTGTTGTTTCCAATTGTTGTTTTAGGGTTTTCATATTCAGTAAATTATTTGTTAACAATAATATTATATTATAAGTTTTTATTTCATATTTTAATCAATTTAAGAAAGTTGTTTCCACCTCTCTTATAAGAAGTGATAGACTAAGTGGTACTCAAGTTGAGCATTTCTAGATTTAAGTGCATAATACCATAATGACAACATCTCATAATTGATTTAATGACACAAATAAACAATAATTAAAAGGGTTTATTTCCAAAAACTAAGATATACAACATGGGTTTATAAATATTATTAAAGATGAAATCTATTTTTTTAAGGAAACTTCAAATGGTATGGGTTCCCTACCTTTTTCTACTTCATTTGATACAACTTTTTTACTACCATATACTATGGGGGAAACCTAGGAGTTTCCACAAATCAATGTGCCCATTACTACTCAGTCATTTGTGACACCACTTTTGATTAAGATGAATTTTAGTCCTATGGTACAATCCCTTATGCAATATATTCATGTTATACAAACTAAGGTGTTACATTTAGAACTAGGTGCTTTAAAAGAAAATCAAACACTTGACTCACAAACTTTGTTTCATACTCCATTAGCTTAATATATTATAATATATCCTTTACCAACTAGTTTTATAGCACCTAAGCTTACATTGTATGATGAAAATGGTGACCCTGAGCAACATTTGAGAGAATTCCATGTAACATGTTTGAATTGTGTCCAATGATAGATTGTTGACCAAGTTATTCCCCAAAAATTTTAAATAATATGCACTTTATGGTTTTAAAATTTACCACATCAGTTAGTTCATGCATTTAATTTGTTGGTAGATTTGTTCCTTGCACATTTCTCAATCAATATTAGTGAAATTATTTCATATGCTCATATTGCTTAGCTCAAACAAAAATCAAATGAAACTATCACAGAATATGTCTTAAGGTATAATACCATGTTATCATAGATGACAAATCCTATGATAGATAAGGAATTGCAAGACATTTTCAAATAAAGTTTAATTATATCTCTACATGAGTGTATTTTTTTAAGAAGTTTCTCTCAATCACAAATTTGTGCCAAAAAGTGAAGAAAAGAGAGTTCATATTATTATCAATGAACAAGATTAAGGATACAATGAATCCTATTTCTACTTCTCACTCTAATAATCCAGGTAAAACACCATACAATGCACAACCAAATGAGAATAAGAGTGATCAAAAGGCAATAGTCAATGTAGTTTCACAACCTATTCCATGTATTGTATTATCAGCTCCTCTAAGGAGATAATTTACCAACTTTTTAGAAGCTCCCTACAAGGTATTGCAAAAGTTTTTGGAATGTAACTTCATATCATTCCATGTCATTAAATAGGTTAATATGACAAAGCCTCTTCCAAAGGGATTTGATCAAAATGCCTTTTATGAATATCATAGAACACCAGGGCATACTACCAACAAATGTATTAGTTTATGACATAAGATTCAAGATTTGATAGATCAGAACATATTTGATGTGAGTTTACTTAATGAAAGTACACATCCACAAGTAAGTGAGAATATATCAATGAAGATATTCAGTGATATTTTCCCTAAGCATACATGTCAAAAAATAACACATAAGTCAAAAGTGCCTTACACATATAATGCAAAGCCTCTGCCAATTTCTTATCATCATCATACTAAAGCACAACATCTTTTGAATGACATCATTGGTACATATCATGTTTTAGTGTCATCTAGGCTACTCATATCATTTGCAGAGCATGAGATAGTTGATGATGATTCTGATCTACACTCCTTATTCATTCAAGTTTACATTGATCATCAACCTATACAAAGTGTTGTGGTTGATAATGGTTCAAATGTGAATATGTGTGCTATCATACTTCTCTCTCATCCTGGATACATAGACAAAGATATATGTCCTACCACCATAATCATTAAGGGATTCAATGGTCACCTTCATATTTATATTTTTGAGATCACATTACCATTATAGGTTGGTTCAACACATGTGGCCACCATGTTTATAATAGTATCCAATTTAGGGGTCTTTTATATGTTATTAGGATGTCCTTAGATTCAATAGATTCATGTAGTTCCTTATACAGTTAATAGATGTTTGAAATACATTTTTGTTAATGAGTTTATCAAGGTTCATGATATTATATATGAATACCCCCTCCAACCAAATATCATTGTTCCTACACATCATATTACATCCATGAAATCTTAAAAGGTTCCACATACGAAGATAATTCAGAAGTGAGTGGTTAATTATCTAAGGAGACCCATCTTTGAGAGACCAATAAATCAAATATGTGTCATAAATTTTAAAGAGCCACTCTCTACTCCAACATATCCTAGATTGGTACTAAAAATCATTCAGAGTGTTCCACAAAGGAAACCAACCTAGATTTCATACACTCCACAATGGGTTCTAAATAATCCTAGAGTTCATCATGCCAAACAGCATATCCAATATACTACGGAGCATTATCATGACCTTGGCATGTATGTTTTAGAGTCATATTAGTTTTTATATTCTGAGTTAAGACTAGTTACTTCATAATGGCATGATACTTTCCATTTGTGAGAGGTCATCCTTCCTATGATAGACATAGTATCTATTGTTTATGAGGATTTTATGAGAGTCATTGGTTATTATGTTCCTTTTTAATTTTATATCTTCAAAAAACATAATAGTCATGAAAATTATAAAAATCAAGACCTATGCATGTTATTTTAATTCATTTACATCAATTGATTTGTGCACAGTATATGCAATATTTATCTATATCAAATTTTATTCACAAGTGTACTTGAGTGAGTTGTAGAACATATAGGTTATCATTTCCATATGTAGTTATAGGTGATGATACTATCTCAGGGCCATCAATTCTACATAGAAAAAACTTATCTAATTCAAACAATAACACATTGTGCACTTGTTTGAATCCAGTGGACTTGTCCTAATTTTACACATTCAAATTGTGCACAAGCTCTCTACAACTTGTCTATACCATAAAAATCTCATTGAGGGCATCTTTTTGCATAGGTTTTGTTGTTTGATGACTATCCCCATTGTTCATACTTTAGTACATTACATTGTGAAATTACTTGGTCACTTAAGTTCACATTGATAGATTACTAGATACATGAGTTATTGAATACATTAATGTTAAATTTACTAATCTCGATCAAATTTTCTTATTCATGCATGTCTTTTGTGTTTGATTTTTTTATTCATGTCTTGTGTGTATTCATCTTGTTTGGAATATGAACATTTAAAAATGTCCTTATTTGTGGCTCTAAGCCTTTACTATATGGTTTTATATATGTGAGTGACAATTTAAGATGTCTCTTGTATGTGCCCCTTTAAAAATAATCTTACGTGATTTTGTGTGTACCCTTTGTATATCTGTGCCATGACCATGACACTTGGTTACTCAATTTGTTACATTTTTTATGCCAATAAAAATCATGTATCTTACAAGTTTTTAATGTCATGATGGATATCATGCATTCTTCTTGAGTATTTATATTCAGTATTCAATACTTAGTTTTATTCACTATGTTTCTCATTGCTAACATTTATCTACACATGACACTATGCATATTTGGTTATACATTCATATTATGATTCCATGCTCTTATAGTTTAGCATTACTACTTCAGATTTCAATTTATTCTATAATATCATTCACATAAATTTCTTATTTTGAGCTAAGTTATTGCGTATGATTCATAACTCACCTCAAAAGAGGGGGCATACATAATGAATTTTCTTAGAGACTAAGCTATATAGTACACTGCAAAGATATAAAAAGGTAGGTTTTACTTAGTTGATCATAGTTTATACTAATAAATTACCTAGAAATCAATTTTAGACAAAATTTATCCATTTGGATAAGGGCATAGACTAGAGTGTCCAATATAACATGATGTTATCCCAACAGACAAAAAATAGTGATTTATAGAAATTATCAAAATTATAGGTAGCCAAGGAATAATTTTACATTTATACAAAATCATTTCAATTAAGTGCTCAGATTTGTCTAAGATTTTTCTTATAATGGGAGGCATCATGTGTGACCTGTGTTTTAGATTTTACATAGGTATCTTGCTCACAAAATCACATGATTTAGCTCAATTTTAGAACCCATATACACCCATATATTATTTGGGGGATATGTATGGCACATGACCACCTCCTTCCTCAGTTTTGCACCAATTTCATAGTCAAAATGTCAATACTTATCATTTTCTATGTTGTATACACAAGACTCAAATTATGTTATTTTTGAAATAGTTTTACACTTTATTTCATAGATAGTGGTTGATTCACCTTTTTGCACCAATTTTTTACTATATTAATCACATGGAATTCATACAAAGAATCTGAGCTACTTCACTACTTTAGATATGTAATGATGGAATCAAACACACCTAGATTTTTTAATCACACTATCTTATCAATGAGGATTGGGGTATGCAAAATCTAATCCACATGTTTCAACAAAGAATAAATATCCAAGGTCCTACCTCTACATTCATGAATTTTATACTAGAAGACGTAATTATTTGCATACCCAATTAGGTGTATTAATTCCTCATCATTTAATATAGAATTTTCTTGTCTTTATTTTTAGATTTTCATCTTAAATAAGGACTAATTTATACACATTTCATTGTAGGTTTGCATGAAGCACAGTTCAACATTGTGGCCTACATTGAATATTGTTCTTCATAATTAAGTTTAGTTATACACTTTTCCTTTTACTCTAGTACTTTATCTTTTGTTGCATTACTAGAGTAAAAAAGGGATAAATGTTAACACATAAATTGACATTTATCATTAAACAATTTACTTGTGACCACTCTTTGTACACATTTAGCTCATGCCTAATTCCATAGTCTTTTGACCGTCATTCTTTAAATTCTATGCAAATAACCCATTCCTCTAAGAAACTAATGATCTCAAAAAATATCCCTATTTCTCATTCTAAATATCTCAAGCTTATTCTCTGATTTTTCCATACTTTTAGCTTAGATTTAATTATTCTTCAAACAAGGCTACCATATTAGGACTATCTCACTTACTAGTAGTGTCCAATTCCATCGACTACATCCTCGCACCAAATAAAAACTAGTTTCTCAAATTTTGAATTTGTCCTACACGTTTCACAAGCCCCATCTAAAAGAATTCAAAAATGATCACTATAAATCCATATTTTATAACCATTATCCACTAGAGACTTATATGATTGAAAATCACCAGAATATCTAATTGCATATTGAGAGAAAAACATTTGTTTTTTTGAATTCAAAATCCACACAACCCTAGTAGCCCTGAGCTAAGTCTAAACACACCTTCAAAGTCATAAATCATTTTTGAATCACTTAATCATGCTAGGATTACATCAAAATTTATAATCACTAGTCTATCATACACACCATCATATCATTAGATAACTACATGCATTTTGATCCCTCTTCAAAGTATCGATATGTAAGCAACATTCAACACATGGGGTGTGGAGGTCAAGCACAATTTTATTCGTTAATTCATTTTTACTTCATGATTGAATTTATCCTCTCATGTCATTGAGATAGGGTTTTGGTGGATAATAAAATACATAATGTCTTCCTCAATAGATAGAGATCTCCCACACAGTGAAACTTGACATATAGGCATAAGCAAACTTATCATATCAATCATAGAGAGTAAAACCTCATAGGATGTTGACATGCCCTAAGGATAATAATGCATGCCACTCTATTCCAATTCCAAAGGCCTTGTCCTAGATTAAATCAAAACCCTATTCTTGATTCACATCATCTTCACACAATTACATAATACTTTTCATAGTTGTATTTACAGTCTTTCACATTTGATTTATAGCTAAGTTGTAGTTCTTTGGTATTTTTCCATTTTAGCATATTACTAAATTTACCAAATTTTAAATAATTTTATGCCATTTATTGCATATTTTTAGCATTCTAATTTTATGTAAAATTTTGTCTAATGAGGATTACAAAACTCTTAATTCCAAAATTTCTTAAAAATAATTATACAGCTAACCTAAGTAAGTTGAAACTTAGGTGTGATAAATGTTAACACCAAAAATCATGACAATAATCTAGCTTGTCCCCCAAGGTGATTATTCCCCTATTTTATACTCTTTCCCCATTTTTGTAAATATATTAATTATCATTGGCTTATCTAGTGATGAATTGTAGTGTTCTAAATTTAGTCGATGTCATTGGTTAGGTAGATGATGTATTATTTATATTAAATATATTTTTTAGCTCATCGATCAAGCTAACAATGTGGACTAATTTTTAATTTTAGGTTTTAGATCTATATTTATAGGATTTTTTATTGTCATTTATCAAAGATAATATATCCAATTAGCTCTAATTATAAATTAAAGTTAAAGAGATCACATTAGGGAAGGAAATATCACACAAGGTATTTGAATATATCAAGGATATAAGTTAAACCAATAAAGATCAAATAATCACTATGTAGTTAATCCCATAAAATATTCACAAGGTATACCAAGTCTTTAAAGTCCCCAACTTCAGTCTACATAGGTTTTCTTAAATACACCTTAATTTCATTTACAACAATCTCTCACAAAGTGCTATAGGCCAAGAGGGATATTAATATGCCAACAATTATACCCAATGTAACTATCCATATATACTCTTTCTTTTATACTTTGACTAGTATTACTAGACTAGTTTGTTTCATGTCTTCCATGTGTATATTGACACATGTTTGTTAGTTTATTGCTATCTTGTACATGTTATTTATTTATAGGTCATGATTTAGTTAATTTATTTTTCAATATTTAAATTAGTTAAATCTCTTGTTTCAGCATCTAATGTCACCCTTAGATTAGTTAAAACTATTAATTTACCTTATAACTATTTCTTGTGCTTATTGGCATATTGGATCTAGTTAGGCTCTCCACTTGCTAATGTATGTGTATATCCCCATTTTAATCCTTTACAATCTCCTTTTCTCATGACCCTTTTTTATAACCTCAAACTGCTTTATGGACTACTGTCTTATGTGTGTGTTGGATCCAGAGTATTTTGGTATCTTTTCTTATTTTAGAGGATCCTTATTAGAGACTATTTTAGAATTACATACATTATAGTGAACCCAACATGAATCTTACCCCATTTTTTATTGGGTTATATTCAAGTTTTATTTTTCTATCTTATTAGTGTTTTTAGTTTCTCGAGCATCCATTTCTTTCCAAATTTATTTCCTTCCTTTAGAAAATCCTAGATGCCATTCTTTCCATCCTACAATGGAAATTTCAATGATACCCAAGATAAATCCACTCAAGGTTTATTTTTCCCATGTGATAACCTAATGAAGGTTCCCATATTATAAATATTGTAACATGGCTATGACTGATAATAAGAAAATAAAATTACATACCCACCAACATGGTCAATACAAGATCCAAAACCAATAAAAAAAAGTTGTCATTCCATGAGGATTTAGAGGAAGAAGGCAATAAGATGACTATGTCAACTACACTCCTAAAATGAAACATTTACAATTTAAAATCCTAAACATGAGGGAAAGACACCTAAGTAAATATAAGCTCTCATGATTTATAATATTTTTACGACCCCTGCTAGTTCGAGTATTCCATTGAGCTTGGGAGGAAGTTAAGCCATAACCTGCCCTATACCATCTTTTTCCATAATCCTATCTATAACTATAACCATGGTGGGTGCTACCACTATTAATTTTCCACTTCAAATCAATACAATCAACAACATTATTCAAAACATTCAAGTGATGCAAAATACTCCAACAAATCCCTCTTAGATGATCATTTAAGTATTGAACCTAATAACCAACATGCAAACATATAGTGGAAATCACTTCATGGAAATGTAAATGAAACTCATGTAAATCTCTAATTGACCTCAAAAAAATTAATAGGGAATGCCTAATTAATGTCTCCTTTTATACCTCATAAGGATAATCATGGGAACCCAATCCTAAAGCATCTCATTCATAAAAGAATATTCTAAAGCTTGAAACATGAACCCTTATAGCCTTATATAGTAACCATGAACATTGGTGAAATCATCCCAACCATCACTTATGATGGGTTTAATGATCCCACTTTGCATCTTAAGGCCTTTGACAATCTCTACAAAGATTGGCTTAAAACTAATATCTATGTGGCAACCAAATTACTAGAAAAAACATCATGGGTGATGCTCTAGAGTTGTCTAATCAACTCAAACCTAGATGTAATGTCAAATTAGTATGATTTTATAATGCTTTGGTTTAATAGTTTGAATATCATGATTAACCAAATATAACCTGAGTAACTTTATTAATTAAAAAAAACTGGAACGTGAGAGGACCCATAATTTCATCAAGAGATGAAAGTCTTTGGCCCACAAAGCTGACCACAACATGTGTCACATCTAGTCTTATTATACAAAACTAATTAAGTATTAATAGTGGAGTATGAAATTAATGAATTTTAGTTCTAATTTCTATGTTTAATCTAGATATGTGTGTTGTATGATTAACAATCATATTGTTTATTTCATGATCAATTATTATACTGGATAACATTTGTATATGTTATATGATCATGTTCACTATGATTTCATTACAAATGATTTACCTTACAATAGTTTATTAATGCTTATATATTGATTATTTGTTATGATATCATACTAACTACCCTTTTGTTTGATTGAAGTGGTTGTAGGAATGTCTTGCCCTCATAGGCAATATAGAGAGAGAGTATCATTAGAGAAGGGGGTGCAAATATTAGCATTGGGGGTTGGGATAATTCTTATCGAAACTCCCATACACCACATTCTTGTATTTTTAAGTGAAATGAATGATTAATTAGAATTCTACTTAAATCATAAATGTTCTATGCATTGTCTATCTTTATAGATAGTAAGCACTATTTGCATTGTCTTAGTTTATCACTTGACATGATTAGCTTAGTGTGTGAAGTCCTTAAATCATCTGGTTGTGTTTCTTAAAATATCTATAGGAACTAAACTATGTTGTGTTAACCTAGACTACATTATAGTTGGTTGAGGTATGAATGTTTATCCATCTTATTTGATTGTTTTACTTATGCCCCTTTTTGGTGACACAGTACAGAGGAAAAAAAAAGGGTAAAATCATTCCAAAGCAAATTAATTAAAAAAAATTGGGACTTTGATGTTATATGGTTATTATTATTGGAAAAATATATGAACGTGCAAATAAAATGAATTAGAGTTATTTTTGTTTATTACTATGGTTTGGGAGTTGACTTCTCCATTTGGGTAGTTTGATGGTTTCATGCTTGTATCATGTCAAATACAAAGCTCATGACTATAAGTTAATGGCCAATGAAGGTATTGGGGAATTAATGAATTTGATTTGCATGATGGTGAAATTGTAGAGTTGTAAGAGAGTTATAATATGCATAGGCTTTGGGAAAAGGATAAGAAGAAAGAAAAAATGGATACACAATAGGAAAAGAAGAGACCAGGGCTTGGTAGGAAGAATGAAAAGCTTCTATCTCACACATTTAGATGATAACTTCTTTACTACCAGGTATATAAGAGAGCTTGGGGGACTGTTTCATGATCATAAGATATTTTGAGGAAGTCTGAACTATTTAGAATGGTCCTTGTATATATTGATTACCAACATGGTAGTTCTATTAAATAAACCTTATATAGGTTGTGCATGTGTATTAATTTAGATATGAGAATTTATTATGAAAATGGGGGTAACAAGTTTAGAATGGATAAAGTGTTAAAGAAGAACAAAATAATATTAGAACACACTATATTTATTTTATGAGCTATTTTAAGATTCCATGTGTTTATATTATTGACTAGGTTTCTATCATCAGATATATCTATGAATTGAGTTTGAAAGATATGTTGAGAAGGGACTTAGTATACCTGTATTCTTGTTTTAGTATCTTATATATTTCTAGTTTTGAATACAGTTCATTTGATAAACCTATACATAACACTTTTGTGGTTGAGTGAATGGAAACAATGAGATTCTTGATTTATGATTGTTTGTACCTTATATTATTGTTTGGGTTGAGTTTATGTTGCAATATATAAATTATTTTACTTTGATTTTATAAGTGAATATTGCTAGACTTACTTTTTAGATAACATGTGATATAGATATGAGGTTTCTAACATGCACCTCATATACCTACCCCATGATATAATCTATTTGTTTTTTATGATTCATTAGCAGAGAGTTTATGTGAGTGTAATTGACTCAGATCCATGTGAGATCCAATTTCTATAATAAAAACTTTGGCCAAAGTAATGTTATAGTTGACACATTGTCATTCTATTATACTTTATAATTTACATGTGTAGGTTGATGTCATATTAGATAGAGGATTTCTATGTATTAGTTATTGTACACACATAGGTCCCAATTGATTTCTTGACATCTACACTATTCTTATGTACCTCTTTATGAAGGGTAGGGCCACTCTCAGTGGGGAGGTGTGTGTGAGACTGACAGTCTGTGGTTTGAGGTAAATCACTCAGATGATGTTCTCCCTCTATACATTTGTTAAACCTTTTGAAATCATACTCATGGTTATATTTATGGATCATTAATCTATTTTTGAAGCTCATTTGTACTGTTATACATACTTATTATATATTTTGACTTTCTACTAAAATGTAATATGTAGTACATTATTATTTGATTGATATTTTACACATTAGTGGCTATGAGATTTGTAATTAATTATAAATATTATGACATCAATGGTTGTATGATTATTTTTAGTTGTATTATGGATTTTATCAGTGATTGATGGATTTAATGTTCATTTTGTTGGAATATTCATCTTGAAATCTGATATGGGTTGTTTGAAAACTAAATGGATCATTTTATTAACTAGTGGGTTGATACATTCTACATTTATTGTTTTAGATACATTTATTAGTCAAACAATGGTTTTACAGATAGTTATAAATGATTTTATAAGTAAACCTTTTGATTAAAAATAATTGGTGTAACTTTGAGTAACCCATTGGGGTTCTAACATTGTGGTATCAGAGTTGAAGGTTAAACGCTTGGACCTAATGCACCCACTAACATAAATATATTCTCCTATTTTAAATGAGGATAATGACATGAGGTAAATCAAGTGGTGATGGGACTTCAAATATGAACCCTCAAGCTGATCCTAATCAGCTAACAACATAACAAGCTACAAAACAAGATCAAATACTCACTATCATGAATGATACTAGAGACAAAATAGCAAATCTAGAGTGAAAATTCCATGGACCTGAGGAAGAAGATGAACAAGAGGTTCTAATGAATAATTTACTAAACAAGAAGAGCTTCAATTTCAGGGGCACGAGGAAGTTCAATAATTAGTTGCAGAGCTTGCACATTATATGAAGAAAGTGAACCCACCCAAGTTTGATGGTATGGTATTGGGTGATGTAGATGAAGCTTGGCTCCCAAAAATGGAGAAATATTTTTAGATTAAGAATTATTCTAAGGTGACTAAGGTTTTTTTATGAACTTACCACTTGGTTAATGAAGCAATAACTTGATGGGCTAATAATAAGCTTGAGATGAGCCTTGATTCCACCACCATCACTTAGGAGCAATTTATGACTCTTTTTAGAGCATGATGGCTACCTCAACTATATTTTGATCAAAAATTAATAGATTTATAGAATTTGAAGCAAGGGTAATTATCTATAAATTAATATTGGGAGTAATTCACAAAGCTCTTGAAGTATATTTTGTAGTATCAAAGAAATTAACATTTCCATATCAGGAAGTTCATTATGGGATTAAAACCCAAATTTTGATGTGAAGTGGATGTGCATGGACCATCCACCATGAACCAAGTCTTTGATAAAGTATTCAAGCAAGAAAAAAAGTTGAAATCACTTGCTAAGGTCAAAGAAAAATTTAAAAATAAGTTTGAAAGTTCGAAGACGCCCTTCAAGAAAAAGAACTAGAAACTGAATGGGAATTCCAAGAACATATTTAATAACCATAATGTGAGACTCAGTAATGATTTAGTGAATAGGAAAATTAGAGGTGGTTTTAGGAAAGGATTCAAAGGTTCTAATCAGGTTGAGAGAGAAAAATTTCCTGGCGGATGCTCTAGATGTGGAAGATATCATTATGCCAAGGATTGTCCTTGATGGAAGACAGATGGTAGAAATAGAAATGCATCCACCTCTATATCATAGTAAGGAACCTTTTAATAGCATATTCATGCATCATTTAATAATCATCAATAAAAACTCCAATCCTCCCCCATTGAAGTATTAGGTACTTTATTTGGGAAACCCATTTCTATTTTGATAGATATAGGAGCCACTTAGTGTTTTATCTCTCCTAGAAGGTTAAGTAAATTATCTAATAAAGTTGGTTTTATAGAAAATGTTTGATTAGTGTAATATAGGAAAGAATCCAAGGTCAAGGTTGATATATGTCTTGTTGAGGTTGAAATAAAGTTTCTATGATTCACTACGGTCATTGATCTTTATGCAATACCACTAGGGTCATATGATGTGATCCTAAGAGTGAATTGGCTCACTAAACACAAAGCCAAAGTTGATTATTTTCATAAGAAGGTTGAATGTTTAGATGATTTGGGAAATCAAGCACAAATATAAGGAGATTAGAGAGAATTGAAACTGAGGCAAATTTTAGCCATTTAGTTGAAAAAGGCTCAATAAAAGGTATGTCAAGCATTCCTAGTCAAAATAGATGAGATTGGTGAAGCTAAGGAACCCATGTTAGAAGACTATCTTTTTTTTCAAGAGTTTTAAAATGTTTTTTCAAATGAATTATCATGTCTACTTTCCAAAATGGAATTTAATTTCACCATTGATATCATTTTAGGGTCAAAATTGCAATTTAAGGCTCCCTACAAAATGACAACAACTGAGTTAATTGAGTTAAAGCACAACTTCAAGAGATGTTACCAATAGCATTGATTCAACCAAGTGTTTCACCTAGGGTACACCTATAGTATCTATCAAAAATAATCTTGGAACCCTTTATTTGTGCATTGACTACCAAATGCTTAATAAGGCAATAATCAAGAATGTGTATCATTTACCTTGCATTGATGATCTTTTTGATCAAATGTGTGGTGCAATAGTATTTTCAAAGATTGATATTCATGTTGGGTACCATCAATTAAGAATTAGAGAGTAAGATATCATAAAAACAACTTTTAAAACTCATTATAGGCATTACATGTTCATAGTACTTCTTTTTGGACTAACGAATGCACTTACAGCATTCATGAACCTCATGAACAATGTGTTCAGAGATTACTTTGATCAATTTATGCTAGTATTATTGGATGATATTCTCATTTATTTCAAAATTTAATAAGATCATGTTGAGCATATGCATTTAGTCTTTCAGCAGCAGCAAAAGCATAAACTCTATGGGAAGTTGTCTAAGTGTGCTTTATTTCAAAGAAGAGTACAACACTTTAGATACATTACCTCTACAAAAGGAATTTCAATAGATCCATCTAAGATTAGATCCATTATGGAGTGTTCAGCACCCAAAAAAGTGCATGAGGTGTGTAGTTCAATGGGTTTAGTAGGTTACTACAGGAAGTTTGTACCAAAATTCTCTAAAATAGTGAATTTAATCACCTCTATTTAGCAAAAAGAGAAACATTTTGTTTGGCCTGATAAGTGAAAAGAAGCCTTTTAGGTTCTAAAAAAGAGGCTTGTTTTAACATCATTATTATGTATTATGGATCCTAATGGACATTTTTTGGCTATAAAATATGCATCAAGAGATGGCTTAGGAAGAGTTTTTATGCAGGATGGTTTAGTTGTAACTTACGAATCAAGAAAATTAAAGTGTTATGAGGTAAATTATGCTCCTCATGACTTAGAAATATTTGTCATAGTTCATGCTTTGAAATTTTATAGGAATTATTTATGGGTAAAACCTTTTGATCATAAAACTGACAACTTAGGTCTCAAATATATATTTACCCATCCTAAACTTAATGCTTTTTAGAGACGGTGGTTAGAATTTTTGTCAGGCTATGATTTTGATATTAACTACATTAAGGGAAAAGAGAATAGAGTTACAAATGTCATTAGTCATAGAAGGTACATTATGACATTGGTCATGATAAGAAGTACTTTTCAAGATCAGATAGTAAAATTCTCACCTAGACATAAATTCTATGAATGGATTAAGAAAAAATTGGTTAAAAATCCTCAGGATCATAAATACCATGGATTTTAATTTGAAAATAATGGATTTTTTAGGTATAATGGTATAATATATGTACCTAATAGATAAAATTTGTGGAATATTATGCTAAATTAATTGCACAATGTTCCATATTTAAGACATTTTGGAGTGACTAATCTATTAGCAGAGTTAAAGCCATTGTATTTCTCGAAAGGAATCAAAAATGATGTAATAAAATTTATGTCTAGATTCTTAGAGTATCCATAAGTTAAAGTTAAACATGTGTATCATGTTGGGTTTTTGTACCCACATTCCATAATAGAATGAAAGTGGCAAGTTGTTATCATGGACTTTGTCCAAGGATTTCCTCTGTCCAGAAATCATCATGATATAATTTTAGTAGTTGTGGGTAAACTTACCAAGCTAGCTCACTTCATTTCAGGTAATTTAATAGATGATGCACCAATGATCACTAAAATTTTTGTTAACTAGGTTTATATATTACATGGGTTTATAGAAAAGCTTAATTCAGATAGGGGCCCTAGGATGACTTCAAAGTTTTGGCAAACTCTCAATTCAAATATGGGTACACAATTGAACTTCAGTATAGCTTACCATCCAAAAATGGATGGACAAAGAGAGAGAGTAAATTAGGTTTTAGAGGATCTTTTGAATATGTATTGCATGGACTAGAAATAAAAATAGGAGGAATACCTACCATTAGTTGAGTTTGTTTATAACAACTCATACCAATCAGCTTTGAAAATGGCTCCTTTTGAAGCATTATATGGTAGGAGGTGTAGAACACTAATTAGATAGGATAAATTAGAAGAGAGAGTGGTATTTGAACCTGATATGCTTGTATAAATAGAAGAACAAGTAGATTTAATAAGGCAAAAATTGGTTGAAGCCAATGACAAGTAAAAAAATTATGTTGATCTGAAAATAACAACAAGATAGTTCTTAGTTAGAGATAAAGTTTTTCTACGAGTCAAACCCCAAAAAAGTTCTATTAAGTTTGGTAAATCAATTAAATTTTCACTGATACATGTGGGACCCTTTAAGAATCAAAATAAAATTGAAACATCTAACTAATCTAAGCATGTGTCTTAAGATTGAGCAAGATAAAAAGAATGCAATTATAATTAAAAATCAACACTTGTTATACCTTTGCTATCCTTTTGGTGAATTTGGATGAGCTTGGATGTGATGTGGTTGAAAATGTGTGTTGACACATGTAGATAATTTAGTAATACTTCCCTTTATAAATGGATGATTTGGTTGGATGCTTGATGATGTGGGTTGAATCTTTGATTCACAAATTAATAACACTTTGTTGCACAAAATAAGATTGTTGAGAATGGAGGGTAGCCCCTCAATTTATAGATTTTATAAATGATTGTGGACTGTTGGATGAAGATCCAAATCAATGGATGAGAAGAGATCATGCATCTCATTTAATTCCATGTGTGGAGTGTATAAGAGCATGTAAGGAAATCTACTTATGAAAGTTTGGAGTGTGTAACAACATGTCATAGACCTTACTTTCACACATTTATCCTTCCATTTAATTTTCCTTGATAATGACACTTTGAATTTGAAATATGATTTTCAAATTGCCAAGTGGGTTCTTTGATGACATTACAAGTTTGAGATGAAAAAATTGATTTAATAATTTATGGAAAAATAGTATTAGTGCATTCCTCAATTTTTTTATCATTGATGAGATTAGTTAATTAATAGATAACTAATATGATCTTTTTATGATTGGATAAAGTCAATTATTTATTTGATTTAACATATTAATTGACTATGGATAAAGTTACAAAGTGATAACCTGATTAGGATGTGATTGATGAATTTGTTGATGTGATATAGTGCAAAACCATGATTAAATATATATTGTTGTGATTTTGAATAAAAATGATGATCAAGTTAACAATTTTAGGCAATCAAAATAAGTTTGGATAAACTTATACATTAATGCAAGAAATTAATTCAATAAATAGTGATGACACCGGAGTGGAAGAAATGAGGTGTTTACATTTTGCCCCTATTTAAAAGGGTGTTACAAGACATTGATGAAGTAACAAATTTTTAAATAATGAGAGGACCAAAAAATTCACATAATAGGATGTCCCAAGTGATGTGAAGACAAAATTAATTAGAAGTGGCAATTTTAAGAAAAACTGCCAAAAATAGGCTTATAAGGATGCCCCATATGAAAATGATATAGATGAGATGCCCCCTCCAGGGATCAAACAAAGAATAAATTGAATGGATGGGAACTTGAAAGGAAGAAAATGATATGAAAGGAGGTAAAAGAAGTCAAGAAATGAAGAAGATCAATGAAAATGGGGATATAAATGATGAAAGGTGTTAGGACTTATTCCAAAGTCTTAACTTAGTTTAGGTGTTAGGTAATAATAATTGTAAAAGGGGCATGCATATTTATTTATAAAGACACCCATTTAAAAAATATTTGTTATATTTACTTCATTTATTTTATGTTTTATGGTTGATAATTAAACTAACTTTCAGGTTGCATTCTCATATGAGTTGGTTATTAGGTTAGTTGTTTTTACTAGTCATAGGTAAAAGCTATATATACATATTTTTGTAAGTAAAAGGGCTAACAATATATTTTTACCCTTTTTCCATGTACTTATTTTTTAATGATTAATAAAATACTTGTGGACCTGCCTTAGTGGGCACAAGATTTACCTTAAGTGATTTTGCTTGGTTAAATTAATTGGAGTGTTATCAGTGGTATCAGAGCATGGTAAAAAGAACCGTGGTGATCTCAAGGTCATTTTTATTCACATGATTAGACAAAGAAGATTCACGTGAAGTCAATTTGGAAAATATATGGTATGCCCTATTAAATACTTTGGAGTTAATATTTGAAAATACTTTCAAATATCAAAAAAATTAAATAGAATTTTTTCCAAGCATATGATTGGAGGAATCAAAATATTCAAAAATTAATTATATATCTAGAGAAAATTATTTTTTGTGTGGATTTATAGAAGCTCGATCATGTTTTTTTTAAGCTTCTTAAATCCTTTACAAGCTATTTGTTCAAATTCATTCTCAAAATTCTACTAAAACAGTCAAATTTATCCATTTATACGACCTTTTGTCGGCTTGAAACCCCCTACTCAAGATCGGTATGGCCTCCATATATGTATTAAATAAATATGAAAATAATTTGGTAAAATTTGCTCAGTCTTGTTATGATTTAGAGTTTCTAATTGTCACAAACCTGATCTAAATCAATCCTAAAAGCATTTTAAGTAGTTTTCTTGAATGGTATGGCCTCTTTGGGCATTGGTACAGCCTCCATGGCATCTAAAGCATTGTAGCTAACAATTATTTTGCATAAAATTACTTTTTGATGCTTTCAATCTACTTAAAACTACTAAAAATCCCCATTGTATGGTCATGTACAGCCTAGTACAGATTTGTATGGTTTGGAAGAGCTATAGAAATTATTCCTGGCAGCCATGGCATCCCTGTTATAGGTTTGGCATTGGAGTGAAGCTGTAAAATAATTTTGTTCATTTGGAAAAGTTTGTTATAGTTTCTCTGCCAAATTTAGAGTTTGGGGTCCCACCAAATCACCAAGCTTTTTCCTTTTCCAAAATTATTCATGGATGATTCAACTTTACCTAGGAAAGTAATTTTTTTATTACCCATAGAGCAAAACTTATCTTTAAATGCATATTTCTCCTTATATGTCTTGTAAATGCTCATATAAAAATTATAAAGTATACTTTTGTAAGAACCCTCAAAAGTTGGAGGTCCAGGGTTCAAAACTCTCATTTGGTGAAAGTTTCTTTTTGGTGATTTGCTTTTTGGAGGAATATTACATTTTTTTGGAATCTTTTGCATGTTTTAAACTTTGTAAAGGGCATAATTCATGAAAAAGAGTGAAATTTAGTGAAAACAAGCAATAATTATGTGTTTCCTTGGTGAAATAAGGGTGTAATTTTTTTATTTTTTTAGTGAGGTTAAGTGCAAAATCCATCAAAAATCTATATTTTTTTGTTCTATGTGTAGATTAAGTAAAAAATCATGTAGAGGCATTATTTTATGCAAAGTGTTCTATGAGTGTGTTGTTCTTTCATTTTCATACTTTCATTTGAATATGTTAAAAATTCAAAATTTTCTTTCAAATAGTGATCATTTAATAATTTTAAATTACAGTGATTGGAAACTATTGATGGAAGCTTCATTAATTTTCAATGACTTATGGGATGTTGTAAAGAGTGAAAATTATGTATTGCCTGCAGAATAGTCTAAACTTGACATTTTAAATATGCATGATTCTAAGGCCTTAAGTTTTAATCAAGTGTTATTGAACTCGAGATACTTACATTCATATTGAAAAATCTCTTCATAGTTACACTACATGGAAGACTTTATTTGACTTGTATGATAAAAAGTGCAAGCATAAGAAGATAGATATATATATGTAGCTATTTACAATCATTACAGGAAGATGGGGATATAGGAGAGTACATGTCTAAGTTAAATAATATTTATACTAAATATACTAAGGTTGGGTTTGGTAAACTAGATGATCTCATTGTTACTACTGCATTGAAAGGATTACCTATGTCCTATAAAAACTTTGTGAAAATGTTACATGTCTCTAAAAAAATCATGGGCATAACTTTTGATAAATTGGCCGAGTTGTTGACATCTCTCTCCCAAATAACTCCAAGAAATTTGAGGAAACACATGTTACAGAGTCCAATCATAGTTCTTATTCTAGTCAACAAAACTACAGAGGGAAAGGTTATAGAGGAGGTGGATGTTATAAAGGAGTAAAATTTCAAAATAGTGGTAGAGGATATAATCAGAACAACTATTCAAATCAATAGTCTAGCCATTCTCATTCAAATGAGATGAGTGGTAGACGTGGTCACAACTCTTATAGAGGTAGAGGTCAAAGTAGATCATACATTTAGTGTCATAGGTGTGGTAAATTTAGTCGCATTGCCTCTTAGTGTAGGATTCTTTTTGAAAGGCCACAAAAAGTGACTAAGTCTAACTCTTCTCAATATACTGACCATGATTATGATGAGTCAGGCAATGTTTTTCATGAATTTCCATTCACTACTTTAGGGAACATTACTTATATGAAATATGAGGCTAGAAATGAGTTCATATATGTGTGGGTCTTGGATAGAGGAGTAAATAAACACATGGCATTCAAGCAAGAATTATTTTGGACTTTAAAAAAAGCATCTCACTCTGGTATCTTTGGTAGATAAATCTATGCATACTCCACATGGACTTGGATCTATTAGAAGTTTGCTTCTTAGTGGTTCCATCAAATACTTGGAGAATGTTTGATATGTCCCCACATTGTAAAAACATCTTCTTTCTCTGGTAACTATTTGTAAGAAGGGTTATCAAATTATGTGTGAAAATGGGCTCATTTATATTAACTTGGTAAAACATGGATACAAAACCATGTATACAAGTTATGAGGATGGAAATTTGGTTCGTTCACATTGTAAAGTGTTACCTCCTACAATGGAACTTGCAACAATTGTTTATATAGGTACATATACTATGTCTACATAATGGTTATGGCATATCCACTATGGACATTTGAATGTTCACTCTTTAGTGGACTTACAAAGATATGACATGGTGAGTGGTTTTCCCACTTTTTGCAAAGATAGTATTCTTTGTGAATCATGTGTTTTGGGCAAACAAAAAATGGAAATTTTTACTAAGAGTTCTTCATAGTGATCTAACAAATGTTCAGAGTTAGTTCATAGTGATATTTGTGACATGAAGAAGTCATCAATTGGAGGGTGCATATATTTTGTGTTGTTTATTGATGATTTTTCTAAGATGACTTGGGTGTTTTTTATGAAAAACAAATCAAAGGTTTTCACTAAGTTTGTTGATTGGTTACACTTAGCTAAAAAAGAAACAGGTTCACATTTATCCACTCTTCATTCAGATAATGGTGGTGAGTATACTTTGAATGAATTTTTAGATTATTTTCAGGAACATGGGATTCATTCATAATATAATAATTCTTATACTCCATAATAGAATGGAATCTCTAAATGAATGAATAGGACATTAGAGTTCACATTTTGAGCTTTGTTACACTATAAAAATCTTGATCATAAGTTTTGGGCTGAAGCCATTAATACTATAATGTATTTGAGAAACAGGTCTCCTATAGCTACACTTTTGGTTCAAACTCCATATGAGGCTTAGTATGGGTTTAAACCAAAATTTAAAATACTTGAAAGTTTATGGATGTCTTTGTTTTGCTTTAGTTTCCACTAAACACATAACTAAGTTGGAACCACGAAGTAGAAAATGCATCTTTCTTGGGTATTCAAAAAATAAAAAGGGGTATCATTTGTTTACACAAGATAAAATTAAATTCATAGTGATCAGGGATGTGATATTTGATGAATTTTTTATTATGAACATTGTATAAATTGATTCACAAATTGACAAGTTATAGAGGAAGATTGAAAAATGCACTAAGGGATTGAATAATGAGGCTAACTCTCATAGGTTGTGGTATGAGACTAGTATCCCTTCCATTTCTTCTACTTCCTCTAATATTTCATAGGATAATGACTTAAAAAATGTTGAAAATTCTCTAAGTCTTCCTTCAACTGGTGCACATGAGAATTTTGGTGCTCTTGATCTTAATAATTTAGATAAGTATCCAAAATGGGTTCAAAGTACTTTTTCTGACTTGAAAGCAGATGAATTTGATCTAATAGGTCCCAAGAGTTCTCATAAAGAGGTGAATTTCAATGGTTTTTACAACTTATTCCACTGAGCCATCCACTTTTGAGGAGGCTTCTATTGAATAGTTTTGGAAAAATGCAATGGAAAGTGAGTATGATGTAATTCTTAACAATAATACTTGGGTTTTGGTTGATCCTCCTTCACATGTTCAATCCATAGGATGCAAATGGGTTTATAGGGTCAAGTATAAATTAGATGGCTCCATTGATAAATATAAGGCAAGACTTGTTACAAAAGGCTATGCACAATAATAAGGTATTGAATATGAGGAAATATTTGCACCAACTTCCAAATAGTACATTGTTCATATGGTACTTGTTTTAGTAGAAAAAAATGGTTAGAAAGTACATTAGATGGATGTCAAAATCATTTTTTTGAATGGCGATTCATAGGAAGAAGTGTATATGAAATAACCTCAAGGTTTTGAGAAAGTGGGTGCAAAACATAAAGTATGAAAATTTACCAATGCTCCCTATGGGATAAAACAAACACCCAAGGCTTGATGTGAAAATATGGATCCCTACTTTCAAAAAATTAGATTTACATGTAGTGAATCAGATGATATTATCTATATTCAATTATAGGAAAAGAAATTGGTAATTCTTATACCTTGTATCGATGACTTGTTTATCACAGGCAATGATGAAAACCATAAAAAGTCTGTGAAGAAGGATCTAAAAGATGAGTTTGAGATGACATATCTTGGACTTATTCACTATTACCTTGGCATATAAGTTACTCAAAAATATTAAAGTATTTTCATTTCAAAAACTAAGTATATTAATGATTTATTAAACAAGTTTGGCATGAATGATTATAAATCTGCCCTCATTCCCATGGAAAGTAATTTGAAATTATCTAAGGATGATGATAGTGCCCTTTTTTATGGCACCAAACATAGATAATTAGTGAGAGATTTGATATACTTGATGAATACCAGGCCCAATATATCATTTACAGTTAGAATTTTGTCTAAGTTTATGCATGAGCCTAGATAAATTCATTGGCATGTAGCAAAAAAAATACTTCATTACCTTTAGGGAACAAAACCATATGGCCTTAAGTGCCACTATAATAATAACTTCAAACTTTTTGGGTATTATGATGTAGATTTTGGTAGATGCATGGATGATAGAGTGTCGACAATAGGGTACATTATGCATACAGATTCAACTGCCATCGTGTGGTGTTTTAAGAAACAAGATACAATGGAAAATTCATTACTAGAATCAAAATACATTGCAGGATGGGGTGCTTCTAGAGAAATTGTTTATTTATGGTGCATTCTTGAAGATCTTCATATTTCTCAGATTGCTCCTACACAACTATACATTGATAATCAAAGTGTGATTAAGATGTCTAAAAATATAGTATTTCATGCCAAAATAAAACATATAGATGTCAAATATCATTATCTATGAATGTTGGTGTCTAAGAAAGCACTTGATCCAATATATTGCCCAACTGTTGATTAAATAGTTGATATCTTCACAAAACCCCTTAATAGAATAAAATTTGAGAAATTCAAAAAAATGTTTGGCATGTGTCCAAAGAACTGGCTATGGATCATGGAGGGATTGTTAGGACTTGTTCCAATGTCTTAACTTAGCTTAGGTGTTAGGTAATAATAATTGTAAAATGGGCACGCATATTTATTTATAAATACACCCCCTCTAATAAATATTTGTCATATTTACTTAGTTTACTTTATGTTTTGTGGTTAATAATTAACTAACTTTTAGGTTGCATTCTCATATGATTTGATTATTATGTTAGTTGTTTTCACCGATCATAGGTAAAATCTATGTATACATGTTTTTGTAAGTAAAAGGATTAATGGTATATTAGCACCCTTTTTCCATGTACATGTTTTTTCATGATTAATAAAATACTTGTGGACCTACCTCAATGGGCACAAGATTTATCTTAAATGATTTTGCTTGGTTAAAATAATTGGAGTGCTATCATAAGGGGTGAAAAAAGATCAAGAATGATGGAAAATGAATGTAGATGGGGGGATTGGGGGGGAATGCAAATTGGGGCTAAAAATTGACTCTAGGAAGTGAAAATAATTCATTTTTGCCCTATATAAGATCTTAGCTTTGGTCTTGTGCTTGAGACCCTTGGATAAAATTTGGAGAGTGGGTTCAAGATTACCAAAGACCACAGAGGGTGGTCCAGTGGTAAGCGTGTTTAAATTTTGAAAATGATGCTTTTGAGATGGATTTATTAGCCTAACAAATTCCATGTGTGGTGATTTTGCCCTAGGTAAAATTTTCTTACATGACAGATTTGTCTACAAGAATAGATAAATCATTCACAAAAAAGGCGAAAATGTTTGAAAATTAATGGAAACATCCACAAAATGGTGAAAATGCATAGATATCATCTAAAGTGTGGAAATGTCTATTAAATAGTGAAATCCCATGAGAATCGATGAATAAATAGGACTTTTAGGAAACACATTTTTATCTTTTTTAGGAGCATATTATTTGATAAGACAATGATGAACATTATGATATTCAACTTCTAGCATCTTGAAATATTGATAGGGTTGTGTTTAACCCTTTTTGGAAATTCAAGGGTTAGGGAAGGATAGGCTATTCAAGAGTGATAAAACCTATTACTAAAAGCATGTCAATTAAATAATTTGGTTTATGATATTCAATTTTAATGTTGAATTATGAAAAAATTAGATGCATTACGTACAATGTTAAATAGTATTTTGATTACACAATCACAAAAAAAAATTATTTACCTTATATAATGACATGCAAATATACCTAAGATGTATAGGTGTAGAAACATGATGTTTGATGTTTAGGAAATAGTCATCAAATTTTAGAAATATTCTTTCTAGCTACCTAGACCCTTTTATTGCCCTATAGACACTCATGTCAATGCTACCATCTAAATCATAATGCAAGTGTCTTGTATGAAATATTCACTTTGTGAAGATGTGACCACTTGGGTCTTTCTATATTTTTTGTTGCCTTTTGTCTGATGTATCTGGATATTGCACATAGGTTATCAATGATTGTTTGTAATAACCCTAGCTCTTCACCTCAGGTTAAGTTACCTTATTAAAAATAAGTTAGTGGGATCACAGTGTCGAGCTAACCATAAAGACCCCTCTATTAATGAGTATTGCCTACATAACAAATACTCCAAAGAGGGTCTCAGACTTATGTAGTTCTCCCTTATGTGTGTGAATGTGTGTGCACAAGGGTGCAATTTACTATATGATAATGCATGTAGTGATCTAGCTTATAAATTGACAAATATGGCTCATGGGCTATCTTTTGAGTGCTTCAGACCTGTAATATGACTATTCATATGCTTGATATGAAAATAGGGATGAATAAGGAATAATAGCTTAGTTGTGTAATTGATTGATTGAGATTTTATAAGTATTTATTTAGTAATTACTAGATGATTGATAGATGACCAAATGAATTAGTTTTCACTTGTATTTATACCAGATCTTTTGAAATAATCCTTGCAAAAGGGTTAATTATTTTCTTAGGTTGACCCGTACACTTTTAAAAATTTGAGTGTTTATAAAGTAAAGGCACTTGTGTTAGAGCAGGGAAATTAGCATCGATTCTAATGTTCATGATGGAAGAAACTTGTCAAGGTTTTGTAACTGATTGTGATGAATGTATATCAAATTTTAGGTGTTTTATGGTTATAGATGATCTAGATAATAAGAATAATTAATGTTGGACCAAGAAGTAAGTAATTAGACCCAGTGAGGTGGAAAGTCTGAGATATTTCACTATAAGGAAGGTTAAATTAAATAGTGGTGTAGACATCCAATTCCTAACACCATTTTGTGTTGAGATTATCAATCGTACTTGAAATCTGTGAAAATGCATAATTTGGGCCAAAATCACTAAAACGTACTAAATAGTTTGAGCTTATTCTATATAAATGCCAACTTAGGCTAATGTATCCCTAAATGGGGCAATGCATTTTATGTGATTATTAACTTTCCTCAAATCATTTTGATTCAAAATGACAAAAATGCAATTTAACCCTTTGAACCATTAATTCTTCTAATTCAAAAGCACATGACATATGCATGTATTATTTTATGTCGACAATATCCTAAATGGGATATTGGTCCATACATAACTAACATATTCTTATCATTCTACTCTAGTCAAATTATGACCCAGTAATATGATGTTCTAACTAGTTTGATTTATAGTGTGAAACCAATTTCCAAAGAATTGCATAAAATTTGATTAATCTCATGTAGGCAAATTAATCCAAATCAAGACCTTAAGTGGAAAATCCATAAAAATTATTGAATATATTTTAATTAGACATTGAGTTCTAATATCTACATCATCAGGTGACATCATTTGTGAGATGGCATCCATAAGCCATTAATGCAACAAATATTAGTTTAAGGCATCCTATGCCTCTTTAATGCCCCTTCCTTCCAAATATTTATGAGGGTATTTATGAATTAAGTCTCCAAAATTGAATTAATTTATGGCCACACATCTTGATCTCAAGATGGACGATTATAGTTGATTATAATCAAATTCAAAAATTTATAAATAGGAGGGCCAAGACCACCATTTTTAAGCTTCATTTGTGTAAACTTATTATGCAGAATTCTCTCCAAAAGCCTTCTTTGTGTAGTGTTATTATGCTTAATTTGCAATAGGATAGCTTCATTATAGGCATAACATTGATCAAATATCATGAACCTAGTATCATTGGTGCATAAGAGATGATGGAGGAGCATTGTTATTCATCATTGACAAAGACTTGAGCACCAAATCAAGGGGAAAATGATGTTTTTAGTTGAATTTGGATGGTGGGATGCTCTTGGGAAGGTTTGATGTATATGTTTTTTTCAATAGCTCGTAATTGTCATTTGCAAACCCCATTAAAGAGTTGGCTTAGTTATGTTCTTTATGCATTTCTTGAGTTTTCTTGACTAATGCTTGATCTAACTCACTTTGGATTCCATCTCTACATCTTAGCACACTCGGTGAGACCACGCTTCCCACACAAGAAAGGAGATTACTTTGGCATTCTTATATTTGCTAAAAAATGCTTAAGAATCTCTAAAAATCAAATTTTATCATTATTTTTCTCATTTTTTTATGCTTTTATTGACACACAGTGATCAGTATCAGTTCTCTATAACCAACATCAGTCCTATCTAACTGGCATCGGTCCCTGTGTAGGGCAAAACATGGCAAAAAAAATTAGTTTTTGAGTTTTCTTGAAAGTTACAAGTTATCATTTGGGATTTTAAGAGCTTTTTAGGTCTCTGTCTAATCATCTTATTATAGGATCCAGAGGTTTTATGGATATTTTATACTATTTTAGGCTAACTCATGTCTTTTGACAAAGCATTTTTTGCTTAAGGGTTCACAGGTAACTGGCATTGATTTTGTTTTAACCGACATCAAATTTTTTACAACTGTCATAGGTTTTATTGTAACCGGCATTAGTCATTGTGGACTGATGTTAGTCTATGTGTAAAAAAATAAAGAAACTCGAGAGCAAGTTTTCAAATCTTGATTTTCTCATTGATAATTATGCTTCAAAGCAGAAGGAAACCCTCTAAAAATTGTAGGTCACATGTTGGAAAAGTGCCAAATTTGACAATGCTTAAGTCTTGAAAATTTCCATTTGGTGTTTAAAATGAATTTATGGGTTTTATACTTTGTTTTGTGAAAGTTTACAAGTTTGTAATTAAGGCCAAGGGGACAAGAAAATTTCATAAATACTTCCATTTGGTGCATTAAAGTAAATAATTATTTGTTTTATGCTAGATCATTTTATGCTTGTTTATTTTTTTGAAAATGAAGGATACGTGTATGCTCTCCCCCTATCTCCTTTAGGTAACTCGAGTGACCAAAATCACTCTTTCCTTGTAAATTATGCCTTGTCCAAGGCAAAAAAAGAATGTTATTAAGTCTCTCCCCAAAAGCCATATGGTTTGGGTGATCTAAACACAACTTTTAAAGTCTTTTCACTTGGTCATTTATTTTATGTAACTTGGCTTGTGAGTGAGATTTCATAACCTCCTCATGAGTTTTTTAGGGAAGCTTTGACCTGAGAATTCATCTCCCAACATTGTTTTAACCCCATTCTATGATAGGGTATATAAATCAGGTCACGTATATTGTAATTGTCAAGGGGTTAAGTGGCTAGCCTCTCCAATCATAATGAAGACCCAAGTCAAGTCTAGCTAACCAAGAGATTACACTAAGAATTACATGAATGGAATCACTATGCAAATGAATAGACCCTTACATAGTAAGTTAACTACTATGAACTCAGTTGACATGAGGAATCTCTAATGTTAACCACACTTGGGACCATTTAGATGTTCAAAAAATAGGTTTTTGAATAACCCCATTAATCATGGACATATTGTTGATGCAGGGTGAGTAGCCTGGATTTCCATGTCACCATACAATCTCTTGGGAGAAGGGGGTGTAAAAACCCTACTACTTCATGTGCTTTTATTTTTGGATTAACACTTAAAATCCTCCTAAGAGCATGTATATAGATGGAATTTAGTGATACGAAGCAACCTTGTTAGTTTAGGGCTTTGGATGTTATACTTAGTTGTATTTATCTTTTCCTTTACTTGCTTGGTCTTGATCAAGTGTAAAACTTATTTGTAAACCAAAACATGTTAACCAAACACATTTGTTGTCCACCATTTTATTTGAATAAGGAGGAGTTATGTTGACCAAATCAAAATCATCTTTTACCTTGTTCAAATCCTCATTTAAAACATTGTGTTTGTCTTATCTAAACAACATTGTTACATTATCCATTTAAGTCTAAACCATTTTGAAAAAATCTCCAATTCCTTCATAAATTCAAATTCAGAATATCATCTTTCTAAGTTCTAAGCTAAGATGTTAAGCGGTTTGCCATTTGCACTTAGTTTGAGTTAACTTGGGTACGATTTCCCTTTTGGGTTGAAGGCCTTTATATAGACTCATCATCATTTTGTTCATTTTGAGCTTAGGTTATCTAGTGTATCGCTCACGCTCTAAGTTCTAGAATAATTCTACTTCTTATTATCATGTGGCGACATTATGCTGCCCATTTGGTTTTAGTTTTATACTTAAGAATTTTTATGTGTTTTCACATCTTGAGTTTATTAGTTTGCATTGTTAATTTCCTCATCAAAAAGACTCTCTTATAATTTTCTAGTTGCAACTCATTGAATTTGTCCCTAGATTTCATAGTAATGACATATTTTTGAGTTACGTTTGGTGTACTAGTTTACATGTTAGGTTTTAAAGTTATCATACCATCTTCCAATTTGATAATTTTAACCCACCAAAGTTGAGTAATTTTATAACCATTTATTCTAATTGCATGGTATTACACCACCTCTCTTTATTATAGTCTCTTTTTGCCTTGTCATTTGAAAATCAAAAAATACCTTGTTAAAGTTTGCAAAACACTTTTACACATCTTAATCAAACGTAGAGAACAATCTTCTAGACATGACACAAAGGTACACTCATAGTGAGGTCTTTTATAGCCCTAGTTATGAGGAAGAGAATTTTTAAGGCAGACATAAACACTCTGTCTTGTTTGAGGATGTCACCCTCTTTGGGCCTATTTATTGAATATCAATCCAATCCATGCCAATTTTTATATGTTATCCCCGTCTGCCTCCTTCAACTTGCATGAGCAATCAAGCTCCACAACGCTTGAAGGTTACCATTTTAGGTTATCCCCCTTCATATTATGCAAGTGAACAAGCTCCACAATGACTTGAGGTTACCATTTTAGGTTATCCTCCATCTTGTGTGAGCAATCAAGCTCCACAATGTACAAAGGCTACCATTTTAGGTTATCCTCGTTTAGCTTACATGAGTACCCAAGATCCACAACACTCAAAGGTTACCATTTTAGGCCTCTTGCTTTGGCTTGCACTATCAACTAAACTTCACAACACCCAGTCATTGCCATTCTTTTCCCATTACCAATATTCATTGAACTTATTATTGAAGAACATCCATCTGACGAGTCAATTTTTGTTGATCCCTTATTCAATAGTTTAATTTTTGGAGAGCCCATTATTGAACCACAAACCATTATTCACCCTATACTAACTATTTCCCACTTTATAAAATCCTTGTCAATCTTCAAACCATAATAGAGCCAAGCATTACCTCTTCAAGAACCATCTTGTGAGGACCAAAATGTGTTCAAAGTTGATTTTTTGTAACCAATTATGAACCAAGACCCCAATGTTTTTGTTGAAATACCCTTTTGTGATAAGTTAACCTATGATGAATCACCCTTTGATCCTTTATATGTTGTCAAGGAGTCTCACTCTAATGAGCTAGTCTTTGTTGAGTCGCTTCTTAATGATTGTAATCGCCTTTGGGTAAATCATTACCTCGACCATTGTCATATTTTAAAAGATTCCCATTTCCTTGATAAACCAGTCTTTATATAGTTGTCTCTTGATATTTTTCCACTCATTAAGGAATTTCACTTTGATAGGCCAGTTTTTATTGAGTCACCCCTTGAGCAGTTGCCTCTCTTTGAGGAGCTTTACCTAGATGAACTAGTCTATGTTGAACCCTTCCTAGATGATTTTATTTTTATCGAGCCCATTATGCCATCACAAGCCATTACTTGTCTGATACCAAGCATTCAAAAAAACATCATTATAGAAACATCCACATCAAATGAAGAATCAGAATCAGATTTAGGTTCCCTTTTTGAATTGACATAAAAAGTAGAATCACTATCAATCTCAACATCAGATTTAGAGTCTCTTGACTCGGACTCAGCTTTAGAATCAAAGTATAGTTACTATTATTACAACATTGGTTATACTTTCCTTGTGGATCAATTTGAATATATTTGTGATCCTTGTATAGTTCTTTAGGATGATTACTTCAGCATTGACATAGGTTCTCCTAGTATCTTATACAAGGATTATGTTGCCTTTCATCATTTCATTACCACCACCCAACATAGCCATTATATTTATATTCCACCTCCCACAAGCATCGATTGGGACTGATAAAATCACACTTTTTTGAACTAAATCCATGGTGACATATCAAGTCTAGAATACTTGGGGGTGCCAATACCAGATTCATTCAGAAGAAGAACGATCGCCTAGTGAAACCTTTTTGGAGGCACTAGGAGAAGATCAAAGTCTAAACTCAGCATATTTTAGTGAAACCTTTTTTACTGCACTAGAAAACAATCAAATTCAAATGTTAACACATCTTAGGGAAATATTTTTAGAGGTGCTATAGGACAATCAAGACAATTTCATTGGTGAAAACCTTCTTAAGGCACCAATAGTTGAGCATAAAATTTCATCACTATTTGAGGAAGACATTATCAAATATCAAATCAATATAGCTTCCAATCTATAGCATAATCAAATGGTAGATACTCTTAGGCCCAAATAATAGAAAAATATGGTGGTCCTATTGAGAGTATATTCAAAAGTCTTCAGCCTCATCATAACCAAAATCATGTCAAATCTAGAATCAACAACATTGTGTGTGACTAAAAATCCTGATCTTTATTTGTTTCCCAACCATTATACATTCCATTATAATCCAGATTTTAATTACCAACTTATACTATTTATCTTATGCCTAAAATTAGTTACCATCATTGGTAGCACTTTCCTTTACAGAGGCTACAAAGATATCTTATCTCAATTTTTTGGAGGAAACATAATCAGTGACTAATGAGGGTCACAACAACATTATTGGAATCCAAATCCATATCAAGTTCTTAACAAATTAACTTTTAGATGACGTGTTGGGTATAAATTTACATGATCAATTATTCTAGTTATCTCACATGTTGACTAGGATTTGCATTTCCACGTTAGTAGGAGTAGCATAACCATTTTTCATTTTCCATTTACCCTTCATTTTCCTTGCCTCATCTCTTGGGGAAAGCCCATAAACCATTTCATTTTAGGCATCTTGTACCATTGTGTCCCATTTTTCTCACTATTTGAACTACATTGACTTGAGGTCCTTTGAGACTATGTAGGTAGCACTCAAATTTTACTAAGGTTAGCTTAGTCACCTTAGCCATGCTCTTACCATTTTACAAGCAATTTTTAAGTTAAAATACTCTCATCATTTTGTGAGCAATCATCACTTGGGGGAAACCCTCTATCCAATTTCCCTATGATAATTTCTTTTATACCATTTTATTATACCATTCCTTTATTATTGACTAAAGCATGTTTTTTTAGCTATCCTATCCACCCCTTTTTATCTTGGTTCCTTTGGTTCTTCTTGTACTTTTTTTTAGGGGATTTTGATCTAGTTTTGGCAATTTTTAGAATTTTGTGTTTAATTGATAGTCTATGGAAGTAGTGTGACAGTTGATCTCGCAAGTTATATTTTATTTACATTTTATCTGGTGTCATTGATTATAACTACCTATGGGCAAATTAGTATTTCATTTGGTACCACTAATTATAACTGCCTTTGGGTAAATCAATATTATGATGTTGTTTTATAATTATAACTACCTATGGGAAAATTAGGAACAATGCCTTTTTATCATGCATTGCCACATCACTTGGTCATTATTATTATCATTTGCCTAGCCATTTGCCTTTATTTTTGTGACCTGGTCAAATTTTCACTACCTTTTGTGTGGGCATAACTACTATGACTTGAGGTCCTAATGGGATGACATAGGCTATACTTTATTCACATTGAGGTCAACTTAGCCCCCCTTTTCCATATGCTCTCACCATTTTGTGAGCAAATTTTAAACACACTCACCTTCAGTTCTATAAACCAATTCAGCCTGAACAGTATTTTGTAGCTTCTCCTTATAGACAAGTGAACATGAATACATTAACATATGGTTTTTTCCTGTTGATTGGTTTTTTAGATTTATTTATCACTGCATAGTGTTCTATTATTTTTTGTTGTTGTTTGGTAGGCATTGTTGCCTTAGTAGGACCTCACTCTCTTTGATTTACAAGCATGGTCCGTTGCAACCAACTTTAGCTATTATTAGAAATTTTATTCTTGGACATGCATCTCCTTGATTATTTGGTTCCCTATTCCATTTTTTATATCCATGATCCCCATTATAGCCAATTTAGTTATAGTTTGAACTCTTGCATCTCCTCAACTATGTAGTTCCCCTGGGTCTTTTGTCAATAGTTTATTTTTATTGCTTATTCCAAAAACATAAAAAAATTAGAAAACTAATTGATAAAACACACAAAAACATTGTCTTGTAATTTTGTTTATTCTGATCCCACGCTCTTGCCATTTTGCAATTACTAATTTGAATGCTCTCACCATTTTACGAGCTCATTTCCCTTATTTCCTTTACAACATTAATCATATTTTCTTATCATCACTTTTATTCTATCATATTTCCTAGGAGAATTACATTTGGCCTAAATTTCATGTTGGATCTTGCATCTATGAAACTATGTAGGCAGCATCCATTTGTTTTGTACATCTAAATTCAGTTTAGCCACCCCAGCCACCCCCTTCATTTTCCTCTTTTCCCCTCCCATTTTGTTTTGTCTTGTTGTTTCCCTATCATTTGGAGGTAGTTTTGTGTCCTTTGTTCTTGTTAGATTTTTATAGAAATTAATGCCTCTACTACACATGCATGAGCAATTATCTTCCACTCACACTAACATTGTGACTAACTCTTGTTTGTGTGTGTTTATTTGATTTTTATTTGTTGTTTTGCTTGTTTCCTTATCTCTCCATTTGTTTTATTTATTTTTATTTCTTGGTCTTTTGTGTTACCATTTTGTCTTGTTCTTTTATTTTGTTTTTCAATTACATCTTGATAGTATGCATGGATATTGATTACTCATATCTTGCTTTCATGTTGTTTATTAAGTTTTTCTTATTTCAATTTTATAAATTATTATTCATACTTAAGTATTGATTGTTCATATATGGATTTTAAGTTAGGTTACATTTGTGTATTGTTTTTATCTTTTTTTTATTTGTTTTTATTTAAATGTAAATAGTTGTAACTCTAGTATTGGTAGTTCTTATCATTATCCTTAGTTATAAATATTCACATTGGAATCAGCTCATTGTAATTGAAATACAATGTCCTTATAGGTTACTCATACTTATGATGCATAATTTCATGTTGTATATCAAACACCAAGTGATTTAGATTCAAGTCTCAAATTCAATGTAGCTCCAATGATTAGCTCTCCATGTACCAATGAAACTAAACACCAATGGCTTATGCACCAGACTCTATGTAAGACGTACATCTCTTGTCATAAATATGATTCTAATCAAATAGTGGTCCGTTTTTCTTTCATTCTTCATTCCTCATTCCATCTTCTCATGCTTATAGGTAAAATAAATTGGCTTGAAGTCTATCTAGACTATGTAGGAAGTGCTTGGATACATGATGTATATCGGGTCAGCTCATCCACCCTCATTCTCCTCTTCATGTCTTTCATCATTTTGCGCATCCTCGTATGCCTAGTTTCTTGTGGCTTCTTTAGTCATTAGACCATCACATCTATGTTTTCAACTGATCATCTTTAATATATGTAATAGGTTATATCCTTGATCTATTTTTGATAATTTTCCCTATTGGGGCACCATATTTAGACCAATCACCAAATCAAATCAGCCCTATTGGGGCACAATCAATTATCAGTGATCAAAATCAGCCTTACTAGGGCAAAATTACTTTTCAACCAATAAAAATCGCTCTACTGGGGAACATTATTATTTCTTTTCTTTGGAGAAATGCTCTCCTTTTTCTTCTAATTCTAAGCTCTATGGACTTTTGCCCTCATTCTATCAATTTCAAAGTATGTAACTTATCATGGGATCAATCATTCCCTAAATGCATAGTTTGCACCTTCTTTTAGGTGTGTTCAAAGTATGTCACTTTTATTTTTTGGATTGTATCCTTCCCACTTCCCCCCACCTTGGGGCCCATTATATTCTAATTATATTTTGATCATTAAATAATCAAAGCATGTAGACATTAGCTCATGTGGATTTAATCTCACCCATGGGTTAATCTCACCCTTTCTCTGTCTTTTTGAGAGTCCATCCTTCTATTTCATCCTAGTATGTCCTCTCAAGGGGGCATCATGGGTCATTTCCTTCCAACTTCTTCTTGACAACTCTTTTCTTTGAAAAGATGTTGCTTCACTTGAATGTCTTGCCACACCTTCTCAAATAGGGTCAAAATGTAGGCATCCAATTATTAACACCATTTTGTGTTGAAATTATCAATCTTACCCAAAATTTGTGAAAATGCACAATTCAGACCAAAAATCACTAACATGCATTAAATGGTTCGAAGCTTATCATATACAAGTGTCGATTTAGGTTAATATATCCTTAAATGGGGCAATGCATTTTATGTGATTATTAACTTTTCTCAAATAATTTCAAGTTAAAATGATAGAAATGCAATTTGACCCTCTGAACTACTAAACTCTTCTAATTTGGAAGCACGTGACATGTGCATGTGTTATTTTGTGTTGATAATATCCTAAATGGGATATTGGTCTGTACGTGACTAATGTCTTCTTCTAATTCCACTCCAGTCAAATTATGACCTAGTAATATAACATTTTGACCAATTTGATTAATACGGTGCAACTAATTTACAAAGAATTACATAAAATTTGATTAATCTCACTTAGGCAAATTAATCCAAATCAAGAGCTTAAGTGGAAAATCTATAAAAGTTATTGAATATATTTTAATTGGAATTTGATTTATAATATCTACATCATCAGATGACATCATTTGTGGGGTGGCATCTATAAGATATAAATGCAATAAATATCAGGTTCAAGGCCTCCCATGCCTCTTTAAGGCCCCTTCCTTCTGAATATTTATGAGGGTATTTATGATTTAAGTCTCCAAAATTGAATTAATTCATGGTCACACATCTTGATTTCAATATGGATGGTCATGGTTGATTCTAATCAAATTCAAAAATCTATAAATGAGAGGGCCAAGACCACCACTTTTAAGCTTTATTTGTGAAAACTTATTATGTAGAATTATCTCCACAAACCTTCTTTGTGTAGTGTTATTATGTTTAATTTGCAATAAGATAGCTTCACTATAGGCATAGCATTGATCAAATATCATGAGCCTAGTTTCATTGGTGCATAAGAGATGATGGAGGAGCATTGTTATTCATCATTGACAAATATTTGAGCACCAAATCAAGAGGAAAATTATGTTTTGAACTAAATTTTGATGGTGGGATGCTCTTGGGAAGATTTGATGTATATGTTTTATTTCAAAAGCTCTTAATTATCATTTACAAACCTCATTGAAAGAGTTAGCTTAGTTAGTTATGTTCTTTATGCATTTATTGAGTTTTATTGACTAATGCTTAATCTAACTCACTTTGGATTCCATCTCTACATCTTGGCACATAGATATATTTGTTAAGTGTACAAAACTAGTTTAACATATAAATCTAGATTTAAGTATTTACAAGTTGTGTATCACCAGGGATTATGACTTTCATACTGACATGTGAGAATTTAAGGAATTGATGTAAAGTGGATGGTAGTACACGCATATCATAAATCTATGGACATCCTAGAAGGAGGTTATACATCAATTCTATGTCAATAACATGGCAATGATTTTGATGGGTGACAGGCCCAAGAATGATAGACAAATAAATTGTGTTAGTTGATTCTCTTTTTGTGTTGTCATAGGCCTTGATTGTAATAGTGTTTGCCTATAATTCTAAATCTAAGTACCCTAGATGTGTGACCAACTTGATTGTACAAATGTTCAATCCAAATCCATTATTTTTGAGTACCATTTTAAATTTATGTCTTGCAATAATTGCTTCAATGTAGAAAGAATCATTGTGGGATGGACATGCAGGTGAAATCTCACTTGGGTCAAAAATGCTTTGTTGCCTCAAGGAAAAAGGACCTACCAGTGCTTGAAACTATGAAGGGTCAATATTTATATGAACCTTTGACTATTGGAAAAGCTTAATAAAATATATTTATGGACAATAGACATTCACATAAGATCCAAGATGGATATACAAGTTATGGTTTTTCATAACCATTTAATAAGGTCATATGGATTTTTAGTTGATATTGTGGATAATTTTGATTTGGAAGGATGGGGACCTTGGACTTGATTATTGGATTTTGATGCGAAAGGACCTTGGATGATAATCTTGGAGTGTCAAATAGTAACAACACATTCTCAAGCTTAGATAGGATTAATAGAAAGTGATGGAGAATCTAGGATAGTGGTCCTAGCATATTGATTGGTGTTAGGAGTATGATGGGAGTTGTTTTTTATTGTGGAAACATGATTATCTATCATCCTTCCCACAATGTTATCATAGTTTTTTTGGACATTGTGATAATCAATGTAGTTGGTTTAAGAGTTTTTACCTTTGTTTTGATCATGGTGTTATTGTAGTTGATTAACCTGATTGATTAGATTATTCAAATTATTCTAATTGTGATTTAGAAATGGGTCTTTAAATATGCCCATATTCTAATTAGATGATGAAGCATTGTCATCAAGATCAATTTCTCCACTACCAAGTAGATCTTAAATACAATGCTTGTATTACATACATATGTGTATGGCCTTTGACTCTATGATAATGATATTATTCATTATCTTTATATCATGTTTGTTAAGGTTGACCTTCTTCAAAAGGCTCAGTGATAGGCCATACAACCGTGTTTTCAATAACCAAATTTTTAAATACAACTTATAATGGTTCTCTAAGAGGCAAGAATGTTCAACACTGATATTGTGCCTTATGTGGTGCTCTTTAAAGAGTGACTATTGATGCAGATTGGATGTTCTGGACATATTTTGGTTGAACATTTTGTACATGCTTGGACTATGTAATTCCATCACCCAATACATTTTTGTTCTTATTAAAAACTCTAGTTTTTTTGGTTTGTGATTGAACATTAACTTTAAGTGGATGTAGAGAATCCCTAGAGTATATTTTGATCAACCCTTTCTCAAAAAGGGATTATTCAATCTACACATCCTTTTTGATGATTTAATCAAATTTATTTACACACTGCATTCATTAAATAAATCCATTTTCAGATTTAGATTTGAAGCAAAGGTGGTTGTTAGTTGTTTTTCTTGGAGAGAATGAGGAAACTTATTGGCCAAACTTCTCCACTATTGTAAAAAGGCTAAAAAAACTCTCTCCACTTAATTATTTTGAGTTATAAAGGTCCATCATTGTCAATTTGTGTCTCGTGTTTTATGAGAAATGCTTTAGGTCAACAAAAGTATTGACCAATCCCTTAGGCAACTAAAGGAACCATTATAGGGCTTGGCCACCCAAGCTCCACAAAAATAATCTAACTAGATAGGTGTCATTCAATGCTACTTCTTATCATGCCATGAAAAATTCTTTGAAGTGTTTTGGGTTCCCTTTTCCTTTATACTTATTGAATTTTGGTGCCTCAAAATGAGGAGGGAAGGGGCCCTGTCAAATGTTCCTTTCAAAAGGGTAAGGACATAGTTCCTAAAATTTGAACTTTTTTCTCTCATTTCCTATTTACAGTCTTAGAAGAGCATCCTTCAGTTCCTCCCACTCTTGAGCATTTGGAGTGTTTTGAGATGAATGTGATGCATAGTGATGTGTGGAAAAGCATTGATTAGGATTGGATGGATTAGGATTGATGGATATATTATAGCTTGATTTGGTGGGAATAAATACCTGATTGGTGGATTTAGTGGGCATAATCACCCTATTTATGGGAACCTATTGTTGATTAGGTGGAATTTACTAGTTATATAAGATTTGTTACTGATTGGTCGAGATTTATTTCCAATTGGTTGGGATTTATTATTGATTGGTTAGGATTTATTTTTTATTGGACAAGATTTGTTATTGATGTGTGTTAGATTGAATGGTATTTAGAGTAGAATCTAAAGTAGAGAGAATTTGGATCACATTTTTTAATCATTCAATCATAACTTAATTAGTTTCCTGAGGAGGTGGCTTTACAAGGGTCTCTTTCTATTTACTAGAAGACTCAGGATTCTGATGTCAGATTTTAGAAGTGTTGTGATCTTGACTTTGGTCATGAATAGAAGATGTTTTGCCTCACTATTATGTTAGCACACCCTCTTCTAGTGTGTAGATAAGGTATTGTAATTTTCTTTGTGCATAACCTATAGGAAATTTAGCACCTGGCTCTAATAGTCACAATAGGAGTTCATCTTTTTGTTCAAAAAGTAGTTGTACAAATTGGGCTCTTCTCAAGTCCATTCTAAGTGGATTGGTATTGGTTTTAATTTCATGAACACTTTCATCCACCCCTCTCCAAGAGTGTAGTAGATTGTGTACTTCTTGGTTTTGGCCAAAATGAAATAGGTTTCCAACAAAATCATCATGAAAGTTAGGATTATAGCTAGCTCCACTTTCGTGTAACGAGACATGATGATAAAAGTTTATTTTTATTTGTTTTGAAGTTAGATTTAATATTTGAATTGATTTGAACATGATATTTTATTTAAAACAAAGTAAAATGTTAACTCTTTTGGATTAGAATCAAATTTGAGTTAACTTGTTTTATTTGACTTGTATGCTTCTTTGAAACTAGTTTGCTTTGATGTCTTGATTTTAATTTGATTTTTGATTTTGGAATGTTTGACTTAGTTTTGGTGTGATTTTGAGTTAAGATTTTGAAAATGTTTGAATTTGATTTTAAAAACATTTGACTAAAGATGCACTTGGATGTTTGACGTGTTATAAAAGTTTGACTTTGGTTGACCTTTGATTCTTGCCTCAATTTTTAAATTCGATGTTTGATTTTGAATTGATGTTTGAATTAGGAAGTTGAATTGGTATGACTTGATGTTTTAATTTCAAATTTTGACTTTAGTTTTGAATTTAAAAGGATAACTTGAATAGTTGACTTTTAAAGGTTAAATTAAAGAGTTGACTTTGAAAGTTAACTTGATTGGACATTGATGTTTGAATTTAACTTTTGAAGTTGACTTTGGATTTGAATTAAAAAGGTTGACTTGGTTTGGCTAAATGTTGTACTTGGTATGTTTGAATTTGGTTGACTTTTACCTTGTTAGATATTGACTTTAAATTTGAATTGACTTGCTCAAGGGTATATGTTTGACTTCTGATTTACCTTTGACCTAGGTTGACTTGATGTTCTAATTTGATTTTTGAATTTGATTTTGACTTTGATGTTATACTTTGGAAGTGATTTGACTTTGAATGTTTGATTTGGACATTTTGACTTGGTTTAGATTTGGGATGTTTGAGTTTTTTATGCATTTGAAGTTTGACTTTTGATATATTTGATGTTTGACTTTTAACAAATTTGATGTTTTACTTTTGATGAATTTGTATTTATTTAAAGTGTTTAAGGTTTAAAATCAATACATATCTCAAAAATAATTAAATAAATGCACGCAAATGGCAATCCTTATGCTTAGTATAAAAGGTGTGAAACTCAAATAACAACCCATTAATCTACTTGCATAAAGTAGTGACTAGGTTTATCTCTCAACCCTCACTTTATGTTTGTATGTGGTGAGTTAATCTTCACAGATGTTGTTTGCCCTACACTGATAGTTATTTATGGCTGAAGGGTCTTATTCTAGGCATAAACAAGGCTTTTTAAGTGTGTCCCCTATATACTTTATGGTACAATGGGTCCCACGTTCATAGAAGAGGATTATTAGCAGGATGTGTGAGAGGGTTTAGTCCCTTTGTTCTCACTCCATCCATAGGATTTCATTGGAGTGCCACCAAAAAATCATTCCTCAAGGGGTGTTGTTTAGGGCCTTTATATTAGAGCATAAAATCCCCTCACTTCATAATGCACTTAAAACACATAGCCACTTAGACAATAATGACACTTCCTCAATTTATATACCCCATTAAAACATGATGTTGGTCCTAATGTTGGGGATGAAATCCCAATCATCGAACCCTAAAGATGTGCACTTAGGAATCAAGGTCCAAGTCACACAACCAAAATAAAAGAGACTCACACTATTTATGATTATAAAGATCACCCAAAGGTGTGAGGGTGAAAGGTGGAAAGGAATTGCATTAGCTAGATCACTACAGGATGTGCTTATTTATACATCAATAGGTCAGTTTAAATATCCTAATCTATAAGTGATTAAGCCTCGCAATGTAACTAATCACACATAGAAAATAACACATTTAACTAACCTATGTTGCATGTCAATCAAAGGTGTAACTACACCATGTGATATTTATTACATATAGGCTAAGATTAATTATTCTAACATTCTTACCTTGATTGATCATAGCCTAAAGAGAAGAAGAGAGAGAATTTTTAAATGCCTCGAACTTATCACATGTAGGTGACTTCGTGAAGACATCTACACACTGATCCTAAGTAGATCAATAATAGAGTTGTATGTTATGTTGTTGAGCATGTTCACGTATGAAATGAATCTAAACCTCTATGTGCTTAGTTATTTGATGAAATACTAGATTGTGAACAAGATGTAAAACACCCTAATTATAAAAATATAGAACTGTAGGTTGAGTCTATGGAACTCCAAGTCTTAAAATAATGTTACATATCCATATCACTTTGTAGATAGCTCCTACTATAGTGAAAAATTCTACTTCTTACTTCCCTATGAAATTTGACCAGATCTTATAAAGAACACAAATCTAGAAGTGGATTTCCTATCACCAATAGAAATTGCATGATCTACATCTATGTATCTTGTTAAGAAGAACTTATCATTCTTCTTTTACTCTAGGCCATACTCAATTGTACCTATGATGTATCTTAATACCTTCTTTGATGCTTTCCAATGTGTCACTTTTGACTCTTACATGAATCAAGAAAGATAGTTGACAGCATAGCTAATATCTAGCCCAGTATATGTCAATTAAATGAGACTCCTAATCAACTGTTGATAAAGAGTTGCATTTACTTCTGGTGATGGATCTATATGAGAAAATTGAAGTCTTATCTCCATAGGTTTTATAATAGGCTTGCAGTCCATCATCCTAAATTTTGTGAGCAATGTCTTGGTATACTTTATTTATGAAACAAAAATGTAATGTTCCTTCTGCCATACCTCCAAACTAAGACAATAGTGTTGCAACCCAACATTTGTCATGTCTAATGATTGCTTGAGATATTTCTTAGTTGCATCGATCATATTCACTGTGCCAATAATGACTAGATCATTGACATAAACAATCATTATAAAAACCTCCCCCCATGTTGTTTGAGGTCGAGGTTAGGATCATATGGAATCTTTTTGAATCCATGTTATATGAGATGTTCATTAATCTTGATGCACTAGGCTCAGAGAGCCTATTTTAGCCCATAGAGAGACTTGATAAGCCTACACACCTTTTATTCCTATTCAGGTACCACAAATCCTTCAAGTTGAGTCATGTAGACTTCCTCTTTCAAAACTCCATTGAGAAAAGCACTTTTTATGTCCATTTGATGGACTTTCCATCCAAACTATGCAACCATATAAAAAACCATTATGATAGTATTTATCTTAGTTATGGGAGAAAAAGTTTCCTCATAGTCAATGCCTTCTTTCTGAGCATACCCTTCTATGAAGAGCCTTTCCTTGTAATTATCAATATTGTCATGTATTTTGTAATTTGTCTTAAAGACCCATTTGCATCCTATAGGCTTCTTCCCTAGTAGAAGATCAACAAGCTTCCAAGTTTTATTCTTCACCAGTGACTGATATTTTTCATCCATGGCATCTTTCTAAGGTATAGATTGTATGGATTTAGTTACTATTGAGGGCTCATATGTTTCTTGAACAATAATTATAAGGGCCATATTAACCTCTTCTTGATCCATACTTTGAGTCCTCGATCTTGAATAAGATGTATCTGGTACTTCATTCAAGTTAGCATCTCATATAGTACTTGTATACCACTTGGGCATATGCTAAGCTATAGGTGGTGGTGGAGGTCTTGTTTAATTATCATCCTTTTCACCTTCATTATCACTATCTGAAAAGATTACAGGACTTTTGCCTGTATCATTTGCCTGTGTAGAAGTTGGATTGATTCCACTCTATTCATGAAACACTACATCTTTGTTGATTAGTACCTTCTTTATTTATGGATCAAGGAGCCTATATGCCTTTGATTGTGACTATATCCCACAAAAATACATTCTTTTGTTTTCTTATCCAACTTATTCCTTTTCTTTTTAAGAACATGCATTTATGCCTTGAAACCAAAAACTCAAAGGTAAGTAACCTTTCATTTATTCCCTATCCAAGCTTCACGTGGTGTGATTCTATCAAGAGCTTTGATGGGTGACATGTTCAACAAGTAGACTGCAATGTGACAATCTTCTAACCAATATGTATTAGGCAATTTTGCATCCTAAATCATGTTTAAAAACATTTCCATAATGACTATGTTATGTCATTCTGTAACCCCATTTTATTGAGGTGAATATGGAGCTGTCAATTGCCAACTGGTTTCATTTGCACTAAGATAGACTAAGAATTATTTATTGGTGTATTCCCCCCATGATCTAAGTGGAGGGTCTTGATTTTCCTACCAGTTTCATTTTCAACTGTGACCTTTAATTTTTTGAAGATTTGAAAAGCTTGATCCTTAGTCTTCAATAAATATACCCACATTTTCTATGAGTGATCATCAATAAAAAACTAAAAGTATTTATACCCTCTAAGACTAGGATTAAAATGTCTACATAGATCGGTGTGTACCAAGTCCAACTTACCAAGTGATCAATATTCAATATTTCCAAAGGGAGCTCTTCTTTGTTTTCCTACTAAGCAACCGATACATATATCAAAAGATTACTTGAGTTTGGGAAGACCACGAACCATATCTTGTTTGCTTAATTCAACCAAATAACCATAACTCAAGTGACCATATATTTTGTGTCATAAATTGCCTAGTTTTATATCTTTGACCATAGGGGCTTGATGATCATTTTGAACAAAATCAAGCTGAAACATTTTTCCAATGTTGGAAGCCTTGGTAATTACTTTGAAATGCCTATATTTGTCTTTGATGTGGCAAAACTTTTGACCATTTTGGTGATCAAATTCAACCATGAGGTTGTGGTCAAGTAGTTGATTAATAAATAACATATTTTTTGTAAGTCTTGGAACATAGAGAATATTTGAAATGTTACAATTCTTATTTCCAAGTTGAAGTTTGATGTCATCACTACCTTGTATTATATATGAAGTATCATCTCCAAGTGATACATTGCCCTTTGATTTTATTTTGGTCAATGTACAAAACAATTCTTTTCTCCCTATCATGTGTCTATTTTCTCCTGAATCAACATACCAAATTGCACTTGGATGATTGGTAGACTCATGTGTTTGAGTAGCTAAACCATATTCCTCATTTGAAGAATCATATTCTTCAGCAACATTTCCATGTTGTTTAGGCTTTGAATTTTTTTATTTCCATTTATTTTGTTGTTGTGGTTACTTCTTTTATATTTGTGGTAAATTGTTGAAAGAGAGCTTCTTGTTTGATGAGCCCTTTTGAAATGTGTTGTACCAATAATGGTTTAAGTCATGTCCTTATCTTCCACAAATTTTACATGTTCTAGAAGAACGTGATTTTTTCCCTTCTTGGTTTTGTTGATCATTCTACTTTGGAGAATGTTTTGTACTTTTCATGGGTTTCTTCCCCTTTTGATTCTATACGAGTGCATGATACCAAATGAAAGATGGAAAGGAATTTCATTAGCTAGAGAACTTCAAGAGGTGCTTATTTATACATCAATAGGTGAGATTAAATCTCCTAATCTATAGGTAATTAAGTCTCACTATGTAACTAATCACACATAGGAAATAGCACACTTAACTAACCTATGTTACATGTCAATCAAAGGTGTAACTACACCATGTAACATTTATTACATATAGACTAGGATTAATTATTCTAAAAAAGGGAAGATCATACATAGCATTCATTTGGGATAAAAATAATCAATTGAATTCATTTTTTATTCCCAAAAATCACCTCAAAAAGTAAGGGAAGAGCATACACAGTCTTAGATTTCACAACTACACACAATCAAATGAAAGTAACAAATCAAACAAGTTTTTTTAATACCCAAATCAAAATATGTGTCTAATTCTTACACCCAAAAAAAGGTGTAAGAGTCATTTGGTTGATTTAAGACTCTGATGAGTGAAAACCTATAAATTATAGAGAAGTGGTTTGTTTTGTATAACTCTGACAAGCATAAAATCTTGCACAAACTTATTAGATCACATGCTACCAATGATTCTACTAAAATTAGAATGATTTTGCCAAAACATAGGACAATTCTACCACTCTGAAAAAAATAATAAGAAAATATAAAATGATTGTTTTGAAATTAGAATGATTTTTCCAAACTTAAGACTATTCTACAACCCTGCAAATATAGACTGTTAGAAAATAGAAAAGATTTTACTGACATTAAAATGATTTCACCAAACTCAAGATGATTATGCTACCCTATAAAAATATACTGTCAGAAAACAATGATGATTTCATCAAAATCAGAATGATTTTGCTAAACTTAAGATGATTCTACCACCCTACAAGCATGCATTGTCTAAAAATAGAGACAATTTCATCAAAATTTAAATAATTTTTCCAAAGTTATGACAATTCTACCAATATGCAAACATAGACTATCAAAAAATAGAGATGATTTTATCAAAATATGAACAATTTCACCAAACTTAAGATGATTTCTCCAATCTTCAAACACAGACTATCAAAAAATAGAGATGATTTTGCCAAAATTTGAATGATTTCACCAAAGGACAATTTTGTCGACTTGTAAAAAACACAGACATAAATATTTCTATTGAAAGATAGTACATTTTTGCCAAATTTTTCCCTATTTCACTAAAGTTTGAAAACAAGGTTTTTATCCAGCTATAATTCCACTAATCAAAAGGCTTGTTCTACCAATTTTATTAACTATTCCACTAATTCATAGGATGATTCTACCAAGAATCTGGGAACATTAATTTCAATAATTTTTGAGAAATTTTGGAGAAATTTTAGCTAAAACAATGTAGAATGGTTGGATAATTAGGCTTTGGAGACATTAAAGGGGATTGTGGGGTGTGAATGCTCCCACCAAGCCTGCCATATATAACATTATGAAACAAATATTAGTATTAGATAGTATAAATAAAAATACCATTGAAAATTCTAACTAATCTAAGTATGTGTCCTCAAATTGAACAAGATAAAATGAATGTAATTATAATTGGAAAAACACACTTGTTATACCTTTTTTATCCTCTTGGTGAATTTGGATGAGCTTGAATGTGATGTAGTTACTTTAGACACTTCATTTTCACCACTTTCATGTATAAACTATAATCAAAATGACTTTCCATAATCTCATACAAATTTAACCGAAAATCATCATATGATCCAATTTAGTCACACAACTATCGATCTAATATGAATTCACAACAAACACATCCCTAATTGGGGCAATGCATTGTAACGTGAAAATAATTTTATCAAGTGCACCCCAAATGAACATGAACATTTGAAAGTGTTATGTTGGGATAATTAAATGACCATTTAATTGAATAAATGAACATTACAAATACACCATTATTCTAATTGTCAATTAATCACCTTGATTAATTAACCTAAACATTCCTCTAATGCAAAAATCCATTATTTTTTTTGGAAACTTATATTTTCTAAAATCCAAAAGCATTGTATTGCCTCATCTTAGTGACATCACATGGGAAATTCAATGGGAAAGGAGAGGAATGTGAGCAAGCTCTTACACTCCCTTACACCTTCTTACACACTCTTCCCTCTTACATCCTCTTACAAACTCTAAAAGGATTTATTCATAGCCCTCCATTTGGAGATCAATATGGACGGTCCTCGCTGATTCAACAAGTCTATAAATTGAAGGTCCCCCCTCTATTATGGACAAACTTATTGAACCTAGACTTACTCTACTAAAATACATAAGGAGATTCACCATTCTCAAACCAAACTAAGTGTATACAAGGGGAGATGTTACTCACATGCAAATTCAACATTGTTAAAGACCTCTAGTTCTACAAACCAAGCACATACCTATTCAAATCGGTAAGAAAAAGAAGTCTTTTAAGGAAGATATAAGTATTTATAATTATTTTATCATCTAATTTGATTTGTCAGTTACTTAGTCTTGCTCAAACCTAGTTTATAGGCTTAGGTTATTAGTCTCATGCATAATTGTTATGATTTACATGAACTAACAATGAAATAACCCCATTTGGAGTCATATTATACATAATGGCATGCTCGATGGGACCATATGCACCCCACAAACTCTTCTAGGCCCTCTTCATTATCTTAGGTGCAAGAATTAATTTAACAATTAACTTAATTCCCCTTATTTTCCTCAAAAAAAATCAAAAGTTTGTTCTAGGTGGAATCGACAGAAACACAGTTGTGTTTCAGTGATTTTGTCCCTAAAAATGGTAGAAACATCATATTCCCTATTTTTCTATGTTTTTTATAAGAAGCTATAATCAACAAAAATGCACTGTTAAACAATGAAAATGCCCTGGGAAATTAGTGAAAACATCCATCAAATTGGTGAAAACATAAAAAATGGAAACACCCTCTAGTATATTTTTTATTTTTCCTAATTTTTGGTAGAAATGTCATTAAAATCCACAAAAATGCCCTAATCAGTGAAAATGCCCTACTAATCAACAAAAATACCAGTCTTTATTTTTATTTGTTTTCCAAAAATTGGTAAAAAAATACCAAAATGACAGAAACATCCTACGTTTCAATGTAAATTCCATGTGTTAAAACCTTGAGACTTAAGCAATCACCTTGATAACTTCTTACGCTTGCCCTAAACCACTTTGAAAACTTTAAACACCTTTCTTGTAGGTCCTTTGCCAAAGAAGTGGATTTAGATCTCAAAACAAAGCATTTCATCTTTTCAAATATTTCAACTTGGGCTTAAAATGAATGCACAATTTTGATTTGGGTTCTAAAATCTTGTTCTACTTCTAAGTCATTTATTTTCTTATGTTTTTTTAGTTTTGCTTATTACTTGTGAGTTTGTGTGGTTCCTTCACATGTATACTCTCCCCTTGATAATGTGACCCAAAAATGTGAAGGTGACTACTTATTTTATCTTCAAAGATTTTTTAAAGTATGTTATTCACTTTCCCTTAGTAGGATTCTTGTGAATCAAAAATAATGATACCTTCCCCTTTTTATTTTAGGTTATAAAATTAGGGTGTCATTTCCTTCTCAAAGGTCTTTAGTGTATGGTGACATGGATTTCATCCCCCAACATTCGTATCAGCCTTATACATCTAAAGAGAGATATAAATTATTGGCAGGTGTGATTAGGGCCTAGCAAAATTCCCCATAAAGAGTTTTGTGAAAACAATGGGTTAACTCCTAATATTAAGCCATTAGACATCACTATCAAGGAATCTATGGTCTCTTCGATAGGGTATGTATTGCCTATGAATAACCTGATGCCTGGATCTCTTCTTTGACAAATTTTATACCCATCTTGGGACCATCTAGAAAGCCAATAAAAACTTTAGATTAAAACTTATTGGCTACAAAATTTTCACTAATGCAGGGGTACAAAGGTAACAGCCACCAAATATCTCCTCACATGTACAGATTTTGAGAGAGGGTGGGTCTTTTAGCTACATTTAAATAATTTTATTAAAATTAATCATTAAATTTCTCCACTCAAAGTGAGTACATTGAATGCTCAGTGATTGTAATGTTCTCGATTTACCATTAAGATAAGAATGTGTACTTAGATGATTGTTTGATTGGATGTTGTGTCAAAACTCATTGTGTGTTCAAAACCAATTCAAAACTAAACCACGTCCAAAACATAGTCCACACACACCTACATAATAAGGTGTTACTCTATCTGTATTTTGAGTCAAAAATCACCCCTTCTAGATGTCACGTCAAACTTTGTTTGAATACACACCCTTCTTGTTTAAATAACATCATTATGTTATATATTTTGAACTAGCCCTAAAAAAATTCCAATTTCCATTTCCAAATTAATTCTAAAACCAAGGTCTAATTTCTTATTAAACCATTGTAGTTTTATCATCCATTTTGTTTAAAACTAAATCCGAATTTCAATTTTAGGTCTGATTCTAAAGGTAAACTCTTATTTTCATAAAGTCAAAGCTTAGTTTAATTCAATTCAAACATTGTATAAAATATAGCTTCAATCTAAAGATCACATAACTTCAAATCAAACTAGTATCCCAAAGCAAATTTGTCTAAAGCTTGAGTCAAAGTTTATAATTAGATCAAACAAATAAACATTCCAAGTTCAAATATTCCTAAGTACTCAAATTCATTTTATACATTCACGAGTCAAGTTTCCAAGACCAAAGTTTAATTATAGTCCAAAATTTAAAATCTCTAACATTTGAAATTGAACCAAAGTTCAAACACTTTTCATTGATCACTTGCAACCTTTGTAAGACACAAATACTTAAAAATAATTGATATACTTAGACTTGTGTGCACTTTTGGAATCAATTTTAATTCATGTACCCTTATTATTGGACCACTAAAATTGGCACACCTTTGATTGAACCATTCATTATGAAACTTGCCTTAACATGATCAAAACATATTACTTCAAACATTTGCATTGATAAACTTAATCCAAAATTTTACCTCAATCAAAACCACATTCCAAATACAAACAAGTTTCAAGTATTCAAACATATTCTAAAATGAATATCATAAACCCAAACATGTCGAAGTATACATGTGGTGGAGCTATTTATAACCCTTCTTTTGACGAAGATGTAATATACAATCCATAAGGATATGAATAGTATGATGAAGATGAGATAAACTAACAATACCTTACCAATGTGCCATTTAATGTCAAACCTAAATAAAACCAACAATACTCTACCAACATGTCATCTAGTGCTCACCTTGAATAACATTAATAGTACATCCCAAATGTGTCATCTAATGCAGAATACATACAAGACTAATTTACATCGCACTTTTTTGTTAACAAAGATGAGAACTTTGTAAGATAATTAAAAATTGGTGATAGATTTCTAGCTATATTTCTAGTATAAAACATGTGTTATTTGGTTAGATCTCCTGAAGAGACATGTCTTGCATTACCATAAAATCAAGCTACTTCTAGCCAAATTCAACCTCTTATACCAGCCTATAACCAAGTCCATGTAGCATCTAATAAAGGAAAAGGTCTACTTATTAACTCACCTTCACAAATCCAATTCATCATCTCTCAAATATAGCAAGCTAGTCAATTCTTGGCTACTTTAGCTAACTCCCTAATTGCTCTCGATATTGAAAAGCCACCACTTATAGAGCTAAGTCCACCAACTGAACCACAACCAAATTTTCTAGTCCATCCTATACCTAATACTAATCCATTTTCTAGTAACACATTAGTCACAAATTTATTTAACATGCCTATATTTGAAAGTAATCCGATGGCTAATCTTGATCCAAATTACCTTGTGGATTCTTCTTAGCACATGGTTGATAATTCCCAACTAGTACAATCTAATCCACATCAAGTGTCATCCAAAATCCAACAAAACATTATTCCAACTCACTAAGAAGTTCTTTATTCCAACATTCCTAACACTTTTTAGTAACATGTTGAAAACAAGCCTAAGCCACAATACTAAGTCATTAATACCCCCCCCCCATTTCAATAAGTGGTAACCAATCCCCCATTTTAACAAGTGATGACCAATCCTCCACTTCAACAAGTGGTGACCAATCTTCCACATCAACAAGTGGTAATCAATCTACTACCACAACAAGCAGTAACTAATACCCAACCAATGTTATCTAATCAACAACATGTTCCTATTAGTCAACCACATAGCACTTCTAATCAATAATGTGCCTCTTCAATCCAACAATGTGTTCCAATTAACTAGAAACAAGTTATTTTCATATAATTGATTCCCATGAATCAATAATGTTTTCATTTTCATTCCCAACAAGTCTTGTTTAAACCCCAATGAACCACTCCTCCATTTAGGCCACACTTCCCTCCAAATGAACATCGCACTCAGTAGCAAGTGCCTTACCAATAAAAATTGCTATATCAATAATATAACCCCAATAAAAGGGTGAGCATTCTTTGTAGAACCAATCAGGTACAAATTCCCTAATACCCCACACCACCACTTTATCTAGATCAAGGTAATCTACCTCTGCATAGCCAACAACATATGCCCACTCCATCTCAATCCATCCCCACTTTTTGAGACTTGAAAGATGTGAAAGATGATTTTTTTGTAATCCAAGTAGGGAATCAGGGTAAGAAGTGCAAATTAGATGGCATATTATCCTATCACTTTGATATAAACTATGTCTTGCCCACGTCATTTTGAGATGCCTAAATTTGACAAATACAAGGGAAAGGGTGATCTGAAAGAGAACATAAAATAGTTATTCATCGTTTGTCAATAGGTGGCATATAATAGTGTGTGTTTGCTTTGTTTATCTCCTTGTATTTCAGTTGGGCAAGCTTTGGAGTGGTTTCTCCATCTACTTATTTGAACCTAATTTTGTATTATTCTTTTGTTTTTAAAAACAAGTAAAACTAAAAGAAATGGAGAAGGTGTAGATGAACCTGGATGTAGTTACATTCTTCATGATCTAGATGATGTGAATAACTCCTCTTTGGCTTGGGAGGAATGACCTACAATAAGAGTAAGACTAGAAATGGAATTGATTAGTAATATTGGAGGGTGTATTGCCTAGCAAGTGCTAAATCCAAAAATTACAAGACTTCACCAGAAAATGTTGATAAGAAATGCTTGCATAAAGGAATAAAAAGTAATTAATCACAATGTAATAAATGTTTTTCAATATAAATGATTGATTTTAAGAAAATGACATTAACTTGTTCAAAATAAATTCTAAAGTGTTAAAATGTGATTCAGATAATTGCTTATGACTTTGTGTCATGATAGGGGTCAAAAAACAAGATTTTGGGTTGGGACTGATAGGTGATTTTAACTTGTTATTTTGGAAAAAATAATTGCATAGAGATTGATGCCAGTCACTAGGTTACCGATGTTGGTCAAGGGTAACTGATGCCAGTCAAAGATGATTGATATCGATCACTATGGGTTTATCATAATTTTGGCTTAGGGTAAAAATGGACTTTAGGCTGGTTGTAGAAGGGTTGGTGGGTAATTTGGAGGTTGGTTGATGGTCATAAAGGAAAAATATAGACTTAGGGATATCAAATATAGGGTTTTAATACTCAAAAGGTTGGGAATGGATAATGGGGATTTGGTGGAAAAAGGGGTGTTGAAGTTATAGAACTCCAACATAGAAGAGAGTGTGGGGAGAGATTGAAAGGGAATGAAAGCAAGAAGCTACCAAAACAAAATAACCAAGCTTATAAAAAGTACAAGATACTTAATTATTATGGAGTTATTGGCCTGGAGATGACTTAAAGTTAAGTGTGAGCTAATTAAAATCCTAGAACAAAATAGGCAGAGTAACAGTGCTTGAATCCTCAGTATTGAGGTGATGAAGCACTTCATGATCTCTAGACTAGTTCTCTAGTTCACTAAAAATCTTTGATTCACATAAGAGTCTAGTTCTTGCTCAAACGATTCAACCTCTGAGCAAGGGTCCCTATGTATCCTTAAGTAACTAACGTCGATCTTGGTCAACTGACGTCGATCTTGGTCAACTAATGTCATTAAGGGATAACTGACATTGATCAAGTGGAAATGGTCTAACTTGCCAAAAATAGTGTTTTGCACTTAATTTTGGTAGTTAAGACCCTTAAAAATGGTCTGAGATCATTTAAAGAGGCATGATCATGCAGATAGAAATAGTCTAGGAGGTTGGGACTTTAAATTCTAAGGTAATAAATGGTTTTAAGGCTAGGCGTCACTAAGTTAGCCATGGGCTTGGTTAGGGTTGAGGTGTAAATACGATTTATTAGCATAATTAATTAATTAACTTAGCTAAATGTGTGTAAAGGGGTACAAAGGTATTTTAAGGGGTTAAGAAATATTCTAACCTAAGGGAACAAGGGGCTCAAAATGTATGATGTGACATCTATAATTATTTGTGTGCTTTTCTAGTGTCTACATTTTGCCCTTTTTTATTGTGTAGGTTGCATCAAAAAGATGTAAAATAAAAATGAATGATGTAGTGGAAGGTTGGATGCCCCAAGTATGGGAGGAGGTGTTCCCCCTCAAACCAAGAAGCGATGAGGTGAAAATAAAGTCAGGTTTAGGTTTGACAAGTGGGTAAGTTGGTGACAATTTTGTTTGGGTGATTAGGCTTGGAAGCACAAAAGGGTGCACAAAATGCAACAAAGTGTAATGTCATAAACTACATCGATATTAGGCTACCATGGTTAAACAAATTAGTAAATAAGGTAGCACGTAGAAGAAAAAGTGATAGGTGAACCAAGCCATAGCATTAGGCATAATTGATTTGGGTTACAAATATAAATTCAAGTCTTCTAGTTGATGTATTTATGTTCTTAGAGATCCAAACGTAGGGTGTGATCTTGAGAAGACTAAATAGGTTATAGGTATCAGGACCATAAGTGGACATGTTCTGATGCACTTAAAGGATGGTGCACAAAATAGTGCATGTGTAAAATTGTCTATCTTGGAAAGGTAGTCAATGTGATCAAAGTAACCAAGGCAAGGTTAACACAAAAAAGATGCAAACAGTTGGTAAGAGTGACCAAGGGGAACTAAAGTGGTTGATGGTGTCAGAGGAGAAGAATTTAATCTTTGATTGTTGGGTGATGAGGTAAATGTAAGGTGTGGTGTTTATATGTTTAAAGTGATCCCTTTTGGTAGAAAGGGGGACAAGGTTGGGATAGGAGCTAGGGGAAAAAACCTTAATGTATTCAACCAATATTGGTCATTATAAGGTGAGATCGACTAACATTGGTCATCCCATCCCAAAGGGTGACCACGATCGATCATTGGCTAAACCATAGAAAAGGGGACTAATGACCAAAAAGGTCAATTGGTTGTGTTTTGATTTTGATTTTTTGTTTTTATTGTCACTTATCTTTTGCAACAGAAATCTTGAGTCAAGAAGCTTGTGTCTAGATGAGTGTCAATTATGAGAGGCGAGTGGATTATGTGCAAGTGATCATGGGAGAGATTTGTTCAGTATGTGATTGCGAAAGTGTTAGATAGGGTGATAGATGGGCCATGTGTGGGTACCATTGTGGATTAAATCGATCATATATCTAGATGGAGAACAAGCAACAGGTAGAGGGAAAGCAGTGGCTAGGAAGCAAGTGTCACCACAAAGATGGATGTGAGATGAGGTAGGTTACTTGTGGTTTTTAGTTTGTGAAATTTTTGTGGTTTTTTTTTGGGGGGTAGATATACTATATAGGGTAGGGATAAGGGTAGTGAGAGGGTGTGGGAGTAAGAAAGAAAGGGTTGGGAAGTTTATTTAGTTGGGTTTTATATTAAATTAGGGTTTGATGGCTTAATCCTAAAAACACAATGATCGATACTGATCGATGTCGACCAATGTTGGTTGATAGAAAACCAGTGTTAGTCAATAAGGAACTAGTGTCGGTCGACCTATGACCGACATTAGTTGAAGGGTGAGTATTAGGGGAGTAAAAAGTTTAAAATGTTGTAAAATGTTTTTTGAATTTTAGAATGATTGATAATGTTTTTTGAAAGTTTAGAATGATTTGGAATGTATTTGGAAAGTTTAGAATGTTGTATAATGTGTGTGAGAGGATTTGGGAAGGTTTCAGGGCTAGAAAAGGATGTAGGAGGTGTGGGTGGTCTTGGTTTTAGCTAAGGAAATGGTTAAGCTAAGCTAGAAAGGGTACAAGTCCTAGGATGATTAGGATTAGCTATAGGTTAGAATACTTATAAAAGTGTTTTGGTAAGCAAAATGACCCTATGGTAGTCAAATAGGGTTGTTGGTGTGGCTGAGTGTAAGAAGTAGTGAATGATGGTAGATTAGGTAAAATGTTTATTGGGTGTTTGAGTTGTAGATTGAACTAAGTTGAAAATCTAATTGTGTATGTGAGGTCTATATTAATGATGTGGGATCGAGTTCTACCACTACTCAAAAAGATGTGTAAATATATGACTAGGGATGAGTGGGCCCACATGACAGTGGTGGATCTAGGTGGGATGCGACACTATTGATGCATTCTCTATGACATAGGGATATTAGTATCCCTCATTTAGAGATGGGATCCAGATACCAACATGATCTAGCTACCAAAAAGAGAGATGACCATTATGTTAGAGGATGTTCATAGGATCTTGAGGATACCTATACATGATCAAGTGGTAGAGCCAATTTCTAGTGATGAACTAGACTCATAAATGAACCTATTTTATGATGAGGATGCACTAAAGGCCCAGTACACAGTGGGAATTTTTAATTTGAGGATATTTTTTGATTAGACATAGAGAAGAGGAGACTAATAACTATGTTGATGATAGTAGTCACTTGCTATGCAATACTAGATTATAGTGGTAAGATGTATCCCTGGGCTTTGATCGGCGTTCTAGTGGAGATAAATGAGTATCAAATAATGTATGCATGGGCATCAACACTTTTGGTATAGGATTATCGAGAGTTATGGGGATACCAAGTGTATAGATGGTATGGGATGAGTGTCTACTTCTTACTGCACTATTGGGCTTATGAGCATATCACCATTTTGTGGCCAATTAGATTGCCATGGATGACATGGCACTAGGCATAATTCAAAGTTGGTTTTATGAGGTAGATATTAGATATGGAGCTACCATGGGTAGATGGGGTAGTTTGATATATAAGATGGTTCGGGTAGTGATTTGATGCTCTAGTAGATAGTGAGGTTATTTAGAGACCATATATGGGTTTCCATCATGGAAGGGCTTGCATGCACAAATTTTTTCCCTTTAGAGTATCAAATGGATATATGGGAGGAGGGAGCATGAGATGGAGTTGATACCATTTGATCATATGCAGTGTCAATATGGCTTGGTACAAGGTGATTTGAGAGTATTCTTGAGATATCGATGAGAGTATGTAGAGGCACCAGTGCCTATACCATATCCATCAGAGGATGAGCCAGTGTATGAGGAGCTACTAGCCCCTACAGTAGTGGATGATGATGAGGTGAATCCAAATTATATTGATTGGTGGTAGAGATGACACCTTCCATCTGTCAGTGGAGATGGAGGATAGGGTCTTGATATTAGAGGGGATGATGGATAAGGTGAGGAGCTAGGTGAGGAGGAGGGTGAGGATGCATAGATGGAGAAGGATGCACCTAATCTATAGATAGTCATTATAAAGAGGGATACTATGAGAGTAGCATAGGTTACATTACATACATCACTCACCTTGATGACACAAGAGAGAGACACAGCTCAAAGATAGTTAGCAATGAAGACACGAGAGAGGGAGAGCTTATAGGTACAACCACCGTCACTTAGTAGAGAGATATTATAGAGGGACAACTGACCACTATCACTCAGTAAAGGGATGCTCTATAGGCATAGTTGACCTTGGTAATAGTTGAGAAGGATGTTCTTAGATATGCAAGAGGATGACCATCATAAATTAGACCTTCTCCAAGATGGGATGGTTTATTGACTAGATATACTATGATAGTGGAGCTGAGATATTATAAGGGACATGTTTTTAGTAGGCTTTCAGATGTGCACCATTACTATTGGCCAAATTTGGCCCACATACCAAGATATTTACATAGATTGATTAGATGAGTAAAGTTAATGTTTAAACGAATGATTAAATGACTTGTACAAGCTTTGGAAGGCCAGATCATCACCAAGATGTCTTCTAAAAATAAATGGACCAACCTATTTGAGCATTTAATAAATGCACCTTAGAAAGTCATCCAAGCCAAAATATTTTAGTGCCATGGAGTTTTACATATAAGGATCATCCTCTGAAAGTTTCATGCCCGTGCTAGTTCTCTAGCTTGAGTTATAGAGCTTCAAAGTTGGACTTGGAACATAAGACGTTCAAGCTAACATCAAGTTTGAGCTCTGTAAAGTAAACATTTGGGTTCAAAAGGTCCTTACAAGGTTTAAATTTGATCAAGATCTAATGTTTTGCATGAGTTCACAAACTAATACTTATGATCTAACAGTTTGCATTGGGGTCAAACAAGTCAAAAGGTCCCTGAGTTAAAGCCCTTTAAAGAGCTACAAGTTAGATAAAATTTGATGGTGCAAATCAACTGAACAGAGATCTCTTAGTGTGAGCTTGATTGATAAAAAGGTGGGTCTAAGTAAAATTTGATAGTCCATGCCGCATTGTACATCTTGATCTGATGGTGTGAGACAAGTCAAAAGGTTGGAGAGCTCGAAAGATTGCCATGTGGCATGAGCATGGAAGCTGATAGACTGATAACAAGATCCTAAAACCAATACACAATTGACACGTGACATAAGCTTAGATAAAGTTGACAAGTCAAGGGCAAGATTTATGGCTCTTGCTTGGTCGTATAGATCAAGATCAATGGTATGAGTAAAGTTCTATATGTCAATAAGCTGAGTCAAATATTGATAACCAATTAAAATAAAGGTGAGCCCAAAACTTTTAACGAAATTCAAAAAACCATTTTTGACCAAGGCAAATAGGTATTATAGGGTCATCCCATCACCATTAAAGCTCAACCCAAAGCCATTAAATGGACACACTCATGCATCCAAGGTGATCAAGAACATATGGGACTACCATTAAGGCTAAATACAGACCTCTGGTTCATAAATTTGTAGCCTGGGAGGTTATTTTTACAACTATGTTCGCCATTCTAAGATAGATCCATGTATATGGTGAATTCTCAATCCTTGTACAGATATAATGAGTCTATTTTGAGCCTATTTGGATCTAGAAAAGAGGCTATGTAGTCTATAGGTCTACATTAATACAATAACTATAGGAAAACCAATAGTCTTAAATTGGTTTTCAACTTATAGATGAACCTATGATCCAGATATGAAAATAGAGCAGATGTGTGATTAATGCAAAGGGGTCTCATCTGTTGATGTGGTTCTATCCTCAACAAAGAAGGTACTAACTACCATTCATGGCATGGCACTGTCAGTTTTAGGATTTGAGGATTTGATCCTCATGAACACGTCAAGTGGGCTTAGGGTCCCAAGGTGGTGAATTGGTAGTTGAAGAAGTAGTTAAGAGCATTGATTCCATTCAAACAGACTTTATCATCACATGGAAAAAACCCTTGTCTTCTAGTGGGATCTCTCAGCCGATGAAAGGAACTTGAAGGCTATTGGAGTAATAAATGGATAGTTCATTAGAAGAAGGCATCAATCCAGAAAGCAATCAATGAGCTGCCAACACATGACTAGGACCCTTTCTCCACTCTTCCACACATGTTCCCATCTCTCTTTCTTTCTGCTATATATAGAGGCTTTTGAGCTTGAAAATGACTCTCTCTCTCTTTGATACCTCTCTTGGGTATGACTAAACTCTACCAAGAAGGAGCTTGTAACTATAATTTCTTGAGATGAATACAAGACTATTTTTCAAATTTCATTATTTTGGTATAGTGTGTACATGTCAAATTTGCATATGTGGTAGAGATTTTATCCCTTGTCAAGTTTTGATCTCACCTAGTTACTAGTTTATCTTATTATGCAGGTCATATTTAGTATTTTACATCTTTTGATTGAAGCTCACATGTAGATACTTTGACTGGTTAGTGTCTTGCATTAGACCTCTCCATCATTTCCCTTAGTTTTAGATCATTTGGTGGACCTCTATATGAAATATTGATGTATGACAGATATGTGGAGTCTTAGACCTAATCTTTTATTTATTTCATTAATGTTTTAAGAGTTCAAACAGAGTGGATCAACCATAATTTAGGTTCATCACCATCTTTATCTTAGGTTTCCCTTTCATGATATTTCTCTCTCCATTTTAATTGGTCATTAGTAGGTTTTAGTAGTGGGAATGAGCTAAAATGATGCATCAGAGGAGTTAGCCTCGTTAAAAATCCTCTAGGTCTAACCACATTATAGGATACCCATAACCTGGGGTCATTCCCATGTTGAGCTAGATTTGGAAGTAGGACCTGAACACTTCTGCTTCCATCTAGGGTGCAATCTAGATCCCTAATAATTACATAATCTAATATAGCAGATTATGTCAAGGATCCTTGGAAGTATGACACCCAGTGGTGGTACATCATCCATAGGTGCATAAATAGGTCACAAAGATGGATAGGTTCCAGGGGATAGTAGGGCCCATTGCACCATAGATTACTAGTTATTGTGTTTATACTACCCATTTTGATTCTAGCCTACGAGCCAATGTAGCGAGATGTATATATCATTTTGAGAGTGACATGGACATTTATATGTATATATTCAGCACTTTGTTTGAGTTATGATGTTATTTGATGATGATATGGTGTTTATTCATGATTCTTTATGTTATGCTTATGTGATTATTCATGTTTATGATGCTTTGCATGGATATGATGACATGTTTAGGTTATGGTCTGGCATTTTTCCTGTTAGTAGGTGTATGCATGATGTAATTTAGTAGATGTTAATAACTAAGATATGAGTTAATGAATCCATGTGATCCCATATTTAGATGTATATGTGAATTTTATAGTTGTTGATTCATTTTTAGAAAAAATAATTAAATGTTGTTTAGTTTATACACAATAAAAACTTGTTATGATTTTTATGTGATAAATTAATTTGACTTAAGCATGATTGATTAATTTTTTATATAGATGTGATGTTAGAAACTTACATGAAATGTTGGTTTGATTCATGCACCATAAATGATTTATGATGATGTTTATGTGAAGAATAATGTAGTTTATTTAGGATTATTTTATGAGATGATTGATGTAGTTAGTTATGTTGATAATAACAACTGTGATTTGGGAAATAGAATGTTTTCATGATAATAAAAACACCTAAATTAATGATGTGGATGAGTGATAAAATAGAATATGATAACATATAATAAAACACATAACGTTATAAAATGTATTTAACACTCGTAAGTGAATTATGATGCCATTTATTAGAATGATAGATGGTTTAAAATGTTTAAAACCATATTAACATATAGATTAATTTGGTAAAAATACTATATGTAAAAAGAGAAAAGAAATGAGAGAATAATGCTTAATCAATCATAAGACAAATGCCTTAATGAATGTATCAAGTAGGTATGATGAAGAAGAAGAAGACGTGGTGCTCTTTTATTAGGAAAGACCAAAATAAAAATATATAATATATATTGGCTTATGAACATAATCCCCTTTCATGATTTACATTAGTGTTTGTTCCTCTATTTAAGAATTATCTTGATCACGTATTGTTAAGTAAGCTCAAAATCCCTTGATTTTTAGAGGGTAAAAAGGGAGATGGATGATAGTGTAACCTTATTGTGGGGATGGCTTGTCCCTTCTGTAGGTGACCTAAGAACCATTATAAACAAGTCCATGTCTTATTTTGGTGTATACTTATTGATACGAGAAGTCTACTATTACTTTTGTGAGAGTTGATTAAAGCTTTCTTTAGGCTACATATAGTTTTTTTTTTTTTTGACTATGGGTCTTTTTGATGATTTTGTGGTTGATAGGTTAAGGAAGCTAATCAATATGGGAAGCTTCTATGTGATTTCTCTTTTGACAAATTTTTGACTTAGACATCCTTTAAGGGAGTGGTATAAGCTTTGGATTTGTTTGATTTTTATATTTGTCCTTCAAGGGAGCAGTCTATCTTTTTAAGCAATTCTGAATTGTTTTGGCAATTATCCTTCAAGGGATCAATCTGCAATTTTAGATATGACCCATAAGATATATCATATTTTTGTTTTTTATGTAGACATGTACTTGCTTATATAGGCCTAAGGTTTGCCTTTATAAGGGAAAAACCATAACACAAGAAGGCTAAATGATAGGTGATAAGGTGTTCAAAAGACAATGACCATGGGGATCCATCCTATAAGGGAGGAAAAGTTTCCATGAGAATCATGCCATGGGTAGAGTTATGCTACCCATGTTTAGGATTTAGGCTAAAATTGTGACGAATAATCATAGGATTCTTTACTTTAATCGGATGTCCTTAAAGTAAGGAGATGAAGGTGCTAATTTTGTAAAATAAGGGATGAGCTCAAGTTAGACACAAGGTGATTTATAACTTGTTTTAACAAAAGAATAGATGTATATGCAAAGCATTGAGGGGATCAGGTTCTAGTTTTCCTTTAAGGGATGATAACTGATAAGCTCTTAACCCATACTTGTGAGTGATGATAAATGGTCCAAGCCAATTGGGAGCAAACTTGACTCGCTTGTCCATGTTAGTTACATGTTGATTCTACTTTAAGATGAGGTCACCAATATTGAATTATTGCTCTCTTAGGTGTTTTTTATAAGCGTGTTTCATTCATTTTTGTAGACATGAAGATGGTTAAGTATGGCCAACCAAAAAATTCTCATCAATAGTTGGGCTAAGCATTCTTGATGATAGTCTCCTTTAGGGATATACGAATGGAGGGAATTTGTACTTTTGAGAGGCAAGATAGCCTCTGCACCATAGAAAAGTGAGAAAGGAATGACACCCATAGGGGTTCGAATGCTAGTTTGATATACCCATAAGGTAAAAGAAATGTTTACGTGCCAATCCCTACCAAATTCATTGACCACTTTGGTTAGCATTTTATTAAGAGTTTTGCTAGAGACTTCAACTTGTCCATTAGCCTATAGGTGATATGAAGATGAGAAACTTAACTTAATGCCAAAGGTGTTGCAAATATTACTTACTTTCTTATTTTTAAATGATTTTCCATTGTTGATGATGATTTTATGAAGAACACCAAAGTGGCAGTTGATGTGATGATTAATGAAGTCAATAATTTTATTAGTTTTAGTTGAGATGAGGGGAATAAATTCCACCCATTTGGTGAATTATTATGCCACGATGATGATAAAGTGATGTCTCGATGAATAATGAAGGTTGATTTCACCAATGAGATTTAATCCCCATTGAGAGAAGGGCCAAAAATCCTTAGAAACTTGAATTCCATGCTAGGAATGTGATGCAAGTTGGCATGTTGTTGACACTTAACACACTTCTTGACATAATCATAATAGTCTTGGTTAAGATTAGGCCAATGGTATCCAAGGAGAAGGATGTTCTTAGTGATAGATAAACTACTAAAGTGTCCTCCACAAATCCCATCATGAGTTTATTTGACTATGTGAGGGATTTCTTGGATATGTAGGCATCTAAAACGGAGACCATCAAATCCTCACTTATAAATGATTACCCCTATTATGGTATAGTGAGAATTACTTTGTATAAAAGCTTGTCTACCATTCCTGGATAGCTTATAAGGGAGGATGGTCAAGGTAAGATAGTTGAAGAGTTGCTTATACCAAATATGTGGTTTGGTTTCCTCCACATTACAGATGGAAGGGAATTCTATTTTGGTCTAATAGGGTTGGTTAAGTCTATGAATATTAATGAAGATTTTAGAATCTAAAGGTGTAGATGGGATTTGTGAAGTAATAGAAGACATGGTATCAATGAACTTGTTTATCGAACATAGAGTGGCTTGGATAAGATAATGATCAAATGATGTCAATAGTACATCTACCAGTTGTTTATATTTATATAGAACATCATTTTTACATTGGTGGGAACCATTGATTTAGTTAACCATAATTTGGGAGTCACTGAAAATGTTGATCAATTTTACTCCCAAGGACAAAGTTATTTGGAGACCTAAAATTAGGGCCTCGTACTCAGCCATCTTGTTGGTGCAATCAAAGTCAAGTTTGAAGGACAAGGGAAAAGGCTCACATTCAAGGGGGATAAGGATGATTCTAGAACCACCACCATGTTGACATTTTGATCCATCAAGAAAATGGTCATTTGATAAGTAATGTCTTCTTGAGAGAGAGTTGTGATGGACTCATCAAGAAACTTAATGTTAAAAGGTTGGTTATCAGTTAAAGGGTATTCGGCCAATTGATCAGTAATGATTTGCTCTTTGACTAAATTTTTTTAAAGGAAATTAAAATTGAACTTATCTAAAATCATGATCCATCTAACCATACGTTGATTTTGAATGGCTTAGAATGCATGTACTTGAGGGGGTCAGTGTTTGTGATGACAAAGATTTTGTGGTTGACGAGGTAGTGATAGAGTTTGGTATCCATGAAGACCAAGGTGAGGCATAATTTATTGGTATGGGTATAACAAGTCTCATACTCTACAAGTGTTTAACTTATATAGTATACTACCTATTCTTTATGTTGATCATCACGATGTGCAAACATGGCACCTAAGGAATGGTCTATGGCAGACATGTAGAGATAGAAGAGTTGGTCCTCTTTTGGAGGGAAAAGGACAGGTGGAGAAAGAAGGTATCCTTTGAGTGATTCAAATACCTTTTGACAGTCGTCATTCCACTTAAAGGAGATATCCTTCTTAAGGAGGTGATGAAAGCACTAACATCTATCAGATAATTAAGAGATGAAATAATGATTGGATTGAAGCTTACTCGACAAACTATGGATTTGTTTGAGGTTTATTAGAGGAGGCATATATAAGATTACCTTAAATTTACTAGGATCAACTTCTATTCCATGAATAAAAATGAGGAAGCCAAGGAGTTTACCCAAGAAGACCCCAAAGACATATTTCTTTGGGTTGAGGCAAACATGGAATTGGATAAGGCATTCAAAGATGAATTTAAGGATTTTCAAATGGTATTTACGACATTTGGACTTATCAAGGAGGTCATCTACATAGTCTTCCATGGTTTTATGGATGATATCATGAAAGATGTAGGTCACGACATGCTGATAGGTTGTGCCTACATTCTTTAAACCAAAAGGCATAACCCTATAGCAAAAAGTTCCCTAAGGGGTGATGAAGGTAGTTTTGTGTTAATATTCTAAGGTGATTAAGATTTGGTTATATCTCGAGAATCCATCCATAAGAGATAACATCTCATGGTTGGTAGTTAGATCAACAAACTAGTCAATACTTGGCAAAAGAAAGTCATCTTTTGGACAAGCAAGGTTGAGGTCACAAAAATCTATATAAATACAAGGTCCCCCTATTACTTTAGTGATAGTAACGACATTTGAGACCCTTTGGGGATAGTAAATGTGTTAGATGAAGTTGACAGATAAGAGACATTGAAGTTCTTTAACAAGAAGGGCAATGTGAGGGTATATCCTTCAAATCTTTTGCCTAATAGGCTTGACATCGAGGTTGGTGATGGTGTTGTGGATGACTATAGAAGGGTAAATTCCTGACATATCACTATAAGACCAAGCAAATGCTATGTTACAGTCATGTAGAAAAGAAGAGAAATCTTAATGCTTTGAGGAATCTAATGATCAGCCAATTTTGATTATGTGGGAGTTATCCTAAGTGCCCAAGTTGATATCAATGGTAGCTTCATTTGACATGGTCAATGTCTCAAGAGGAAGGGATTTGTGAAGAGAGGGATCATCAACACCAAGGTAGGTGAGAAGGGAATCATCATCCTAACATTAGATGGCATTAATTGTAGGAGAATCATCTTTAACCATCTCAGGATGAGTTAGAGGAATGGTTTTGGTTTCCCTATGAGTTATATAGGTCAAGGGTCCCAAACTAATCATATTAATCAAAAAAAAGTTATGAGGGATGGAATCAAGATCATCATATTTTGTAGAAGGGGTTGGTGAGGATGAGGTTTCTTCCTCAATGATGGTGATGGAAGGTGGGTTGGTTGGTTCTTTTGGTTAGATAAATCCCAGGCCATATCATTCATGAGGCTTTTGAGTTTTAGATGGGAGAAGCTTGTGTGTTCCATGTTCATAATGGCATAAATTGAATCCTTTCCAAACACACTGATAAAGGTATGTTTCGTAAAATTTTGGTTTACCCAAGAAAGAAAAATTGGAGATGAATGGTTTGATAGAAGATGAGGCATTAGAAATTGAATGTGGTTGATCAAGTCCTCGATAGATGAATCTGGTTTGGTGGTTAGGAAGACCAAAAGGGATGATGGTTCTAATGTCAGAATCATAGCTAGGATGTTGATCAAGATTTCCATACTACTGAGGAGTAAGAAGGGTATTTAGATTCAATAGGCAATATTTTCCAAGCGAAATATGTTGGAATGTGTATTCCAAGGGATCTTTCATAGGGATTTGGGATGAAGGTATGGTCAAAATTATATAAGCTTTATTGATGGAGGATAAAGGGGATGTGTCTTTTAATAGAATTAGAACATCACTGGGGCAATAAGTCATGTACCATGACTTAAATGGACTAGGGTTAGCTAGAATGACATGAACTTGACCCTCATGTTCAAACTTAAGGCACTGATGCAAAGTTGATGGTACATAACCCATGGTTTGGATCCAAGGGCATCCAAGCAATACGTTGTATTGAAAATCCCCTTATATAATGTAAAAGAGCTCAAGGAGAGTTTGAGGGCCTAAACATATATGAAGGACAACCATTCCCAAGGTAGTTGCCATCATGTCATTAAATTATTGTAGTATGGCAGTGGTTTCATACATGATGTTCTCAGGAAGCTTATGTTGATCATAGGCATGGGATGAGATGATATTGATGCTAGCTCCCCCATCAATAATAACCCTTTTGATCTGGAATTAATTGATGTGGGAAGTGATAAAGAGGGGAGGATCTATATCATTTAAATGGATAGGAGGTATCTCAAAATCCTAGAATGTGATGAGGGATGATACTTGGAGGGCTCCACCAAGGGTTGTTAGGGGTAGAGGATCTTTAGGTTGAACCTTAATTGATTGAAAATCTTCTATCATAGCTTGAAGTTATTGGGGATAGGTTTTGATTAACTCATATAAGGTCATCTTCATCGAGATTTGGTGAATTTGTTTAAGAATTGACCTATGTATTAGTCCAAATGGTTGTATTAGGGTGTACCCAAGATATAAATCTTGGGTTTTGGTGAAGGTGATTAGGGTGATTTCATAAAAGAAGGTTATGTCCAAGGGATGGATACTTTGGCTTTCCCTTTATCTTTTTGGCTTTGTGATCAAGTGACCACATGAATGGTATCAATTTAGAATGTATGAGGGTTGATAAGTTGCTTCAGTTCCTCCATAATCTTAGATGAGATCTTGGAGATAGGTTTATGTGGGGTGATAGTTTGAGGTTTTTGGCTTGGAGATGGGCTAAGAGGAATTTCCTCTATCAAAAGATCATTTGCATCACATAGTTTTTGGATTATGTCTTGAAGAGATTTACAATTCTCTGTGTCATGTTCAGGTGTCCTATGGTATGCGAAGATTAAGTTATCATTGAAGTAATTTTTTTTGGGATAATAGGGTTGAAAGGTTTGATGGGAGGTAAGGCTATGTAGGAAGTTTGTAGAAACCTTTGTAATATGGTAGAATAGGATTCTAGGAATGGTGGTAAGGAGGTAAAAGTCTTTATTTTGATTGTTGGGATTGGTACCTTTTTAGGGGTAGGCTTAACAAGTGGAACTTTGGTTTGTGCAATGATTTTTGTAGATGGTTTTGAGGTTGAGGGTTTGGTATAAATGGGCAGAGGTGTAGCTAGAAGAGTAAGTTGGACTTATGGTTTCTTTGTTGGAGGGATTGGATTTTATAACAAGGTGGAAGGGTGAGAACCTAAAATGTATAAGGGGTGTGTCCCTAACATGGAGGGTAAAGTTGAAATGGGAGGTGAAATGGATTTAGGTTTCTTAATCCTAGGTGGTTCAATCTTTCTTATTGGTTTGGTTTGTGAATTTATAGGTCATGTTAGCTCTAATTTTAAGGGAGGATGGGTGAGATTTTGAGTTGGAAGGACACCTAGGTTTTGGATAGGTTTTAATGGGGTAGTGGGGTTTGTTTTATTTGTTTTTTAAGGAGTTGGATTGGTTGGTTTATTTGAATTTTGAGATGTGGGTGTGTTTGTTGGTTTGGTTGAGGTAGTGGTGGTTACACTTGTGGAGGTTGAAGGTTGCATGGATGATGGTTTTATTGACTCATTATTGGTAGGGTAGGGAAGCCCAAGACGGTGCCAAAACATAGCTCAATCAAGGTTTGGTTGTGATAAAAAAAATTATATTTTGGACCAACCTTGAAAATGGTTTATAGGTAGACTTAGCTTCCTCAGTGGTAGTTTTCAAAGACAGACCATGTGGATACAGAGGTGGGATGGTCTCAATTTTTCTTCTTTTGGCAAGAGCTCTAAGGAAATGGTGGGTGATTCCCCTATGGAAGGAGTAGGCAAGATAATCTCTTCCTTAGTTATGCTTTCCAAAGGAAGGATAGATAGTTCTAATATGGAATAAAATGGCATAGGAGTGATGATTTCTTCCTTTGTTATGCTTTCCAAAGGAAGGATGGATGATCCCACTATGGAAGTAAGTAGAGGAGTGGTGGTTTCTTCCTTTGTTATGATTTCCAAAGGAAGAATGGGTGTTTTCACTATGGAATTAAGTGGATAATGAGTGGTGGTTTCTTCCTTCATTATGCTTTCTAAAGGAAGGATGGGTGACTCCACTATGGAAGTAAGTGAAGGAGTGGTGGTTTCTTCCTTTGTTATGATTTCCAAAAGAAGAATGAGTGTTTCCACTATGGAATTAAGTGGAAAAGGAGTGGTGGTTTCTTCCTTAGTTATGCTTTCCAAAGGAAGGACGGATGATTCCACTATGGAAGTATGTGGAATAGGAGTGGTGGTTTGGGTCATGGGTTCATTAACTATAATTTCATTAAGAACAATGTTTACCATATAAACATAATGTTTATGGGATGTTTCCACATTTGTATGCTCATTATTTGCAAAAGGTGGATGGTTTGGAAAGGGTTTATGAAAGATGTCAAGATCTTGATTTGGAGGTGCATTTGGGTTATCCATGACAAGCTCACCCTTATCAATCAAATCTTGGACTATATTTTTAAATGTTTTTCATCTATCAACATTATGCCCAATGTTCTGGTGGTAGTTACATATCTCATTTTCCTTATACCAACTTGGTATAAGACGGGATGAATCAAATTGTTGAGGGGGTTTGATTGGAGGAAGTTAGATTATGGATGCTTTCAAAAATTTCTCCAAAATTAAAGCACAAGACTCCCCTAGAGGAGTATATTGCTTTTGCACAAAGTGGTTTTGGTATTTTGAATTTTGGTTCAAAGAGTGGATGGGTTGGATTGGTTACTACCAGAGGAGGATCTATTTTAAAAATAATGGTATTGGTTGACCCTTTAGCTTTGGTGTAGTTTGAAGTTTTACAGGAAGCTTCGTTTGATTTGAAACTAGCATTCTTATTCCTCAGCTTAAGATTGTCTTCATCAATTATTCAGATTTCTAATTTCCTAGCCATGGTAAACACCTCATCAAAGGTCCTAAATGTTTGAACCTGTAGGGTGGATGAGATGTGTTTAGCACATGCCTGAGAGAAAAGTTCAATTAATTCAGGTTGGGGTATGGAGAAGGAGATTTGGTTGATTAACCCTCTCGACTGAACAATAAAATTGGTAATGGATTCGTCCTCAAATTACCAAATAGAATATAAGTCGGTTATAGATAATTTATTGGAGATGTTGATGGAGAAGTGGCCCAAGAAAGTTTGATCAAGTTGGGCGAAGGAAAAGAGGGAGTGCCTAGTGATGGAACTATACCATTCCAACATAGATCCTACTAAGGACATGGGGAAGGTCCGTAGTAGAAGAGCATCATTGTAGGCAATGAGATAACATGCATGCCTAAATGCTCTTATGTATTGTTGGGGATCCTCCTTAATTTGGAATTTAGCAAATTTGGGAAGTTCTCATTGAGTAGGGTAAGGATGGATTGGTACAAAGGGGTGAGTGGGTTCATTGCAAATCTGATCATAGGATAAAATATTATGGGCCCCATAAATAGATGTCTCTAGAGTTGTCATCTTGTCCATCAACATTTTAATGAGGTTAGTTTGTGGTGCACCCCCATAATTATAATTTATGTGTTATTTGGGTTTTGAGGGTGCAATTTATTGCATGTTATAAGGTTGGGTAGAGACCACATATTGGTAATTATCCATAAAAGGTTGAGAAGATAGAGAAGGCATATATCCTTGTTGGTTCATGATATAGCCTAGATTAGGTGAAATAGGTATTTTTTGGGACATGGTCATGGTTAGGTTGGTTGGTTGAAGATGTGTAGTTACCATGATACTTATGGGTGGGAGATTAGATGGTATGGAAACCAATAAGTTTTGGAAGGGGACAGATGATGTTAGCTTTTGGGTGGTAAGAGGTAAAGAAAGAATACTAGTGGAAGGCATCCCAATGGTAAGTGGTGCTTGAGTTGCCATGGGTTGGTTTGTCCCTAAATTTGAAGGGTTCGTGATGGGGTTGGTGGAAGTAGAAGGTGATTGGGAATTGGTTGGTGGAAGAGGATCTTGGTTTTGGGTAATAGTGGTTTAAGGGTTATTTGTGGAAGAGGAAGCTCAGGCCACTATGGATTGGGTCGTCGAGATGGTGGCAACTAAAATCTCACCCATAAGGTCAATGGGCATGTTATAAGGTGGTTCAATGAAAGGAATTGAAGTAGGGGCATGATTAGTAATCATGGAAAGATAGTGTTGAAGGGCAATGGGGTTATTATCAAGGAGCTTGGTGAAATCCATATACCCTCAGGCAAAAGATCAAGGCATATTGGGACTCCTAAAATGATCAAGGGAGATTTTTGCATCCAGAGTGTGTTCCATGGATGAGGAAGAGGAAGAAGGTTGGTGGTGAGGTTGATTTTGGTTTGCTTAGTCTCTAGCTTGTTGCCATGTCAAGACCATGTGATAGATAGTGGAAGTTTTGGAAGTTTGGTGGAAATGAGCACACACACTCAAAAAGAGAGAATAGAATAAAAATTCAAGGAAATCACACACACACTAAGAGTACATTTAGATCCTATAGTTTTTTTTTCTCACTTTTAAGCTTATGCCTTGATTTTAGAAGTTTGTGAGACTCTATTTGGTTGTTGAAATGGGTACTAGAATAAGAATTCTATGAATGGTTTTGGATTTATTTAGGCTCAAAACATATTTTTACTAGAATTGGTATGTGGATTGGTATTAGGGCCACCCCCTCACTTCAAACACTACAACGATAGGGGTGTCAAGTGTTGTGCCAATATATACTAAATTACTAGAGTTTATACTCAGCCAATGTACTGAGTTGGTTTTCCCCTTGGTGGTGAAATCTAAGTAGGATATCCAGGATGAAGGTTTCTACTAGGTGATGAAATTCCAATCAATCCCCTTATATCAATGTTTGATGAATTAATTGTGTGAATGGTTTGGTAAGTGTGTAAAAGAAGTGATTTATACAATTGATTTACTAAATATTTAATCTATGTGACTTAACCATGCAAGCAATCAATAGATGAAGGTTGATTTTAAACCCAAAAGGAAAATTAAATTTATTTGAATGAGTACAAAAAAACTAGAATGCAACTAAATGCAAAATGAGAATGCAAGTCCTATCCTAGGATGAATGCCTTTTTAATTTTTAGAAATAAAGGAAAATAAATGATTTTGCCTTTTATAAGAAAGTAAAGAAAACAAGTACTTGAATTTTATTTTGAAAATAAGAAATTTAAAGTTACAAATTTCAATTTATAAATGAAGAAAATAGCATTTTAGTTTTAGAAACAAAGAAGTACAATGAATGATTTTTTCACTAATACAACTAGAATGTTCTAAAACAATTACAAACCCAAGAAAACTCTAGGGGTCCCACCGGGAATACCAAAATGTTTAAACCTATTTTTGTATTATTATTTTTTTGCTTTTGAAAATAAGTAAAACTAAAAGAAAGGGAGAAGGTGTAGATGAACCTAGATGTAGTTGCATGCTTTTTGATCCAGATGATGTGAAGAACTCCTATTTGGCTTGGGAGGAATGACCTGAAATAAAAATAAGACTAGAAATGTGATTGATTAGTAAGATTAGAGGGTGGATTGCCTAACAAGTGCTAGATCCAAGAAGTATAAAACTTCACTGGAAGGTTGTCAATCCACTCATTTAACAGATCAAGTTCTGAAAAATGTTGATAAGAAATGCTTGCATCAAGGAATGAAAAGTAGTTAATCACAATGTAATAAATGTTTTTCAAGAGAAATGATTACTTTTTTAAAAATGGCATTAAGTTGTTTAAAATAAATGTTAAAGTTCTAAAATGTGATTTAGATAATTGCTTATGACTTTATGTTGTGACAGGGGTTGAAAAATAAGATTTTGGGTTGGGACTGATAGGTGATTTTAACTTGCTATTTTTGGGAAAAATAATTACACATATGCTGATGTTGGTCACTAGGTAACTGATGCCAGTCAAGGTTAATCGATGCCAGTCAAAGATGATTGATGTCGGTCACTATGGGTTTGTCTTAGTGCTGGCTTTAGGTAAAAATGGACTTTATGCTGGTTGTAGAAGGGTTGGTGGGAAATTTAGAGGTTGGTTGATGGTCATAAAGGTAGAGGATAGACTTAGGGATATCAAACATAGGGGTTTAACACTCAAAAGGCTGGGAATGGTTAATGGGAATTTGGTGGAAAAATGGGTGTAAGAGTTGCAGAACTCCAACACAAAAGAGAGTGTGGGGAGAGATTAAAAGGGAATGAAATCAATAAGCTACCAAAACCAAATAACTGAGCTTATAATAGGTACAAGATACTTAGTTGTTGTGGAATTTCTATCCTAGAGATGACTTGAAGTTGAGTGTGATCTGATTAAATCTAATAATAAAATGGGCAGAGTAACAGTACTTAAATCCTCAATATTGAGGTGATGAAGCACTTCCTAATCTCCAAATTGGTTCTCTCAAGAGTTTGGTTCTTGCTCAAATGATTTAACCTTCTGAACAAAGGTCATAGCGTATCCTTAAGTAATCGATGTCAGTCCTAGTTAACCAACATCGATCAAGGGATGATCGACATCAGTCAAGGTGGAAATGGTCTAACTTGCCAAAAATAGTGTTTTGCACTTAATTTTGGCAGTTAAGACCCTTATAAATGATCTAATCTCATTTAAGGAGGCATGGTTATGTAGGTATAAATAGTCTAGGAGGTTAGGACTTTAAATATTAAGGTAAGAAATGGTCTTAAGGCTAAGTGTCACTAAGACATGGGTTTGGTTAGGTTGAGGTGTAAATAGGATTTATTAGCTTGATTAATTAATTATTTTAGCTAAATGTGTGTAAAGGGATACAAGGGTGTTTTAAGGGGTTAAGAAATGTTCTAACCCAAGAGGGTCTGAGGGGGTCGAAAAGGTATGTTACAACATCTAGGACTGTTTGTGTAGCTTTCTAGTGTCTACACTACCCAACAAATTTATTGGTAATTTTGATGACTTGTTTAAAAAGTTTATGCAACAATTTTCCTATAACATAGAATATGGGTTGATTATGGTTGACTTGTGTCATGCCAAGAAAAGAGGAGGAGAGAGTTTTACTAGTTATTTGTTATGGTGGTACACATTGGCTAGTTGATTCCCGCACAATCTCCCCAATAAAAAATTAGTCGTAGTCTTTACTTCTAACCTGGAGATAGACATAGCCTATAATCTCATACTTCATTGTGAAAATACAATTGAAGAGATTATTACCAAAGAATTTCATATTGAGCAAGCCCTCATTGATAAATGGGCAATCAAAATTTATTCTCAAAACCTAATTTAGAACAAGCTTTAGACACAAGCTCAAGCAAGTACCTCTAAAAATCCTAATCCGTTTAATAGGAATAAAAATGTTGTAGGGGATGGGGTAACATAATCTAGATATGTGAAAATGGTGCACCCACTGCCTACCCAAGAAACCACACCTACTCATCCACTTGATTTGTAAAGACCACCTCCAAGAATAGGTCAATACCAAAACAAAGTTTTCAATGATCTTGGTGAACCTATCGAGGTATTATTCCAAAAATTGGTTACAACTAATATGATCACTTGGCTAGTTATAAACAATTTCTAGAAGGCCAACCTAAACCCAATTGGTACCAAGAGAATGAGTTATGTGACTACCATTAGGTTAGGGGTTATTCCATTCACATATTTGTGTAGCTTTGCCACTTCATCCAAGATTAGTTAGAGAATGGTTAAATAGAGTTTGACAATGTGGCCTCAATGTCTAATCAAACTTTGGGTATTTATAAAAACCCTTTTCCACAACATAATTCTAATAATCAAAATCAAAATCAATGTCAATCCAACAATCAAAATCAAAACAAGCCTCCCAATAATTAGAATCAAGGATCGAGTTAACAACAATAATAAACTAATCATAATCAAGGTCAAGACACCCATTCTAACCAGTTAGCTATAATAATGTCCCATACAACTACAATAATGTTGTAGGTTGTATTAACAATGGGTTTATAACCACTAACAAAATTAATCCTAAACCAATAGCCATTAAATTATCTACTACTATCCATTTTAGGACCTCCTCTCCCATATACTGTTAATACTCCTTTGGCTCAAAATGGTATTAATGTTCATCAACATCTAAGAGTTACCATTTATGACCCCAATTCACATTCTTTTAATTACAGTAACCTCCCTCCAACTCGAGGTTATGCAATCACAACTCGACATTCTAAGGTTACAATCCAAGGTCCCATACCTTCTTCCTATAATAAACCCATTCCATGCCCTTCATTTTAAAAATTCAAACCAACTGCTTTTACTAATGACAAGCCATATGTTATTGTGGAATAGATACAAAAGGCACTGGCATAGATTTATATCTTAGATCGTTTACATACGTCAAATGCCCACAAAAACATATTGGATGAGCTTTTGAGCCAATCTAAGGTCCCAAGTGACATTTATCCTAAAAAGTTCCAAACACTTATGAGCCATTTGTCCCCAAGCCAACAACTTACTTTTGACCAAAATGATATGTCATTTCTTGGTCCTCTTCACAAAAATCCACTTTATATATAAGTAGTCATTTCTAGACATAAGATCAAGTGTGTCCTCATAGACAAGTTTGGGTCTAAATATTGTGACTTTGAGGCTAGTCAAACATTTAGACTACACTACAATGGATATTCCACCTGATACTATTACCATCAATTCTTATGATAATGAGGAGAGAGAATCATAGGGCACCATTTATTTGCCTATTACTAGGGGCCTCTAACCCATGATACCCTTTTCCATGTTCTTAATCTAGATATGTCTTACAACTTACTCTTTGGGTGACTTGGAAACATGAAGTATGTGTAGTACCTTCCACTATACATCAGTGCATCAAATTCCCTCATTTAGGCTTGGAGGTCACCATACCTAGTGATTTACAGCCATCCCAGTATTGCAAACATTTTGAAGTAAGGCATGAAACCTACAATTATCATCTTGGCCTAGAACATGTCCCTAAAAAGGTCAAATAGGTAGTTGTTTAACCTCCTAAGGCAAATTATATGGATCTAAATACTATTATATATACTTTGTCTACACCTCCTAAAATATCCTCTCATTTTACCATTATAGATAAAGGCCATAGTGAATACCAAATTAGCAAAGTTTTTCATATATCTAAATTTCCTAAATCACATGGTAGACCCAAAGAAAAGAGTGTCAAAATGTAATGGTGCAAGGAGGATGACTCTCACTAAACAATGACTGATTGATTTTTTCAAAACTACCACACAAGACTAATAATAGATCAAAGGTGATGATGACCCATGGTTGTATAATGACGACTTTGCTACTTGCTACCAAATCAAAAAATATCCTATTCCAAAAAAAATAATGGATAATCAAGATTATAAAGGCAAAGGCCTAGGGGTAAAGTATCAAGGTCCTATTGAGCCAGTATCTACTACCAAACTCAAAAGAACTTGAGATATTATATACAAACTACCTAGGGGTGACTCCTCAAATCTCGAGAGTGATATTGATTTATTGTCTAACAATGAAGATGCCCTCAATGACATAGAGTCTTATTATAATGTCTATGATGAGTTAGTTGATATCAACATTTTTTAATCCCAATACTATTTGTACTATTACTTTTTCCCCTATAATTCCCCTCTTTGACTCCATCACCCTTAGCTCATTGACTAGGACTAACAAGACTCACATATCCCATTGGATAATTTATAGAACGATGATGCACTTTCAAAATTCATGGGCCTTAGAGATGTTTTTCCAATTAGTGATCATAAATAAGGCTTCACTATTATGTTAGACCCTGCCACCTATTTTAGGGAGCAGGTGAACTTCCTTGGTCATAAAAAAAAGAAAAGAAAATGAAACATAGTAAAGAAAAAGATGAGTCCCATGGTGAAAACCTATTTTAGACATCATTGGATGAGTAATTTCATCTTCTTTTGAATGAAATCTAGGGGGACCAGTCCCAGAACACCATGTCAGATAAAAATCAATTTAGAAGATCAAAAAATATTTGAACAATCAGTTCAAGATCTCCTTCATGGCTTTGTTGAGTAGCCTTTACCCACCTTTGATTATTCATATTCTTCATACATGGGTGAGCTTGATGATCTAGTTGAGCCAAAAGATGATGAAGAATAACTATGCAACTTGTTGCCAACTATTATCGAAGATGGTTCCACACTACTCATAGAAGATACCACAGAGATAAACATCAGAACCCCAAATGATCCCAAATGGATTAATTTTGGAGGATCCCTCATTGAAGAGGAACATGATCTTCTTACTACCCTCATTTGGTAATTTATTGATATTTTGTCCTGGTCCTATTTAGATATGCTTGGTTTGGATCCTTATTTAATTGTACATCACCTTATTGTAGACCCAAATGGAAAGCCAATCAAATATAAGCTGATAAAAATGCATCTCTGCATTGTCATAATAGTAAAAAAGAATTAAAAAAATTATTGGTGGCAAGATGTATTCATCCAATAGACTATTCATAATGCATATCCAACATTGTCCCAGTTATAAAAAAGCCACAAGTAATTTGTCTATATACATATTTAAGAGATATCAATAAAACATGCCCAAAGGATGATTTTTGTTTGTCGAACATTCATATGAGCATAGATTCCAAATTAGGTACGAGATCTTATCTCTTATGGATGGCTTCTTAGGGTATAATTAGATAAAAATAACGTCTGAAGACCAACACAAAACATGTTCACCACTCCATGGGGGAAGTTATATTATCAAGTAATGTCATTCGACCTCAAAAACATTGATGCTACATACCAACATGCAATGATTGTCATCTTCTATGAATGATGCATGATATTATAGAAGACTATGTGGATAACATTTTGGGCAAATCCAGGACTAGGGCAAGCCATTTAGCAGTGTTACAAAAAATCTTTGAAAGGATTTGTGAATACCAAGCATGTCTCTTAACCCTAAGAAGTGCATTTTTGGTGTCAATTCTAATAAATTGCTAGGTTTCATTGTCCTTTGCACAGGCATTGAAGTTGATCCATCCAAGGTTAAGGCCATTACAGCCTCCTCGATCTACTCTAAAATAACTCCATAGTTTATTGGGTAAAATTCAATCCATTTGATGCTTCATTTCACAATTGGCAGATAGATGTCAACATTTCACTCACCTTTTGAATAAAGGCACCACCTTTTCATGGAACACTGACTGTCAACAAGTATTTGAGAATTTGAAAGAGTATTTGGCAAATCTACATGTATTAACCTTACCAATGCATGGGAACCATTACTCCTTTACATTTTAGCAACCAAACACACATTAGGGACACTCCTTACCCAACATGATGATCAAGGAAAAGAAACAATATCATATTATTTAAGCAGAACATCAGTTACCTATGAACACAACTATACACCAATTAAAAAAGCTTATTTAGCAATGGTATTCATAGCCTATAAGTTTAAACATTACATGCTCAATAATAAAACCATTATTATTACCAAAGTGGACTCACTCAAATATTTACTTTCTAAGGTAGATTTGAATAGACCTATGGCCAAACGATTCATGTTATTGAGTGAGTTTAAGATTGAATATGTACATTAGAAGAAAAATTAAGGGGAAATTAATTGAATATCAACTTGTTAAAGTACCCTTATTAGATACCAAGCCACTCAATTTTGGGTCCCTTGATGAGTCAATCTTGAATCTGGATGAAACCTCTTCTAAATCGTAGCACTAGACACTCTAGTTTCATGATTCATACACCTCTCATGGATCTGAAGCAAGAATTTTGTTCATAAGACTGCATGAAGATCTTATTCCCCAAGCCTTCCACATTGGTTTCACTTGTACCAATAATGTGGTGAAATATGAAACACTCATTGCAAGGCTCCACCTAGCAGTATAATGGAATACTAGGTAATTACATGTTCGTGGGGATTACCAATTGATTATCGATCATGTGACAGATCGATATCAAACCAAGGGCAAAAAATTAATGTCTTAAAAAAACATAGTGGACAATCTCAAGCAAAGTTTTGAACATATCTAATTTGAGCATATACCAAGGGCCGATAATAGGATTATAGACATAGTGGCAACAATTATCTCATTGATAGCATTCACAAATCACATTCTAGATTACTAATTCCTTATTGAACATCTTTTGAAACCAACTCATGAACACTTAACATACGAAATGGTATTTGACTTAACTTTTAAGGGGTTATGGAGTTTAAGCCCTAGGTTCTTAAAGGGTCTAAGTACAATAAATCAAGGTATAAAATATGATATAAATACAACCATTGATATTGTGAAAGAACTGACCTAATCTAATATTTCTAAAAATAGCAATGAATAACACAAACAAGTACTTAGCTAAAAACTAATTGAGATGGCTGATCTAGGGGATTGAAAAATGGTGTGGAAGCTAGTTTGAGTGTTATAAATAGGATTCAAGTATCAAAAACCCTCCTGGACAATAACACCATACCTTGGACAAAAAGAATTATGGTGATAGTGTCCACTTTTAGCGCTAATTTCTTCTCTGTAAGAACTTATCTGTATTCTATGACACTTATGTCTGAGTCTACCAAGCTTATTCCCATGCGGACAAACCCTACTTCATTGTCTATGACCTATTTTGTCTATTTTTGTATGTAAACCATAGACTTTCGTGTGATTAAGGTATTTGATTGGTACAAGTAGCAAAGATGTGATGTTAGTTGGGTAGGCTAGACATCCTAAACACCCCACTATGATGAGAATTACCTACATAATAGTACTCTGAGGAGGGATCAAGTCTGATGTAGTTCTCCAAACCTAAGTGTTGGTGCAAGTGCAAGTACAAATGAAGATATTATGAATGTCAGTTTGAGTGTTTTAAGTGAGGCTTGAGACTAGAAATATGTGTGTTATGAGATTAGAGGGTTGTAGATAACTATATGTAGAAGTAGGGTAGAGTAGCGATTGATAACCTTGATTGTTCACAATTTGTTTTGAGTTTGTTTGTGTGTATTTGCATCTAATTTTCATTTAGTGGATAAAGGGTCAAAAGTCATGTATTTGTACTGATCTGGTGCTTGTGCAAAGTGTGAAATAGGTCTAGGCAAACCCTAGGTGTCTTAGTAATTTAAAACATATCCATTGAGGTTGAAAAGAGGGGAAAAGACAACAGAACCTAACTGGGACACTAACACATTAGCGCTAGTGTCCAAGAATGACACTAATATCCAAGTGGAAGAACCTAAGGCACTAGGGGCCTAAATGCATAAAGGAGGGTTTGAGACTAATTTTGAGATGTTTATGGATGCATGTGGCCTGCACAAAAGCTGGATACGTGTCTAAATAGGCCCTAAGATAGGTCTAGGGCCAAGTTGGAGATGGGTGGTCTTAAGTAACACTTATTTCACTCAAGTGAGATTTTAGATGAATATATTTACCCCCCTTTTATTCAATAAATGTAGTAAAGCAAAATAACTAGGATAAAGGAGAACAAATGTACCTAGACTTACCTAAGAGTTGAATCCTGTGAACTTGGATCTGAGTATGTGAAACATGTTCCATTACGTGTCCTAAAAATGAAACATGAATGGATCAATCCTTACTTAATAGATATCAAAAGCCAAGACAAAATTGAGTAAAAATATAATATAGAGGAAAAGAATGAGTACACCTCATTGCGTACATGAACCAATGCATAAACTTGATGATATGTTGTGTGTGTGTGTGTGTAACTAGTGATCAATTTAGTGAATAACTTGGACTGAGCTGAATGGTTTGCTCAATCCCCATGCATGGGTGGCTCAAAAACTCAATATAGTTTTGACTCCATCATTGCCCACCCCCATTCGATAGATCATGATTTGTGAATAGCTTGGATTGGACTCAAGGAGACTATTTCTCCATTATTGTCTACCCATGTGTAGTAGATGCATCTATAAGTAAATTGTGTAATGTAATTGGAGTTGTATGATAGTAAATGAAATTATATATAATAACTATATGGCCACTCGGGAAATTTGGAATGAAAATCAGCACAAGGGCTTCTCGGGCACTTGGGTATATAGCTCAAGGACCACTAGGTAGTGCCAATCGCTACAGATATAGTGAGGCATCAAATCTTGTACAAATTGGTGCAAATGGTATCTAGATTTAGAATCTAGAAAATGACACGGAGTTTGTCATTCCATCTGATCAACTAGTGCAAAAGTAAGCATATGAAAACAATATGACATGCTTATGCCTCCAAATTTTATATCTGAGCATATGGATTATAGATTGAGTTGTAATAATCTATAACTGAGCATTTAAAACTGAAATAAGAGTGATCATACCATGCATGATGCCCCTAATCTAAGCAAATTGGTATGATTTTATGCAAATCTAAGCAAAATTTGATAATTTATGCAAACATGGACTCTACCTATTCTATTTTTTTGAAAAAACTATATTTTTATGTTTTTGGGGCTACTAGACAATATCACCATACCTTGGACAGTAGCGCTTATGTCCACTTTTGGCACTAGAGTCCAACTATGTTGTTTTTATACCAAATAGACTCTAGTCTCTATCTGATTATTTCTGACTATGTTTTCCTAGTTTTGAGATTTGTATTATATGCTTGTGTGTTGAAAATTATACTCTAAATGCACTCGGATGGCCCAATCTCTGTGATAAACCTCTATGAATGCCCCCTCTTTTGAGGGGAGTTGTTAAACCTATGCAAGAATTGACCTCCAAAGAAAAAGATTTGCATGATATGTATTAGTCTAAGCATATATGATATATGTGTAATAAACCAATATAATATGTATACATAACATTGGAATGTAATATAATATGATTATAATTGGGTAATGTATAATGTATGCTAGATATAGCATTCACAAGGCTATCAAGATAGATATAATAGTGTAAGCATGTGTATGGACAAAAAAATTTAGTTATAAACTGGGTAACTACCTAGTGGGATGGGGCATGATGTCCATCACGACACCCCAAGGAGGAAGGGGAGATGCATGAGGTCCCTCATGGAATATAAAACTAGAGTGTGTAACAAGCAAGAGATAAGTGTCATGGCCACAACACATACATACAACACATGAGGCACATAAAGTAGGCCAAGGGGCCACAATACAAGGGACATGGGCACATGTCATTAAATTTGAGAAAATAATACATACAAGTACATGTTTAAATGTCCACATACATAAATAGCAAACAAGTTATGTAGATCCACATGGAAGGACATGTTCAAATGTACGCATACATAATCAAAAAGGCACACACAAGGACATGGGCACATGGCCAAAGCATACATACAATGAAAGGAAGTGGCATAGAGCCATAGAACAATGGCATATTCAAATGCTCTCGAATAGATGTAGAATCATAGAGACATAATCAAGTTTAAACTAGTAAAGCTAGAAATGAAAGTATTCATGTACATGTGGTACAAATCTATATAAGAGCAAAGATGTACATAAACTGAATTTAGAGTAGTAGCAGTCGGCAAAAAATCTATGGAGTATAGGAAGAACAATATCAAGATATAAACAATGCTAAATATATGATATAGAGTATAGAAAGATGTAACTTGACAATCAAAATTATGTATAAGATGCCCCTAAATGGGCAAATGTATCAAATGAGAAACGTGTGTATGTGTCCCCAGTGGGTAGATAGCAGAAAATTTGTAACTATGTGGTGGACCTAGGTCCTGTAAGCATCTGTGAACACTTGAAAAGAACAAGTGAAACATGTAAATATGATAAAACCAACTACACTAACAGAGATAACATATGTAATACCTATAAAGTATAAGATATGTAAACCTGAAAATGCATACAATCTATTGTTTGTATTTTTTTAACAAATATTTAAATGTTTTTGTGTTTTGAACATATTATATTGTTTTTGTAATTTCGAAGTATAAGCTATGTACAAGCAATCATGAAAATTATTAAACTATATACAAGGAGCAAGGTAAGATAATTTATGTATAAGAGGAGAGATACTAGTAACCAATAACTCTTGTGAGAGACCCACCCTCAATGCATACTACATAAAAAAAGGAATTGTGACCCCTAGTAAAGTGTGATGGATGTGTTGTGACTGAATTGGGCTACAGTGTGAATCTAAATATTGTTTATTGTTGGTATCTTATTAATCATAATAATCTAAATAGTTCCACTCATCATTATCATCTTGATTTTAAATCAATGGATTGCTAGTGTTGACTTAGGTTGTATCTGGATGAGCATAGGAAATCGCTTCATATTGTGAAATTGACCTTTCTGAATTGTGATTTTCAATATTTTTTGTGACTATGCCCTTTGAAATAGTTCTTATTATAGGCATATGGTGCTTTGGAAGCTATTTTATTAGAAAGCCTCTTTAGAGAATGTTTGTTGGCTTAGCATGATTTTGACTTCACAACTGATGTTGTTGTTCATTTTGTAATATGACATTTATATCTTGATCTTTGCCTTGATAAATTATATCTATGAATGATTTGCCTCAGTATGTTCCATATATCCTTAACCTTGTTGACCAACATTATCAACTATTAGAATAGGAGTAGTGATGCCTTGAGCATGTTTGCCCAATCCTTGACCATGATAATCAAACCGTTGTAAATATTTTTGACCAAAACCATATTGTTTTGAAAGTGATACCTCATTATGGAGAGGCATATTTGTATATTTTTGTTGGAAGCACAATGAATGAGGGGGGGGGGACTTCAAAAAACTTTCAATCAATTCCACTTAACATTCATGAATCATTCAAATAATATAGTGAACTAGTAAAACATCTAGAACCATTCATATGAGCATGAGACAAGAGCATAACACATAGAGCACTAATTTGAGTGGGAAAACCTCAAGGAGAATAAAATCCATTGATCTCTACAAATGGACTACTATCCTATAAAATAAAATATCAAGTTTAGTGAAACACCACATCCACATGGAATACCAACCCCAATTATCCAAGAACCAACCCAGCTAGGCTTTAGCAAACACCAAATTGCAAGGAGGTACCAACCCCCTAGATGACTCAGTACCAACTCAACCACCTAATTTATTGAATCACCAACTCCACATGGACCACTAACCCCAACTAGCCAAGGACTAACTTGACTAAGCTTTAACAAGCACCCACTTGCAGGAAGGCACCAACCCCCTAGATGACTTGGGACCAACTCAGCCATATCAAACATTTGATCACCCTCAAAACCCTTTTATTCTCATATAATATATGATGGTATCCTTCTTCATCTCTACTCATTCTTCTATCCCTCCCAAACTGGCTTCTAGGTTTCTTCACTCATCTAGGTCTCTTTAAGACAAATTAGGTCATATGACCTTGATATTCATCTACACTACTCATGTTATATCTTCATGATGGTTTATCTACATCCCTATGATGGTCTACAATACCTCTTTTATATTTTCAATGTGTTATTTCCTTCGCTTTCACTCTCAAAAAATCTCAAACAATTTAATTAGGCCTATTAGGCCTTATTCTTATACAATCCTCTAACTCACACACCTCTTGGTAAACCATAGACACTTTCACCTTTTTATTACCCTTAAAATAGGTCATATAAAATGTTCTAAACATTAATCAACCAATACATTAGGTCAGACATAGCTTAATATACCAAACTCTCATTTAGGCCTTAAGGAGACCTAATCCCATTAGGCCTTCATTGGAGCACGTTACACTTAGTCTTTCTTGGAATGATTCCAAATTCCACATATAGAAGAAACATATCAAATAATACTCAAACATACTTTATCCAACTTCACTTTAGGTCCAACCACCACTTGAACCCCTTCTCAAAACACTATTCACAATAGGCTTGTGCATACACAAAAAATCTATCTTGAACAACTGAAGAAAAAACACCATTTTTCCAAACAACCAAGGCAAAAAAATAACATATTAAGAAACCTAATTATCTCAAGTTCATCAAAAAATTCATCATATGATTCAACTTAGGGTATACAGGCTCAAACTCTTCTCTGCAAGTAGCTCACTCAAAACTGCCAGAAGACCTTCAAACATAGTCATGGTGATAATGACATTCAACACCTATGTAGACACTTTTAGAGACTTCCAGTGTATGTGGATGATCTTAAAATATCATTATACCAAACTAAAATAGATAGATAACATAGTCATATGGCAATATTGGTCTTGTAGACCAATCTCACAACCTCGCACCTTCATTGTCTCATCTACACTAGATAAGTCAACTTATGAGCAACATTTTAGTCATATCCACTGACCTCCAAAAAATATATCCAACATGAACATGTATTATAGGTATTGAACAACATCTTCATGCACTTAGATTCATCCATAATCCATGATACACATCCCTAATTGTCTTCTCAATTTTTCCTAGTTTTCTCATTGTTTGCACCATTAGGCCTTTTAGCGATAGGTCAACTTGTATGATTGGTTTATCACTCCTAAGGTATAAAACCTACTAATAAACCACCATGGACATAATATACAAGTATCAATCTTAAACCTTCATCCATTTAGCAACTTTGGCTTAATCAACTCTGACTGCTACAACAAATCTTTGAGAAATAAGGTCTTTCTTGTAGGGTCCACTTACTCACCTGACAAACCAATCACACCTGAAGGTGCCTAGGAGAGTTGAATACAAACTCCAATAATTTAACTAGTCATTCCAAACCATTTTGATCACTTTAGAACAGTATATTTCTCATTGTGTCTCTATTAGGGTTCTTTAAGGGTTTAAACCATCTTACAATCTTAACAATCATTCATAAAGCTTGGCCCCTTATTCTAGAAACCAATGCTTGGAACTTTGATCTAGGACCATTTCACATCTATCATGAACAACTTAGGTCCTAATGAATATTTTACATGTGCCAATGAGAACTTAAAAGTTCTTCTCAGGTTGAGAACCCTTCATTCTGTGCACATAAGAGACCTCAAAACCCTTTTTCTTGCCTTAATCTTCAAATTTTGACCTAAACTTGGTCAACATACTTGAAACAACATGAAATACCTCTATCAATGCATACATACTCACACTTACCTTAGAAATTAATCATGATACCCCATCTAGCCACCATTTCTTTCTTTACTCTCTAGGCTTTAACCTGCAAGTCATATTATGCCTTGAAACTAACCTTCAAACCTCTTTCCACCTCACTGACATGCTAACACAACATCTCACATGCTCAATAAATGTCAAACATCCTTCATTTTCCTTGACAATACCTCATGACATCTCATTAGGTCAGGCAGGGTCTAAAACTAGTCTAGTTACATATTTGAGCTTAAGGCCTTACCCCTGTAGACTTACCTTGACATTCTCCTGAGTACTCCATCACCACATATACTTAATCAAGTAACCTAATACAACCTCTTCTTTGGATCTTCAATATAACATCTTTGTATCTTGATGAAGCATATTTGGAGCTACTTATGTAGATCTTCGCAGCTGCCTAGGTGGATCTTTGGAGCTTTGATGGAACATCTTCAGAGCTGCCTGGTAGATCTTCAAAGCTTGACTAAGGATATTCATATCTCATTATGTTATATTCTAAGTCTTCATATCTGCCATACAAGTTCATTCCCCACACACCATGCATCTTGATATCAATGACATCAACCTTGACATCAATGACAACACTTCTCAATAATAGAAACAATGTTCAACAATCTCCCCATTTGTCATTGATGGCAAACCATATTAAACACTGATCATCCTTATCTCCCCATACTGGTATTTCTCCCCCTTTAACATAAATGACAAAGTGATGTCTGTAATTCTTTGGATCACACTCTTAGCAACCAAAATACTTAACACATAGAACTATGAGTTTATGAGACATAAAACAAACATGCTCCCCCTATCTCCATGCATACCTTCTTACAATAACTCACTTGTTCTTGGAGCTAATGAGCATGATTATCTCTCCCTCAGTACTTAACTTTTTTAATGATTGTTAGGGGTAGGAATTACACCTAATTCTTGTCTTAGGTGTTCAAAAGGTACCTTTGGAAGTGGTTTGGTGAGGATGTCTATAATCTGATTATGTGTAGAAACATATTCAAGTTTGACATTTCATTAACTTCCCTGATTTCTTAAAAAATGATACCTGATGAGAATATGTTTGGTCCTTAAGTTCATGATAAGGTTCATTTAGATGCTTATAGCACTTGTATTATCACAATATATAGGGCTAAGACCATCATACTTCACCTTGTAGTCTTTTAGGGTATGTCTCATCCATAGGACCTAAGTATAACATGAAGTTGCTACAATGTACTCAGCCTTACAAGTGAGAAGGCTATAGATGGTTGCTTCTTGCTTATCCATGAAACTAGGCACCCCCTAGGAAGAAGGCTCCTCTACTTATACTCTTCCTATCATCTGCACTTCCTACCCAATCTGCATCTATGTAGGCTTTCAAATTGAACTCCTTGCTTCTTGGATACCATAATCCATAATCTATATTCCCCTTGAGATAACTAAGTATCCTTTTGACTACTTACAAATGATTCTCTTTTGGATTTGTTTGAAACCTTCCCACAAGATATATTGCTTGCACGATGTCAGGTCTAGAGGTAGTGGTATACAACAAACATCCAATCATTAACCTATATGATGTATGATTGACCTTTAAAGACTCATCTTCCTTAATTAGTTTACATCCTATGATCATGGATGTACTAACTACCTTGCAATCCTCCATCTCAAACTTCTTCAACATCTCTCTTATGTACTTGGTTTGTGATATGAATATACCTTTTTTAGATTGAGTGATTTGCAACCAAAGAAAGAATGATAGTTCTCCTAGCATAGACATCTCAAATTATTTCTTCATCACCTCTGCTAATGCCTTTGTCATATTCTCACTATTCCCACCAAAGATGATGTCATCCACATAGACAACTACTATCAATTGATGGTCATCTTTTGTCTTGATGTATAGATTATTGTCTGCAACTCCTCTTTTGAATCCTTGATCTAATAGATACTTATCCAACCTAGCATACCAAGCTCTAAAAGCTTAATTTAGACCATAGAGAGCCTTTTTTAGTATGTAAACATAGTCTTTATCATCTAATAGTGAGAACCCTTTAGGTTTCTCAATGTACACTTCTTCTAGATTCCCATTCAAAAAGGCAAATTTGATGTCCACCTTGTATACCTTAAAGCCTTTGAATCTTGCATAAGCTAGATACAATCTTATGGACTCCAATCTTACTATTGGTGTAAAGGTCTCCTCAAAGTCTACCCCTTCAACTTGTGCATATCCCTTCCATATCAATCTAGCCTTGTTCCTAGTGACTTATCCATCTTCATTTAACTTATTTCTAAACACCCATTTTGTGCCAATGACATTTTTGTCTTTAGGCCTAGGAACTACTTCCCAGGTCTCATTCTTCTCTATTTGATCTAACTCCTCATTTATAACACCTATCAAAAATTTGTCTTTGTTTGCTTCTATAAGACTCTTAGGTTCAATCTTGGATAATAGAGCAACATTCTCTTGATTTAGATTACTTACCAGTCTTCTCCTTATTTGCATACCTACATTTTTGTTGCTAATGATTTGAGATTCAGGATGATCTCTTTGAATCTATCTTGAGGGTCCTTTTGAGTCCTGACTATCTTCAACTTCTTCTTCTTCCTCATCAACCTCTATAGTCTCTTCATCATTCTTGAATCCCAAATTCTCTAAAGTATTCTTTGACCATGAGTGAGATTTCCTTATCTCATCAATCTTTACATTAGTACTTTCCACTATATTTAGTAGACTCTTGTTATAACATATAAATGCTAAGCTCATTGATAAGTATCCTAAAAAATAGGCCTTTATTATATCTGTAATCCAACTTACCCAAGTATTCATCATCTCTTTTGATGAAACATTTTCTCTTAGATACTGTAAAATGATCCATATTTGCAAGTCTTCCCTTCCATAGTTCACAAAGAGTCTTGTTTCCATTAGTCCTTATCTGTATTCTATTCAAAATTTAGAATATAGTGCTTACTTTCTGTCTCCAATATCCATCAAATAATATAGACTCATTCAACATAGTTCTAGCTATCTCTTGAATTGTCATATTCTTCCTTTCCACTACCCCATTCTCCTGAGGTGTCCTAGTTATTGATAATTATCTCCTTATTCCATAAACCTCACAGAAGTCATCAAACTCATTGGACCAAACTCTCCTCCTCTATCAGATCTTGGGCACTTGATCTTCTCTTTCTCACAAGGAACTTTAATGCCTTGAACCTATCAAGAGCTTCTAATTTATCTTTTAGGAATACAACCTAAGTCATTCTTATGTAATCATTAGTGAGTAACATGAAGTAGCTATCTCCTTGAATGCTTTGAATTCTTGTAGGCCAAAAAACATCAGTTTGGATTAACTCCAAGGATTTTGTGGTAGAGTACTCCTTGGACTTAAACCTTATTCTAGTCTACTTACCATGTTGTCATTCCTTGAAAAGTATGTTTGTAGGTTTGATGATCTTAGGCATGTTCTTCGTAGACTTCTTAGCGCTAATTCTAACTAGATTATCAAATTTTAGGTGACCTAGCCTTTTGTGACATATCCAAATTTCATCTATCTTACGCATGAAACATCTATCCTTATTGATCTCATTCAATACTTATAGGTTGCTCTCAGTCCTCTTAGCTTTGGAAATTAGCCTTCCTTATTTGGCTCTCCTTATCTCACATCCTCTATCATGAAAGGCTAATGTGTGTCCTTAATTACACTGAGTAGGTTAAGTTTCAAACCTTCCACATATAACACATTTTAGGTCTTGGTCCTTCCATTATCCAAACTCAAGACACCCTTACCAACTATATTGGTAGCTGTATTGTCTCTAAATCTCATTATTCCTATAGTATTTTGCTTTGATGAGATGACCTTATTTATGTCTCCTATCTTGTGGCTTGATCAACCACTATATATATACCATTTCATGTTGAATGTGAAAGGCAATCTAAGCTAGCATAAAATCCTCTTTGGTCTTTTGTTCCTCCTTGGTAATTAGTCCATCTTGCCTTTTGAGCTCAATATGATCTATCTTAACTTGCTTTGGCTTTCATACCAATGTTTGATCCCTTTTGTGCATTCTAGGACCTTAAAATGTCTTTTTTAATCTTGTAATGTGTCTTGTATTATGACAAATGTAGCAAACAACATTCATATACTTACTATGGTGTCAAGATGACTTATCCAACTTTATTAGAGCAGAATCTTGTAATGTGTCTTGTATTGTGATAGATGTAGCAAACAACATTCCTGTACTTACCATGGTTTCAAGATGACTTATCCTTCATTATAGTGAGATGCTTAATTGGTTTTTTTGTGTTTTTATTCTTGACTTATTTTAATTTCTCATGTTCTCTCTCAAACTTGCTCATTTTGTCTTTTAGTTGCACATGCTCAACCTTCAACTGGTCATGCTCAAATTCCTTTAACTTGAACCTTGTGTTGACATATTCTAACTAACTATTGAGATAATTGATAGTATTATTTTAATTCTTCAAATCATCAAGGGCTCTTATGAGCTAAACTTCAAGATCTACTTCTTCATCATACATGTTATCTTCTCCCTTTAGATCATAAGACATCTTGTGCTTCTTTGGACCACCTTCTAGTTGTTAGACTTGTCACAAAGTATCAGGATCTGATATCAATTGTTGGAATCATAATGACTAAGAGGGGGGTGAATCAATCTTCAAAAAACTTTCATTCAATTCCACTTAATATTAATGAATCATTCAAACAATATAGTGAACTAGCATAACATCAAGAACCATTCATATGAGCATGAGACACGAGCATAATACATAGAAAACTAATTTGAGTGAGAAACCCTCAAGGAGAATAAAACCCACTAATCTCTACAAATGGACTACTATCTTATAAAATAAAATATCAAGTTTAGTGAAGCACCAAATCCACATGGAGCACCAACCCCAACTAGTTAAGCACCAACCTAGCTAGCATTTAATAAGCACCAACTTACAAGGAGGAAACAAACCCCTAGATTACTCAACACCAACCTAGCCACCTAATTTATTGAATCACAAACTCCATGTGGAGTACCAACCAAGCATCAACTTGACTAAGCTTTAGCAAACACCCATTTGTAAGGAGGCACCAACCCCCTAGATAACTCAACACCAACTCAACCACCTCAAAATTTTGATCACATTCATAAACCTTTGATGCTCATATAATAGATGATTATCTCCTTCTTCATCTCTTCTCATTATTCTGTCGTTCCCAAACTGCCTTCCAAGCTTCTTCGCTCATCTAAGTCTCTTCAAGATAGATTAGATCATATGACCTTGATATTCATCTATAATACCCCTATTATATCTTCATGATAGTTTCTCTACATCCCTATGATGGTCTAAAATACCTATTTCATCTCTTTAATGTGTTATTTCCTTTGTTTACACTCTCAAAAAAATCTAACAATTCAATTAGGCCTATTAGGCCTCTTTCTTATACAATCCTCTAGCTCGCACACCTCTTGGTTGACCATGCACACTTGCACAATTGGATTACCCTTAAAATAGGTCATATAACATCTTGAAATCATGAATAAATGAATGCATTATGTTATCTATAGATTAATAGATAAAACTTGAATTTAGGCCTTGAGGAGACCTAATCCCATTAAGACTTCATTGGAGCACATTACACTTAGTCTGTATTGGAATGCTTCCAAACTCCATATACAACTGAAGCAAGAACACCATTTTTCAAAGCAAAAAATAACATATTAAGAAACCTCATGACCTCAATATCATCACAAAATCAATCAGATGCTTCAACTCAAGTTATATAGGCTCAAACTCTTCTCTGCAAGTAGCTCACTCAGAACTGTCAAAACACCCTCAAACATAATCATGGAGATAATGACCTTCAACACCTATGTAGACACTTTAAAATACTTCCAATGAATTTGGATGATCTTAAAACATCATTATACCAATCTCAAATAGATAGATAACATGTTAATATGGCAATATTGGTCTTATAGACCAATCTCACAACCTCACACCTTTACTGTCTTATTTGCACTAGACAAGTCAACTTATGGGCAGCATTTTCATCATATACACCAACCTCTAAAACTTTTATCCAACATAAGCATGTATTATAGGTCTTGAAAAACATATTCATGCACTTGGATTCATCCCTAATCTATGATAACACATCCCTAATCATCTTCTCACTTCTACTTGGTTTTCTCACTATTTACACCATCAGGACTTTTAGTGATAGGTCAACTTGTATGACTCGTTTAGAACTATTGAGGGATATAACCTATTTAAAAACAACCATGGACATAAGATACAAGTCTCAAGATTCAACTTTCATCCATTTAGAAACTTTGACTTTGTCAACTTTGATTGCTACAACAAATCTCTAAAAAATAAAGCTTTTCTTGTAGGGTCTACTTACTCACCTAACAAACCAATCACACCTGGAGGTGTCTAGGAGAGTTTACTAAAACCTCCAATCACTTAACTAGTCATCCAAACCATTCTGATCACTTTAGAATAAGATCTTTCTCATTGGGTCTCTATTAGGGTTCTTTGAGGGTTTAAACCATCTTATGGTCTTAACGATCATTCATAAAGCTTAGCCCCATATTCCAAAAACCAATGCTTATAAATTTTATCTAGGACCCTTTCACATATACCATGAACATCTTAGGTCCTTATGCAAATTTTGCACATTTCATTGAGCACTTAAAAGTTCTTCTTAGGTTGATAACCCTTCATTTTGTGCACATGAGAGACCTCAAAATACTTTTTCTTGCCTTGACCTTAAAATTTTGACCTAAAACTTGGTCAACATACTTGAAACAACATAACATACCCATGTCAATGCATACATACTCAAACTTGCCTTGGAAACTGATCTTGATACCCCATATGGCCATAATTTCTTTCTTTGCTTTTTAGGCTTTGACCTGCAAGTCATATTAGGCCTTGAAACTGACCTTCAAACCTCTTTACACCTCACTTACATGCTAATACAACATCTCACATGCTCAAACATCCTTCATTTACCTTGAAAATACCTAATGACACCTCATTAAGTCAGGTAGGGTCTAGAACTAGTCTAGTTGCAAATTTGGGCTTAAGGCCTTACCCCTATAGGCTTACCTTGACATTCCCCTGAGTAATCCATCACCTCATATACTTGCTCAAGTAACCTCATACATCCTCTTGTATGGAGCTTCAATAAAACATCTTCGTAGCTCGATGGAGCATCTTCAAAGCTGCTTACATAGATATTCAAAGCTGCTTGGGTAGATCTTCAAAGCTTCAACAGAACATCTTCAAAACTACCTAGTAGATCTTTAGAGCTCAACTAAGGATATTCATAGCTCAATGTTTTCTATGCCAAGTCTTCATATTAGGCATACAAGCTCATGTCCCGCACACCATGCATCTTGACATCAATGACATCAACTTTGACATCAAACGAGATCAACATTGACATTAATGACAACACTTCTCAACAATATAAATAATTCTCTACACTTACTTTCTTTAGTTATGCTTGTTGTATTATTTCTTACTCTGATTGTGCTTTATGAAGCTTTTATTATTCTGAGTTATGATTTGATAACCACTTTTGTATTGTTTCTAAATTTGACCCTTTTTGAATTTGTACATGTGCTATTGTATGTGGTTGGGATGATGTGTCATTGTTTGAGTCATCTATATCAATTACCTGTTATATTTTCCTTTTCAATGCTAAACATGAATCAGTGTGGTTCCCATGCATTTTATGATATGCACAATAATATCTAGATCTCCTCACTGGATGTAGAGGAGGTAGGTTGATCAACTCAACATTAATCATTTGCCTTAAAATCTCACTTGAACTTCTATTTGATCGTTAAATACTTTTCAAATCATTATTTGTAGATGCACTTTGTTGTGATTTCTAGATTTGATATATAGCATTGCTTGGCACAGATTGACTAGGTGAAGATGCATAGACATGATTGGCACTAGTGTTCCTTAGAGGATTTTGTCTTGTAATCTGAGTTTCCAATGTTGTAATATTTTCATGTAATAGTTGATTCTAAGTTAATAATTATGAAATGCACCTGCTCATACTGTTAATTTGATCCTTTAGTCTCACAAATGTAAACATTAGTTGTTTTCAATTGAACATGTAGGCACACACCTTGTAGAGAAGAGGTGGAGGCATGGATAAGCTAAGTATGGGCATTAATAACAATAATATAGGTTGTTTCATCTTGTGGAGGAGTGATAACATAAACCTAGTTAGAGGGAAAATAGCTATCAACCTCATGGAGATGAGGAGGAGAAAGAGATTCTTTCCTATGCATAAGATATGACATTGAAACTTGAAACATGGTTGTTAGTGTATTAAATTTATGGAATAAGTCCAATAAACTATATTACAATTGATATAGGGCATCATGTACATATATTTGCATATCTTCTTTGAATTGATTCCAAAAGAAAGGAAGCAAACATGCAAATGAAACTAGAAAACTATATATTAGAAAGTGATAAAAATCTTATGTCATTATTATCATGATGAGATAAAAATAAAAATCATAAAATATAAGGATCTAAAATCCAAGTATGAGTTCTAGAAGGCTAGAAAAATAAACCCTAAAGGCAGTCTAGGGTTAGGGGTTTTTCACTATTCAAAGTATGCCATGTTCACCAAATGATTTAATTTTTAAGGGGTTATGGAGTTTAATCCCTAGGTTGTTAAAGGATTTGAGTATAGTAAATCAAGATATATAATATGTAATATATAAAATCATTGATATTATGAAAGAATTGACCTAATCTAATATTTTTAAAAATAGCAATGACTGATACAAATAAGTACTTAGCTAGAAACTAATTGAGATGGATGGTATGAGGGTTGAAAACTGGTGTGAAAGCTAGTTTGAGTGTTGCAAATAGGATTCAGTATCAAAAACCCTCATGGACAATAGCGCCACACCTTGGATAGTAGTGTTGTGGTGCTAGTGTCCACTTTTAGTGCTAATGTCCTCTGTGCAATAACTGATCTATATTTCTAAGAGCACCTATGTCTGAGTATGCTAAGTATGTTCCAATGCAGACAAACCCTATTTCATTATCTATGACCTATTTTGAATAATTTTATATGGAAACCCTAGACCTCCTTGTGCTTAGGGCATTTTATTAGCACAAGTAGAAAATGTGTGATGTTAGTTGGATAGGTTGGACATCCTCAACACCCTGTTGTGATGATAGTTACGTGCATACCATTACTCTGAGGAGAGATCAAGCCCAATGTAGTTCTCCCAACCTAAGTGTTAGTACAAGTGCAAGTAAAGCTAGTTTGAATGTTAGTTTGAGTGATTTGAGTGAGGCTTAAGACTAGAAATATGTGTATTCTAAGCTTGGGAGGGTTGTAGATGATTGTATGTAGAAGTAGGGTAGAATAGGGGTTGATAACCTAGATTGTGAACAACTTGTTTTAAGCTTGTTTGTGTGTATTTGTATTTAATTTCCATCTAGTGGATAAAAGGATAAAATTCATGTATTTATATTGATCTGGTGCTTGTGTGGAGTGTGAAATGGGTCTAGGATGAGCATATGTGTCTTAGGAATTTAAAACATATCTGTTGGGGTTGAAAAGAGGGAAAAAGATATTAACACCCAATTGGGACACTAGCTTGCACTTGGTGATCTTGTGTTGAAAGAGAATAAAAAAAATACCAATGAAAAGTGTGAAAAGAAGGGCAAGTTTGAACCTAATTGGCTAGTACCATTCACAATTATAACTAATTATGGGTCTAGATCATATAATTTAGCTACACCAAATGGGCAAGAGCTAAACAAACCCATGAACATTATGCATCTCAAGCGCTTTCATGCTTGATTTGCTTGAACATTGTCTATGAGGACCCCCCTTAGGGGAAAGTCTTAATCATCTTCCCTTCATTCCCTTTCTAGTCATGTCATTCCCTCCTAATATCATTCCCCCATCCTATTACCATACTGATATTGATTTTTGGTCTATAGGTACAACAGACAATTTAAATACAAGATTCAGAGAAAGATTGATTAGGCAATACAAATTTGGTCATCATTAGCACATCATCAATAGTAGTATCTTAGAGCACTTTGACATGGTTTTTCTGTAGGTGGTCCTTAAAATTTCATATTTTAGCTTTTACCAAATCCTATGCCATTAATATTACTATCATTTTCCTACCTCAACATGTTGTTGATTAGTAGTATCTCTCACTATAGGTTGAACTACAATGCCCTAAGGTCCATTTGGACTATGTAGGCAACACTCATTTTTTAAGTCAACTTAACCATTGCTATTTCCATGCTCTCACCATATTGTGAGCATTTTAAGCCATGTTCTCACCATTTTATGAGCATTTTAATCCACACTCTCATCATTTTATGAGTTAGCCATTTGAACCCCTACGTAATGTTACATTTTCTTTTGTTATACAGTTCTCTTATCCATTTATATCCCCTTGTGCATCCTACTTGCCAATTATTCCTATAAATACCTTGTTCTAAAAAAATCAAAAAACCCTAAACACTTAAAAATTTAAAAAAAAATCAAAAAATCAAAAATTAAGAAAAAAGGCTTAAAACCACCAAAAGAGATATAAAGTTACAAAATCTTTGAACCATTTGTCATCCCATTCACCAATGGCCCTTGGTTATGTTTTAGATGACACTAATTAAAAACTTGTGAGGGTAACACTCCCTTTCCATTTGAAACATATACCAAGTGGTAACCTTTTATTCTATCATGATCATTTCCATTCCACATAACCATCTCTTCATTATCCTCCTATTTCTAGGAGAACTACATTAGCCTAAGGTCTACACAAACTATGTAGGTAGTGCTTGGATGCATGGGGAATCTCGGGTCAACTCAACCACTTCCTTCATCTTCTTCTATTCGCCCCATACCAAAGTTGTCAAAAGCTTTATTCGACATGTCTCCTACCTTTTGGGCAAGACCTATGAGTAACACCTTATTATAACACACGCACCAATGGCTAATTAGTTACTTGTTTATTTATTTTCAAGTCTATGTTTGTGTGTGTTTACTTGCTTGCTTGTTAGTATATTTTTATTTTACTTTTCTTAGTTGGCCTTTGGTTTATTGCATTATGTTTTACGCTTAGGTCTTGATTCTTAATATATTGACCCTATGTTGTTTGCATTTTCATTCAAGTCAATTTCTTACACTTATGGCATCTAATTTTATCATAATTCATTTATAATTATGGTGCATAATGTCAAAATGCAAAACTAATTATTTTGTTCTAGAGGTCTAACATGTAATGTCGCAATAAAAAATCTCTTTGTCTATTAACAACACAATCAACTAAACAAAATAACTAATTTATACTCATGATAGATACACAAACGAGCATATACAAAAAGTCATAAACATATTTTCCAACATGATCCTATATCAAATGTCACATTATAATATGGCATGATTGCAACACAATAAATAACATCATGCCATATTTGATATTCATATCTGCATTATTAGAATAACAAAATCATGGTAAACAAATATAATACATCCAATATTAACATGAACAATAAAGCAACCATATAAATCCAATCACATTTTGTATTTTATCATCATGAGATGATCACAAATTACTATATCAGAAAGAACATCACATATATATATATATATATATATATCAGAGTTTGTGTACATCAATAAGGTAAAAAAAATGAATGTTATATATCTCACCAGAACAATGCCATATACATCATGAATATATACAAATCATGATACAAAATACAAACAAATATCATCACATGCCAATCAAATCTAATTGTGATAATCTTTGTGCTCTATCTACTTTGGTGGTCTCATAGGCCATAGTGGTAGAGGAGGTGGCGGCTAATATACTGACTACCCTGATGTTGAGGTGTGATGTGGACTTCATAGACCTAGTAGTTGATATATGTGCCTCATAGGCTTTAAAGTTAGGTTCCTTACCCTTTGTCGGTATGACCCCCTCATACAATCTATGGTAATATGTTGCCTCATCCTTCGCCCAAATACTCTCAAGGATAATTTAGGATAACCCTATACCTATAAGCACATCCCATGTTGTATCTCACTCCTTGTAGAGCCTCTACACATATGCCCTAGATTTATCTCTATGAGCCTAAATACTGTTCATTTGAGCCACCTATGCCTTCAATGAGACAATCTCTGACTGAAGATATGCAATTTACCTATCTTTATTTATAACTTGTTATTGTAGTTGGGTGACCCTAGCTTGTAGGCCATCTATCTCATCTATCCTCATGTTAATCTCCTCCTCAAGCATGTTTATCTCTCTACCTACTCTATATGTGCCTAAAGGACCCACCTGACCTAGGTCCCCCATCCCCATTTGTGTGTCCTGACCAACCCTATCATGCATATCCATGATCTTAATATCTAGCCCTAGGTCTCAGCTACTAACATCTATTTAGCTCATGCCCTCACTCTCTAATGGTTATTGATGTTTGTCCCTATCCAAATACACATACTGCTGGCACTAGTATCAATTATCTCAAGGCACCGTAGGGCACTATCAAACTCTTGGGTCTAAACTAGACCCACCATCCTGTATATGCTACTATAACTCTTGCATTTATTACGCCCCTAATATAAGCCCAAATAACATATGGTACCCTCAGATAGCTAGATCTAGCCAAAAATACGTATATAGGTTATATCTGGAGACAAATCTCTCTATATGCATGTGAAAAGAAATGAGGACCATCTAACACATCTTGTTGCATTTAAAACTAGCACTGAACATGGTCTTGCATATACTCATCCATAATGTGTGCATGTTTGTTGGTAATAAATCACCTAGTGGTCATAAACATCATATACCAACCATTCTATACCCATTAAATCTATAACTGTATATAGGGCCACCAACTAAAGTCATCATCACCCATGTCATATATAGCTCTCCAATACTAATAAATGTCTCCTTTATGCCCTTTGTGGTCATTGCCTATCTAAACCCAACCATAGGCCATAAACTCCTCTTAGTTGCGTACCCATCTTGGGCCTATTCATCACTCAATAGTAATATTCTCCTAAGCCTAGACTTGAAGCAACATAGATGCAGCGATGTTGCAACCTCCTCAGTATGTCACTATATATAGGTCCTGGTATAGTTGGGTCAACACAATCAACCCCTAAGAAAAAATCATCATTTGTTCAATCATGTCTTTAATAATACCACCTAGACATATGTGGAAGAAGTGGCCACTCTTGTCAAGGAACATGATGTCATTGATAATGACCATAAGAACAACCTCCCTATATATCTACACTATAGGTGAGGGTGCCTCTCATGGTAAACCATTTGGTCAGATGTTTGTTAGTGTCTCTAGCAAGTCAATATTCATTGTTCTGTACACCATCGACAAGCTTGTATAGCCAATTAAATCCTCAAGCATAACCTATTACCCTATGGGGCCAATCCAATATAATGATCACCCTTTCATAAGCAATTATAGAATTCACCAAACATCTTTTCAAGTGATCATGGCCTCACTTATAGGTAAGTGGAAGGTGGATGTCTCTAAATGCCACCTCTCCATGAGTGCACTCAGGTAAGTTCCAATGGTTGACATGTGGGCAATATTTAATAGGTCTACAACCTCTAAGAAAGTTCACATCTCCTCTATTCAAATTTGGCTTATTCACAAATAATGTGGTCACCATTCACACACTATCAATACAACAAGTCATTCTTGCAAACAAAAATAAGTCAACATAAATTGCCAACTCCATCTAAATCAATATAGCTAGCTGACATATTACAGAGCAAAAATCTAATCTATTGTTCTTACAAAACATATATCTAGCCAATCATGTCAATCTACCTTGTGTCTTGACCAATTTTAACAAATTCTCCTAAACCACTAGGCCTAATCTTTTCCTTTTTCGCATTTTCACTGCTTTTTAAGGTGTTTGCACCATTTTAGTGTTTTCCATATAAAAAGATGATTCCACCATTTACATCCATTTTTTCATTTTTTTGGACATTTACACGATTTTCATTGACATTTTTGTCATTTTAAATATTTTTTTTGTTGTTCTTTTAGAATTTTTACCATTTTCGCTAGTGAAACCACCGATTTCATTTTCTACAAAATTGTAGACTCACCCAAACCCTAAATTATCCTAACATTAAATGCACTTAAAAGACAAAATTGAATAAGTGAATGCCTATTTACTGGCTACCCATGCTCCTATGGTCATCTATGCTCACTCACTCACTCACTTAGGTGCCTTTGTCAAGGACAATAAGACATTCTTCACTACTGTCTCTTGCATAAAACTAGAGCTCAAATCTTCCAAAGGGGAGGGTAACAATGAAAAGTCTTTACTCCCCATGGGTGAATATATAGCCTATGATTTGAACTTTTAGCCCCCTAACACTCTATTTTCATTCTCTTCTTCCTCAGAGTCCTGTTTGTGGCTTTGTTGACTATTTTTTGTACCATTTCTTTTGTATTCCTCATTATATGGACCTCTTCAGCCCTAGACTATGATGTTTCCTCATTTTTGAGGTCCCATATGTTTTAATCAATTTTTTATTGTTCCCTTAAGGGGGTATCTGAGGCTTATAAAATGCCCTCTAGCACATCAATTTAAACCTATTGACTTGTAAATTTAAAGATTATTAATGCATCATTATTCAATCATTAAAAAATCTTCTTAATGACTTTTTCATTATTTAAAAAGATGTTATTGTGCCTTGTGTCTTGCAACACCTTCTCAAATAGGGGGAAAATGTAGACACTTCTTTTTCACCATTTTTGTGTCTAAACTATAATCAAAACCCATTTCTATAATCGCATACAAATTTAACCAAAAATTGTCAATTGATCTAATTTACCCACACAACTACTAATTTAATCTAAATTCATAATAAACATGTTCCTAATTAGGGCAATGCACTGTAACATCAAAACAAATTTATCAAGTACACCCTAAATGAACATGACCATTTGCAAGTGTTATTTGGAACAATTAAATGAACATATAATTGAACATTGCAAATACATCCTTCTTCTAATTATCAAATAATCACCTTGATTAATTAATCTAAACATTCCTCTAATGTAAAAATTCATGGATTTTTGGAAACTTCTATTTTTTAATAGAAAAAAGCCTTTTATCACCTCATCTCAGTGACATCACACATGAAAGTCAATGGGAAAGGAGATGAGTGCAAAGCAATTTCTTACATTACCTTACACCTTCTTACACACTCTTCCTTATTACACCCTCTTACACACTTCAAAAGGGGTCATGATTGAAATTTTCTTCCAAATCTCTTCCACAACCTTAATTTCCTTAAACGGACCCTCTTACATTTCCAACCTCAAACATTGATGAAAGTGAGGACTCATTCCTGGCCCTCTATTTGGATATCGAGTTGGATAGTCCTCATTGAATCAACAAGTCTATAAATAGAAGGTCCCCCCTCCATTATATACATGTTTATTGAATCTACACTTACTCTTCCAAAATACATAAGGAGCTTCACCATTCTCGTGCCAATTCTCAATTCAAACCAAATGTAGACAAGGGGAGATGTTTCCCATATGTAGAGTCAACATTGCCAAAGACATCTAATTCTACAAGCTGAGCACATGCCTCTTTGGACTGGAAAGCAAAGGGAGTCTTCCAAAGAAGGTATAAACATTTATGGTTGTTTTATATTCTATTTTGATTCACCATTTACTTAGTCTTGCTTAAGCCTAGTGGATAGGCTTAGGTTTATAGTCTCATGTAATTATTTTAATTTACATTCACTAACAATGAACTAACTCCCTTGGATTCCTATTATATAATTGTAAAGGTGTGTCGATACATGTAAACAATTTAACAACCCCTTCCCTTGCAAATAGATGATTTGGTTGGATGCTTGATGGTATGGGTTGAAATTTTAATTCATGAATTAACAATAGTTCATTACACAAAATAAGATTATTGAGAATGGAGAGTAGCCCCTCAATTTATAGATTTTCTAAATGATTGTGGACTATTGGATGAATATCTAAATCAATGGTTGAAAAAAGGTCTTGCATGTCATTTAATGTCATGTGTGGAGTGTGTAGGAGGATGCAATTATGAAGGCTTAGAGAGTGTAAGATCATGTCACAGATTTGTTTTTCACTCTTGTCTCTTGGCATTGAATTTGCCTTAGGAAAGGGGGATGATGTCATGATGTGAAGATTTATTGGATTTATGAATTTAGATAATTATGAATTTCTAAAAGCTAGGGAAGGATTAGTTAATTATCTTGGATTATTTAGTTAATGGAATAGGATGCGATTTTTTGTGAGATTAAATATGTTTGAGAAGAAAATGATTAATTGACTAGGGGGATGAATAATGAATTATCTAGAGATGTTAATGCAGATAGAAGATAAAATTAGATGACTAATGATGTTAGTGTAGAATTAGCAGATAGTTAAAATTGACACAAAGTGTCTAATTTGAAGTTTTTATACTATGTGTGGCTTGATTCCCTATTTAGAGTATCTAAAACTGTAGGCAGTGATCAATCATCAAAGGGGATGATTGGGTTTAACTTGACCTATTACACTTCCCCTTTTTTGTAGGTTTGTAGCTCTCACAAGCACCCCCAGGGTTTTCAAAGTAAAGAGAAGGAAAACAAAACTTTATGTGTGGCAATGTTAGAAATATCTTAGTCCTCTTAGTAAACGTAGGTGTTAGTAACAAAGTGGTCATAATTTTATCATAATAAAAGTAGACAAGTCTATAGTCAATAGATAGGATCGCCATTACACTGTTGTCCAGGGAGTGCATACTTGTTATACACAACTGTAGACTGTACTTCTATACCTGATCCATTACAATCTTGTTTCATTTTTTTCCTCACCATTAGACACCTATTTTAGTCAAATAGAAATAAGAAAAGATAAGTATCTTGTATTTTTCTGCACATAATTTTTTTAACATATGCCACTTGTCAATCAATTTCAATCGGTTTTGATTTACATTTTGATTTATGCTTAAATGCCATATATTACAATCTGAATAATCAATCAACATTTTTATACACATTAAACAATTTTTAAATAAAATATATCACAAAACACAACACTACAATACTTTAAGGGCATCAAGTATATTAGAGAGGAGTGTTTTCAATAAACATCATGGTTCCAAGTGAGTTGGTTGAGTTTCTCAATAATCAGTAGAATGTTGGACGTGGTTGCATTTGTTGAACACCTAAAAGTGATACATTTTGGAGATAGAGGAAAAAAAATTGCATGAAGAATACTTCCAAACTATAATGTGATTTCATACTTAGATTCTTGTCAAAAAATTATGCACTTAAAAAAATGGTATCTCATTTCAAGTTCGTATGTAAAAGTTATGGCCTTCATAAGTTACATGGTTTTACAAAGTATGCATGTCATATACATGAAAAATTTTGTGTGTAAAAGTTTGTTCACAGAGATTTGTGTATGAAATTTTATGCATAAAAGTTGTGTGAAGTGCATGCTAGAATGAATATCCACACACAAATAATTTGAGCAGGGTAATAACTAGAAGTTATAAATGGTTTGAACATGGGAACAACTGAAATTTAAAGAGTGATAGTGGGAAGATGAAATGTCACACATTTAGGAAATGAAGTAGTTCGCCTTCTATAATGGTTTTTTGCATGAGTGGGTATATAAGGAGATGAGTTTTTTTTTTAAAGGGTTTTTCAATTGAGTTCAACAACTAGATTGGAGAGTGGGAAAGTTAAAGAAGCCATTAGAGATAGATGAAATAAAGACTTATTAGGAGTGTGCATGTCCAAATAGGGATTTTTAGAATTCAACTAAGTGAATGAGTGGATATATATTGCAATAGTGTATTGTTTATAAGCTTAGATAAGATAGTAAAGCATGTAACAGTCATGTGCATTATAACTTTCTTATTGAAAAAATAAAGATAATATATGTTTTATTCCATGAACTGTGTGTGTTACTATTATTAAATGTTGAGTTTTTAGGCTACATGACATAAGGTGTTTGTTCATTTATCTCAATCATAAGTACATCACACCCTACAATCTAAACATAATTGAAATATATTTTGAAAATGAAAATAAAATTTAAAGTCACTATAAGAATTTAATGTACAAAAGCCTCTCATATATAATTTTTGGGCCAGTATATCTGCCATGAACAACCAAAGTTCTATGCAATTCAAACCCAGAGAAGGGTCTATGTTGAAATTGACCTAGCCAAAGATCTCAAAGAATCCATTGACAATCAAATTGGTAACAACCATTTCTCTCGATGTGTCCTTTACATTAACCTTTTGAACACTTGTTTTAGGTACTAGGCTTTAGACAACATGATTAGGGAAATGTCACCTAGTGATCCTCACCCCTATGGTCACTTAGGACAAAAGTGGGTCCAAAACAAAACCCCCATCCTCTGATGGGTGGACTATGGTTTCTAATAGGAAAAATAATTCTACTCGTTGTAATAGTAGACCTCAATTAATTGTATCCCATCCCTCAAGAGGTCCAAGTTCCTCATCCCCTTCTGGTAAAGCCCGAACACCAACTCAAGTTAAACCCCTGCTTCCCATCTCCCGATCACCATAAGTGATAGTTATGTTTATGTCTTCTCCATCCCTTATTCCTATGGCTCCTTTGTCATAAACATTTTCAGGGATGAATGATTTGGATTTAGATCTAGGGCTTGTAACCCTCGATCACAAGGCTATCATGATCCGCTCATGTAGTCCCTCTCCCTTTACAGATGAGGATTATGTGCCGAGTAAAAGGTAACCTTTCAAGTTGGGATATTCTTACCTTCCAAGCTCAGATTTCAACCAGTTGACAATCCTCTTAGACCTCTCTAAGGAAATGATTTGAATTTAAATATTTTTTAATGATATTTTATTCTTGGAATGTTTGAGGACTCATTGATTTGAATCGTAAGTATATGGTCAAGAATAGTTGTCATCATTTTGATCACATGAAATTTCTTTGCATGTAATAAGTTAAAAAAATTAGCTTTTTGCTTCATTTTGTAGCTTGCACTATTTGGCTTTTTGCTTCATTTTATAGCTTGCACTATTTGGCTTGGGGCCCTCTATCAGACCACCTATCATGAGTTTGCTTGGGGGGGAGTTATTACTTTGTCGGCATCTGAATTGTCTCAAAATATCATCTATCAGGATTTCAACCCCACACATCAAGTGGTCTAGACTCTTTTCGACTTTGATAATCACATCATGGGCCTTGTTAATATGTATGTATCTAATGATATTATGGAATGAACCCTAATCTAGAGATTGTTAGTTGATTCCCTCTCATATGCACATTGGATTCTATGTGGTGACTTTAACATGATTGAATATATGGAGGATAAAGAAGATTGCCTTCTTATAAGATGGTGTCTAGGAGAATGAGAATCTTCATTCTAAATGCAAAATAAACTTGGAGTCTTCAACCCAATTCATCATAGAAGGGGTGATTCTAATTCCCCATGGTTCACCTAGTATAATTTACATTAGGGAGATTAAGTCCTCAAATGCCTTGATCATGACCTCCTTGCTGAGGAAGACATTTTCTTCTTCACTCCCATCAATGGAAAACATGTGTCTATCATTCTAGACTCTTTCCTATCTAACCACCAACTAATTTATTTTTGCATTCATTAGAATTCCCCTCAAGTTAAACCCAGGAGCTCCCAATTTTACCTCAACACTACCAATCTCAAACATGACCATACTATGGAACATATCACCAAGATTTGGAATTTATCCCCTAGGCCCATAAGGGGCACTGATTGGATTGAGTGGTGGTCTGATGCTAAAACCCATACCACCTCCTGTTTCTACTCATTTTTAATAAGAAACTAAAGATTAATGGTCAGGGGTTTGTACGTACCCGGATGAAGTTGCGCACCGTATCCAGACGTTGTAAGGACTCCTCTTTGGCTTTGGAGGAAGACACCTGTAGATAAGAATAAGACTTGAAACTAGGAAAATGTTAGAATAAGATAAAGTGGACTGCCAAGCTACGCGCTTGGTCCTGGAAGCGTAAAGCCCCGTGAAGGATGACAGTCCACTATTTAAGACAAAGAGATTTAAATAAAATAAAATGATAAAGACTTACAAAATTGAAAAAGGTAGAATGTTGCATACCTGTTTCTTGTAATCCATGAGTCTCAGCAAGCTGGTCAAAAGGTCTTGTCTAGTCTTTCGGCTGTTTGGGTTAGTCTTCTGGTTCACACAGTCGTCGACATCGATTATTCTGTCGATGTCGATAGGTAAAGGTGCCGACGTCGGTTATACTGCCAATGTCAGTAGGGGCAATAGACCTTTAGATGAGTTTTAGGTTGTTTCTGTGAGGGACAGAGGACTCTGAGAGTTGTAGGGTTTGTGCAGGGTTATAGGAAGTAGAATAAGGGTCTGAGGAAAGGCAAAGTGGGCTTGTATGTGTGAGAATGAGGTAGGGGTCAGAGGAAGGCTTTTCAGCCCTTCCACGGAGGAAGTCAAGTTTCTTTTACAGAATTCAAAAATATTAAAAAGAAACTAATTACTAAGTTAATCTAAAACTTTGAAATAGAAACCAAAGGAAAACTTAGCTTTGCAGTGAAAACTCAAGGGTGTCAGGATGTTTGTTCCTGTTGTTGCTGATGCCAAAAGATCTCGTACAATGTTTCCAATCCAATATCTAGAGTGATTTTTGTAGAGTTTCTATAGCCTAGTGAGTGATAATAGAATTTTGATCCTAGTCTCAAAGCGTGCGCATCGTTATGCAAAGAGGTCGAAGGAGAGATCGAGAGAGCGACTGATTAAAGGCCTTGACTCAACGTTAGAAGTTGATTTATGTAACTAACATCGGTGATCCCACCAGCGTCAACTGATAGTTGATCGACGTCAATGGCCAGAGAATGGGAAAAAGGGCTAAGAAACCCGCTCTCCATCCGCCAAGTGCATTTGCCATTGGAGAACGGTTGAAAGGCAGGCTTATTACGCACGAGGGTTAGTTAGAAGGTTGGAATAGGTCTTAGGTAGTTATGATATGAAGGACTTAGTCATGGGGTGAGTCATAGGGTAAGAAATAGTCTTTGGTGAGGTGTCTAGACGAGGTGTCGAGGTGAGGGGATAATTAATTTAAAATAAATAACTTATTTTAAATTAATAGAGTGTGGGTTAGGAGTGTTAGAGTTAGAAAGGGACCAAGGGGGGTTGACACAATATTAGTGTCTACATTTGCCCTTTTTTGTCTTGTGTTTTGTCTTGACGAGCTGCAAGACAAAAACAAGAGTAAGTTGCATTGCCCCAGTTATGGGATGAGGTATCCCCCCTCAAAGCGGGAGTCAAGGGAAGGTAAGCTGATATCGAGTGTCGATTTGATAAGCAGTAGATGGATGAGGTGAGGTTTGAGTGTGAACGTTGTAATAGTTGAGATTGCACGTATACCACTTCACGTGATAGGTAGGTCAAATTGTCGTAGGTCAAGGTCGAGGAGTGCTAAAATCAAAGTAATCGGTCCCCAGCTTTTAGTCATAGTTGATTGGGTTAAATGATCAAAGCTGTAGCTCTAATGGTCATCGTGTTCCAAGTATCCTGGGCTTAGGAAGTGCTCTTAGAAAACATGAAAATGTCACAAGTAGTGGGGATCAACTTGGGCGTGATCCAATACTTGTGAGTGTCGTAATGTGAGTTGCGCACAATTTTGCTAACTATTCGTGAGGTAGCATACATGCAATCAAAACAACTAAGGCAGAGTTGTCTCAAAAGTGGTTATGGTCTGAGGAGATAGTCGCAATCTCCAAAGTGGTTGGTCAAGTCGAGTTGAGATATAAGTGATCTCAAATGTTGTTTATTGTGGTCAGGGAGATGTGTGTGATCTCTAATGTGCCCCATGAGAAGTCGAAGGTGACTTCTATAGTGTCAGGGCTAGGTGATTGGGCATGATTTTGGACTAGGTTTAGTCATGGTTAAAGGTTATATGGTTGGTCCATCAGGTTGATGAACGAACAAATGTGGCTGAGCTAACCCCAGAAGACATCATGTCATTTGAGTGTTGCCTACATAGCCCCTGTTTTAAGGGCCTTAGGCCAATGTAGTTCTCCCAAAAGGGAAGAAGAGTTGTAGAGGTTGTTAGTCATTTGTTAACATTGGTGTTTGTGTGCGTTGGTTGGATGCATGCAAGGCAAACATTGATGCTGCAAGATCAGCTCCTAACATTGCTGATGCAGATGCGTCAGGATATTACAGGCGAGGAGTGGGCTTAGGTGATAGCAGTAGGACTAGGCAGGTTGCGACGCTACTACCGAGTGGCAAGAGATGTGAGCCTGATGGTGGCGTTGATTGAGCGGTGGGATCATACCACCAACACGTTTCGCCTGCCTACAGGAGAGCTGACAGTGACCGTCGAGGATGTGTACCAAATTTTGTGACTACCGGTACACAGAGCAGACTTATATGCATGCTTGAGAGAGGCGCATGATATTCATATGGTGATGTTATTTGGGGAGCATACTACTGAGGCAACATACCATTCAGCTAGTTTTGCGTATGAGCTGGTGTATGCTGTGGATGAGGATGAGCATCGACTAGCCACCCTGATGATGATTGGCATCATTGTGTATGCACTCCTAGATGCAGAGGGAGGGAGATTCTCAATTGCTATGACTGGGGTTTTGGTAGATATGCTAGAGGGGTAGACTGTGTTTGCGTGGGCTCCAGTATTTTTGGCGCAACTATATATAGAGCTGTGGGGGATCAACCGGCGGTGGTGATATCGCTTGTGCGTGGGCCACCTCCTGCACTATTGGGCTTACGAGCACATCGTGGTCACACGACCTCTCAGCCTTCCAGTAGCTATTCAGGCTAGATTTAGAGTCGGGTTTAGGCGATGGCGAGAGGTCATGGCGCAGACTCACATGGATGGTGTCGTTTGAGACATTGACTACTACAGGGAGGTTTTGGATGCCCTAATCCCCACAGACATCATCTGGCAACCTTACCTGGTATACCCAGCATTTAGAGACCAAGTAGAGCAGCTGGTTGGGGTGTAGAGTCTCAGATGGGTTCGGGTAGACGAGCTGGCGAGCTCGAGAGAGTGCTAGCAGAGAGAGTGCAGTGTTAGTATGGGCTGCTACATGATGTGCCTCTCGCCTTCCCTTGGTACAGACGAGACGATATTGAGGTGTCACTCTCATTACCAGAGGAGATAGAGCAGCCAAATTTTAAGGAGTTACTTGTAGGTCCTGGTGTAGTTGATCCAGGATGTACAGAGGCCTATTCGGCATGGTGGGTAGGGCAGTATGCTGAGGTTCAGAGAGGACCACAACCTGATCTATAAGTAGTGCATAGAGAGAGATGATGCCATCTAGGAGAGGGATGCAGCACAAGCATAGGTCACCATTTTGTAGGGACAGGTGATAGGGTTTCAGGGGTAGGTCATAGTTTTGACAGCACAGGTGGCAGCTCTAACAAGACAAGTGACCATATTACAAGGGCAGTTGGCCACAGCCCAAGCACAGGCATTAGCAGGGTAGGTTTTTGGAGGGTAGGGCCCTTTCAGCTACCACCACAGCAACCATCACAATCGGCATCTTAGCAGCCAGCTCAGCCACAGCCACAGGGTTCAATTCAGGGTGCGATGTCAGGATTGATGGGACTATCGCAAACTGTACCTATATCTAGGTACAACACTGCTTTGGATGAGATCACTTATTATGAGGGTGTAATTAGGTAGTTTCCTCAGATACAGTGATACTCAGAGATGAGAGCTGAGCAGAGCTGTCAGAGATCGATGTCATGTGTGACTACCTTGGGTTCTCGCAGATGGCGACAATCAGAGTGTGGGGATGATACAGCGTTGTCACAACCACCACCACCACCACAGCCATAGCCTTCAGGATCTTTATAGTCAGACATTATGTATATACCGGCCTGCGAGCTGTTGATGTGAGATGTATATACTTTTTGAGAGAGAGGGACATATGTTGTAAACATTGATGTACACATACATATATATGAGATTTTTTTGGATTATGGATGTGTTATGGGTGTGTCTTGTTATGGATATTTTAGCATTTACCATATGTTTAATGATATATGCTTTGATATGATGTGAGGATGTATGATGATGTTACAGCCTTTTCCATATTGTGTGATGGTGTATTCTGTAACATTTGTTTATGGTTTTTCATTTCTAACAAATTTCCATATTAGTGATGGATGTATTGTAAAAATGAATTGAGTTTATTTATGCTTCAGCACTTTTTCATATTAGTGATGATATATGCTTAACATAAATTGTGTTTGGTTGTTAGTTTCCATGTGTACTTTTTTCCATAGAAACTAATGTGATTGGTCTATGATGTCATGTTAGTTGTTGAAGAAGTATGTTTTGGTTGTGATGTGATGGGCATGTGACGAAGTCAGGTCAAAAGTGAAAGGCGCGTTGCTCTTCCATTGACAAGGACTATAATGACAGCATTGGTATGGGTTTTGAGCATTAGAAACAAAAGCTCCATTCATGTATTATGTCATTTGACCATTGGATTGTGTTTAGAAAAGTACTTGAATCACTTAACACTAAGTGAGCTCAAAATCCCTTTAATAAGTTGGGGTAATAGGTGATGTTTAGGTGATATGTTAGGATAGGGTAACCCTTTTAGTAGGGATAACTTTGCCCCTTTTTATAGGAGGCCCTAAGAACGACTATAGACAAGTCCATGACTTTAATAGTTTGTAGACTGATCGATGCGAAGAGTCTATTTTGGGGATGTTGCTTTGTTTTATGGTCATGTGAAGCTAATTTATGCAAGAAGTTTCTGAGAAGGTGTTTTTTGTAGCAGAATTTAGGCATAGCCATCTTTCGAGGGAATGGTCTATAGTTTCTTTATATGTTTTGAGGGCTTTGAATAGCTGTCCTTTAAGGGATCAGTATATTAACTACAGCAATTGATGCAGCTGTCCTTCGAGGGAGCAGTCTGCATTTATAGTTGATAACCTTTAGATGTTTTGTTTGACATCTCAATTTGTTTTTGACAAATTTTTTAGTTATGGACAAGACTATAGAAGTTTAAGGGTTCTCTTTTATTAGGACAAAGCATTCATACTTTATAAAAGGGTTACATAGTGTTTATTTAGGGAAACAGAGTTGAAAGGAATGACAATTAAGATGATAGGGGTTGCTCAAGGGATGAGCTCAAGTTAAATATCAAGTGAATGAGTACTTGATTAACAGAATAATGGTCGTAGATGTAAGGCATTAAGGGGCTAAGGTCTAGCCATCCTTCGAGAGAAGACAGACGATAAGTCCCTGATCCATACTTGTGCGTTATGATATAAGGTCTGAGCCAATTAGGAGCAAACTTACCTCGTTTGCTTCTTTCCATATTGGTCACGTGTTGGTTTTCTTTGAGGACGAGGTCTCCAATTTAGAAATCTTGTTCTCTCATATTTTTGTTATAGGCACGTTTGATACGATTTTGATAGATATGGAGATGGTTAAGGGTAGCAAGACGACGTTCATCAAGTAACTCAAGTTGAGCTAACCGATCTTGATGAAAGTCATCGTGAGAAAGTATGTCAATGCAGAGAGATGCATAAAGAAGGTATTTGTATTTCAAGAGGTAGGACAACCTCTGTTCCATACACTAAAGAGAAAGGTGTAGCACCCGTAGGGGTTCAAATGCTAGTGTGGTAGGCCCACAAAGCAAAGGGAATGTGGATGTGCCAATCCCTTCATGTGTCATTGACCACCTTCATTAGAATTTTGGTTAAGATTTTGTTGGAAGCCTCGGCTTGCCCATTTTCTTGTGGATAGTAAGGCGAGGAGAAGTTGAGCTTGATGCCAAATGAGTCACAGAGTTTCTGGACAATTTTGTTTTTGAATGATTTGCCGTTATCAGTGATGATCTTGTGGGGTACATCGAAACGACAGATGATATGGGTATTGATGAAGTCGACAATTTTATCGGCTTTAGTGGAGATGAGAGGAATAGCTTCCACCCATTTAGTGAAGTATTCAGTTGCGGTGATAATGGACTGATGTCGGAGAGAAGAATGAGGGTTAATCTCACCGATTAGATCTAAGCCCCATTATGAAAAGGGCCAAAAATCCTTAGCGACTTATAAATCATGGCTAGGGACGTGAAGTAAGTTAGCATGTTGTTGGCATTTGATGCAATGCCAAACATAGTTGCTGCAGTCTTGGTGAAGAGTGGGCCAATAATAGCCCAGGTGAAGGATGCACTTGGCAATCGAGTTATCAATGAAATGTCCACCATAAATCCCATCGTGGACTTGTTTGATGGCATGAGATGTTTCAGTGGAAGTTAGACATCGAATAAGGAGGCCATCAAAACCTCTTTTATAGAGAAGACCCCCTAGCATAGTATATCGAGCCGTGCTTTTGATAAAAGCATGTCGCGCATTGCTAGAGAGATCAGGAGGGATAATAGAATAAGTTAAGTAGTCCACAAGTTGTTTATACCAAACATCCTGTGGACTAGAGTCAATGGTGCTGACAAGGTTGATGTTAGTAGAGATATATGAAGGTAACGCCAAACAGTGTATCATAACATAAATTTTCAAGGAAGATGATGAGGATGGAATATGTGAGGCTAAAGAGGCCATAGTATCAGCAAACTTATTCGTAGATTGAGGAACAGTTTGCAAGAGGTAATGGTCGAAAGATTCTAGCAGGGTGTCAACACGATGTTTGTACCTTTGCAAAACTTCATTTTTACAAAGATATGAACCATTGATCTGATTGACGACTAGTTGTGAGTCGCCAAAGATGTTGATGGTCTTGATGCCTAGGAAAAGGGTGGTTTGAAGTCCCAAAATCAAGGCTTCATATTCAACCATGTTGTTGGTACATTTAAAGTCAAGTTTGAAAGATAGGGCATGGGCTCACCCTCGTGAGGGATGAGAATGACCCCCGCACCCCCACCGTGTTGACATTTAGACCCATCAAAAAACATTGTCATTTGATAGAAAATGTCATCGGTGGATAACGTGGTGATGAATTCGTCAGGGAATTCGCAGTGAGAAGGTTGGTTGTCAGGTAGAGGGGCATCCGCTAGTTGGTCAGCGATTGTTTGCCCCTTTATAGACTTTTGTTGGATGAATTCCAAGTCGAACTCAGCAAGAAGCATGAGCCAACGAGCCATACGTTGGTTTTGGTATGGCTTGGAATGCATGTATTTGAGGGGGTCAGTGTGGGTGATGACATAAGTTTTGTGATTGAGAAGATAATGATGGAGTTTGGTAGCAGCAAAGACTAATGCCAAATAGAGTTTTTCGGTATGAGTATACCGAGTTTTATAATTAATGAGCGTTCGGCTTATATAATAAATCGCTTGCTCACGATGTTGTTCATCTCGGTGCGTGATCATGGCACCTAGGGAATGATTTGTTGCTGAAATGTAAAGGTAGAAAGGTTGGTCGTCGTTTGGTGGAATAAAGACTGGTGGAGAGACAAGATAGCGTTTAAGAGCTTCAAAAGCCTCTTGACAATCCTGATCCCAATTAAAGGAGACGTCCTTCTTGAGGCGGTGATGAAAGGGTTGACATCGATCAAATAACTGTGAGATGAAGCGATGGATAGATTGATGCTTTCCTTATAGGTTGTGAAGTTGTTTTAGATTAGTTGGTGGTGGCATCTTGAGTATAACTCAAATTTTAGCGGGATCTACCTCAATGCCACGAAGAGAAATGATGAAACCCAAAAGTTTCCCTGAGAGAACCCCAAAGATGCATTTCTTGGGGTTAAGACGAACGTTGTATTGGAGGAGGCAAGTGAATATGATTTTGAGAATGGTTAAATGGTCACAACGAAGTTTGGATTTCCCAAGTAGGTCATCCACATAGTCTTCCATGATTTTGTGGAGGAGATCGTGAAAGATATAGGTCATGGCACGTTGGTATGTGGCACCTACATTTTTAAGGCCAAAAGGCATGACCCTATAGCAAAATGTCCCCCATGGGGTGATGAAGGTAGTTTTGTGTTGATCTTCTGGCGCAATCAGGATTTGGTTATATCCTGAAAACCCGTCTATGAGTGATAGCATCTCATGACCGGCCGTAAGATCAACAAGTTGGTCGATGTTGGGTAGAGGAAAATCATCCTTTGGGCAAGCCAGGGTAAGGTCACGATAGTCAGTATAGATTCGGATCCCCCCAGTTGCTTTGGTGACAGGGACGATATTTGACACCCATTGTGGATAATCAATGGGTTGGATAAAGGAGACGGAGAGAAGATGTTGAAGCTCCTCTTTGACAAGGAGTGCAACTCGAGGATGCATCTTGCGAAGCTTTTGCCTAACAGGCTTAGCTTCGTGGTTTGTGACGATGTTATGGATGACGATGTTAGGGTCGATACCAAGCATATCGCTATAAGACCAAGCAAAAGCTTTGCTATGGTCTGAAAGGAATTTGGTATAGTCAATTTGTTCCTGGGTGTCCAAAGATTGACCAATCTTTAAAATGTGAGGAACATCGAAAGATGGAAGGTTAATGTCAATGGTCGATTCATTTAACATAACCTACGTTTTTGAAGGAAATGATCGTTGAATGAAAGAGTCGTCTACACCCATGTAGGTGAGATGGCATCATCGTTTATGCATTGGACAGTGTTGATGGTAGCAGATTCATCATCTATCATGTTTGGATAAATGAGAGGGAGAGACCTGGATACCCCACCTAGTTGATAGGTTAGGGGTTCCAAGCAAATGGCGTTTATACAAAAAAAACTAGGAGGGATGGAAACCATCGACTCCGTAGGTGAAGATGGGGGAATAGGCAAGTTTGGAGGTGATTGTTCTATGATAAGTTTGGGGCGAGGGTTTTTAGAAGTTTCAGTAGGTTCTTCAAAACCCAGGCCATGTCACTTCTTAGCATTCTTTATGGCCTTCTCATTTGGTGGTTCGACGGGATGGTGGGAGCCTTGTTCGTAGTGCCCAAAGCCAAAGCCCTTCCATGCACACCTATAAAGATAGGTACCAGCAAAGTTTGGGTTGCCAAGAAAAGAGAAGTTAGACATAAATAGTTGGGGTGATGAAAGAGGATTCTCATCAGTGGGAGCTCGATCTAACCCTCTATAGATGAGATTTGTTTGAAGATTAGGAGGACCATAAGGGACGATCATTCTGATGCAATGGTCATAGTTGGGATTGTGATAAAGTTGCCCATACTCTTGAGGAGTTTGGAACATGTCCAAAGTGAGTAAACAATGCTCCCTAAGTGAAAGTCACTGGAAGGTATCTTCCATAGGGTCTTTTGTTGTCACTTGAGGATGTGGTGTAGGTGTAACTACCGTCTGTGAACTTGTTGAGGCTTCTGAAGGTGGAGGTGGTGTTTAGGTCAATGTTTTTAAAGGAATGAGAACATCGTTGGGTCGATAAGTTGTGTTGCATGTCTTGAAAGGGGAAGGGTCTGCAGGAATAACATGGACTTGACCGTCGTGTTCAAATTTGACACAATGGTGTAATGTACAAGGGACAAAGGCCATGGCACGTATCCAAGGTCATCCTAATAACATGTTGTATTGGAACTCCCCCTCGATGATGTAGAAGAGTTCTGGGATTGTTCGTGGACCAACACGAATATGTAAGACGACAGTGCCAATGGTAGTGGCAGTGGAGTCATTGAAAGATCGAAGAATTGCGTCAGTTTTTGACATACAATTCTTTAGGAGGGCTAATTGGTCATAGGCATGGGTGGAAATGATATTGATGCTGGTGCCCCCATCAATCATAACCCACTTAATGCGAGTTTGATCAATGTAAGCTGTGATGAAAAGCACAGTGTCCTGATCTTCCAAGTTGGAGGTAGGAATTTTAGAATCACTAAAGGTAATAGAGGCAACGGTGGGTAATGATTGGACTAAGGCAGCTAGTGGTTGGGGGTCATTGGGTTGGACCTCCACTACCTGTAAAGCTTTAATTAAAGCTTGACGATGTTTTGGGGAGCTTTGAATGAGGTCATATAAAGTCATCTTCATGAGAGTTTGGTGAAGTTGTTTCACCATAGAATCACGGATTGTCTCCGAAGAAGTTGGTTGGGATGTACCCAAGATAGAAATCTTGGGTTTTGGTGGTTGATCAGGTTTGACAAATGGGTACATCCAAGGAATAACAACTTTTTCTTTTGCTTTATCCTTTAAAATTTGTGTCCTAGTGGCCACATTGATGCGGTTAATTTCGAATAAAGGGGGCAAAAGAGGTAAAGGGACCATAGTCTGATGATGGGATCCCGATGAAGGTGAAGATGTTTGAGGGACATGAGATGGTGTCAGAGATTTGTTCACAGTATCCTCAACAAGAAGGGTGTCTTTTTCTAATTATTGGTGAATGACAACGTTGAGAGCACAATAATTCTCAGTATCATGCCCTGGTGAGCAATGATATAGGCAGATTTTAGTGTCATCGAACCAAGACGGTTTTCATCTGAGAGGTTGAAATGGTTTAATAGGTGGGAGAGTGATGCTAAAAGTTTGCAATAGATGGCATAGCAATAAAGTATATGAACCCACTAATGGGTCTGTGCTTGTTGATGCAGTAGATGTTGACCACTTTTGTTTGGGAGTTGTTGAGGGCGTTTTTCGTACCACCTTATTGGTTGGTGGTATGGCCACTCGTGTAGACGACACTTTTTTTGTGAGAGGTGCCGAATTTTTTGGAGGAAGTATGTTTTTGGTGGGTAAAGGTAGCAATGGAGGTAATTTGTTTTTGTTAGGTGTTGGAGTAGGAAGTATTCCTATTAAGGTAGAAGGGTGTGGGCCCAAAATTGAGGGCAATGGTGATGGTGGGGGAGGAGTTCTCCAACGTGTTTTAGTAGCCTTCTTTAATACAGTATGAGGACCACTATTATGGGGGGTGAGATTCAAATCTACCTTCACTTGTGGGTGAGTGAGGTTCGATATGGGGTGAACACCAAGGGATTTAACCTGTTTCGGTATAGTGGAAGTTTGTGAAAGTTTAAGCTCAGATATGGACAGTTGAGCTTCTAAAGATTTGGAAGTAGAAGCTCGATCTTCGTTGGTGACTCTTGGAGATTTTGTCACAGAAGGGTCGACAGTATGAGATGAAATGAGATGTGTAAGATAAGGAGCTTTGAGTCGCTCCCATAATGCCTCATGTTCTAAGTTCCTCGAATGGAGAAATCCTAAGTTTTCAGCCAGCCGAGAAAATGGTTTAGAGGTCATTGTGTGAGGTTTTATAAATGGTTTTTTAGAAGATTTGGGTGGTTGTAAGAGGGGGAATGTGTTAGATACGGTGATCTCAGGCCAAAGGCGAGAGAGAGCCATTACTGGATCCTCCTCGGTTGAAGTAGGTGAAGAGACAAGTTCTTCTTATGGTGGAAAAGGAATTGGAGAACGAGGTTCTTCGAGAGGAAAGAGCATAGGGATGATCATGCCTTTTACTTGTGGTTGAAGAGCAGGAAAGGTATGGTCCTCTATCAGTAGTAGGAAGGATGAAGGTGGGGCTAGTGGCATTGGTATGGTTAAAGCGTCCTCCAATATAATGTTAGGTAACCTCTTATCCAACGAAAGCACAATTGATTACTTTCTTATAAGCAATTAAACACAGAATTATACCAAAATGATTAAGTAACTAGAAACTTGAGACAGCAAAGAATTTGAGAGACAATACACACTCTTGTATTAGATATTACTAAAAGAAAATACAATAAGGAAGATGCCACTTCTTCCTCCACCTCAAAGGCTTGCCACACCTCAAGACCTTCTTCCCTCTCTCTCTTGCTCAACACAACTCTATAGCCTGAGTTATTATCCCTCCTTGAATGCTTCAGCTGATCTCCTTGACCTTACACCTGTAGATCTCCTTGACCTTGCTTGCTTCAATGCTTTTACTTGACTTCTTGGTAATTACAATACATGCCTCATGGGTCTTTAAATAGATTCCCATGGTTACAAAAATAAAAATCTAACTACAATAATTAGACATGCAGCTTGTGACTATAATTAGTCATTTGACATGCAAACACTCACTTAACTTAACTGACTGTTCGTCAACAACAGTTATGGAGCACACAGGCGACCGACGCCGGTCCCTGCTTGCCTGGTGCTGCCAACGTCGACCGACTAGCTGCCATCGCCGGTTGCCTTCTGCACTGCATCTGACCGACGTCGGTCATGCTGTCGACACCGGTTCTTTTGGTTCTTCAACATCCTCTTCTTCGTGTCTACAAACAGTTGAAGCTTTTAGCTCCACACCTTAACAATCTCCCACTTGGAGATAAATAGCTGCTACTGTACCTGTACCTGTATGCCATCTATTTTGTTCTTTTGGCTCTGTATCCCTCTTCAAAGTCACTCTTGAAGACCAACCACCATGCAAACCTGTGATGCTATACCTGTCACTTATGCCACAAAAATTTTGTTGCTCCCAAATTCTTCATGACATACTTCTGAACCAACTCTACCCTTAGCTCAAAAAAATCCCTGTTTATGAAACCCTGCAACAAGTAACACAATACAGTAACAAGATAATGTAGCTAATATTATCCAACCTGGTAAAGATAAAATACAATGGTCAAACCTCCATTGTCTGCAGCCTAATCAAGACCATATACCATAGCCTTCTATCTCATGTGTCCATCCACTCTCTTCTCTAATATGGGAATCCATCCCTCTGTCCAGTGCTTCCTTCCAGCTGACAACTCTACCAACAAATACATGTTTGGTTCTTTTCCAAGGACTCACACTCCTCATCCATGCCAAGCTCCCACTGTTTCTGGACTCTACCTGTATTGCTTCTTCCATCTTCCTAGTTCTTGACTATCAGTAAGCAATATAAAAAAGGTGAACAATGAATATGAGGTTCACTTACCATTTCTAACCTCCATATGGGTGTTTGAGACTCCTTGACAGCTAACTGTCCACCCATCATCTGTTCCAGTGACCGATCTCGGCCATCTCCCAGTCTGCTCCCGACCGATGTTGGTTCCCTGCACTGACCTTGACTGCCGACATTGTTTCCCTGGCTGATGCCAGTGTCCCCCCTGCCGACGTCGGTCCTAATGATTGATGTCAGACTTCTCCTGCCCAACCTACTGACCCTGTTGGTCTGCACATGACCGATGTCGGTATCTAGCTGACTGACGTCGGTCCCAAGTGACCGACATCGGTGTCTGTGTGTTCCTGTAAGTGATGAAATCTTCATCCACAAGCTCATCTTGGATCAAACCTCTGTCCATGCTGCCTTGCTTAGATTTATTCAGCCCCTGTGACTGATCTTTGTCCTTCATCTCCTCCATAAACACCAAGGCTTCTTTGTTCCTATCAAAAGCATCGAATTTCCTTTTTCTGCAATGAACTCTATCTATGCTTTCTGAATCTGAACACATACCTTTTGAATCAAGAACGTCCATTCCCTTCTTATTCATGTGACCAAGCCTATTAAGCCACATCTTCGAATCTACAGCTGAAGTAGATAAACCAGAAGTAGAATCAGAAATACAAGTAGACAGATAAAGAGTATCTACTTTCTTACCTCTTGCTAGAACAAGTGCACCCTTGGTAACCTTCCAAGAGTCCACTGTGAGGGTTATTGTGCATCCCTCGTCACCCAACCTTCCTACAGAAATCAAACTCTACTTCAAAATTGGAACATGCATGACCTCCTTCAACACCCATGTGTTGTCAATCTACAATCTCAGTTGCACTTTCCCTTTGCCAACTATCTGACAAGGCATACCATCCCCTAAATAAAGCACTCCAAAGTCTCCATGTTCATACTCATGGAACAAATCTCTGTTTGGGGATGCATGAAAAGATGAACTAGAATCTAAAATCCATGATCCTACCTGACTATCCAAAGAAAGTATGAGAGCATCCTGTACCACAATATTTGCATCCTTTGCTTCTTCAATACCTGCATGTTGATTCTCTTTATCTCTCAACCAACACTCCTTTGTATGTCTTTTCTTTCCACAAAACCAGCAGGTAACACCTTTGGATTCGGATCTCCTTCCCGACCTTGATTTCCCTTGCTCAATCTTCTCCCTTTGCCTTCCCCTGCTTTCTGCACTTAGAGCATTACCTGATGATTCACCTATGCTTCTCCTATGTATTTCCTCATTCAAGATCACACTCACAACATCATCAACTTTTAAGATTTTAGAAGCAGATGCAGAATGTTAGGTTTGTGGAGCTAAAAGCTTCACTGATGCAAACAGGAGAGGAGGTTGCTGAAGGTTGCTGAGTTGCAGAGAAGTTGGGGTCGGTCTGATCAGCCGACATCGGCAAGATAGCAAAGGGAAGCAACCGACGTCGGTCATATATCGGCCGACGTCGGTCACCTCCAGGCAGACAGGGACCGACGTCGGTCCCTGTGTGGTTCGACTGCGAGCTAATTACGGGCTGTTAGCTAACGAACCAAGTGTTTGCATGAAGAGATCTATTTTTAGACTGAGAGCTGCGGATCTAATTATTGTAATTAGATGTCTAATTATTGTTTGGATGAGATCTATATAATAGACTCATGGTTGTATTGAGTAAGTGTGCTAGGGAGTAAGAGAGCATAATTATAAGCTCCTTCTGTGTGTGAGGTAGAGCAATGGTGCGTTCCTCCTAGTGCCTCAGTACCAGGTGTATTGGTGCTGGATTGGAGAGTCAGCTGGATTCTTTAGGAGTGTATGATCTTGGTCACAGTTGCATGGCCTATATAGGAGATCTACATGGTAAGTAAGATCGTTGATCTGCAGGTGTATGTGTGTGCAAGGTCGAGGTTCACAGGTGAGCAGAACCGTTGTTTGATTTGCAGGTGTGCAAGGTCATATAGACAGCAACACAACAGGGAGCAGTATCAGGCAGGATCTACTTGGAGTACAGGTGTGTACTCGGATAGAGCTAAGAGAAAGGCAAGGGAGTTCCTTCCATAAGTATGGTCCGTTGAATTGTAGGTTGTTGCAGATTCATGGGAGATCTACTTGAAGTACCTTGAGTACTTGTGGAGTGCGTGGAGCACTTGTGGTGTGCGTGGAGCACGGGAGGTGAACACCAACTCTGTATTTGAGTTGGGTGTTGGGACCTGTGAGAGGGAGAGCTTTGGGGAGAAGATTTACTGTTCACTTGAGGTGTGGGAAACCTCTGTAAGGTGGTGGAGAAGATGTGGGTTATTCTCTATTGTATTCTTTTCTGTATAAAGTGTTAATACAAGTTGTGTATTGTCTCTCATATGCTGTGTTATTCTGAATTCTAGTTACTTGGTGAATCTGGTTATTTCCGCATATTATAGTTGCTTGGTATTTGGTAATCAATTGTATGCTTCCGGTGTTCCGCATCCCTGACACAGAATTACGTACTGCCATAACCAAACTGTCCCAACTTCAGGCAAAGAACATAAAATCAAGAGAGCCTTTACTTCATCATCAAAAACAATATTGACTGAAGCTAATTGGTTTACCAAACCATGGAAATCACTGAGCTGAGTATGTACCGATCCACCTTCTTGCATTTGTAAAGCAAATAGCTGCTTCATAACATATACCTTATTAGAAGCCGAGGGCTTTTCGTATAAATTTGCCAAGGATTTTATCAACTCTTCCGTTGTCTTGCACTGTGATAAGTTGGAAATCACAGACGATGCAAGGCTCAACCTTATGGAACCGAGAGCCTTTCGATCAAGAACACTCCATTCTTCATCCTTCATATCTGTGGGTTTGCATGCAACCCCACCCAACGGTAAGTACAGATCCTTCTGATATAGATAATCCTCAATCTGCATCCTCCAGTGTTGATAATTCTTGCCGTTAAACTTCTCCATTTGTAGCTTACTTTCTTCTGCCATTGCTAAACTCCCACTCAATCAGAAAACCCTGTGAATGACCTATAATCAAAAACAATAACCTGCTCCCTGTAAACCGTAGCTCTAATACCAACTGTTAGGTGACCCCTTATCCAACGGAAGCACAATTGATTACTTTTTTATAAGCAATTAAACACAGAATTATACCAGAATGATAAAGTAACTAGAAACTTGAGATAGCAAAGAATTTGAGAGAAAATACACACTCTTGTATTAGATACTACTAGAAGAAAATACAATAAGGAAGATGCCACTTCTTCCTCCACCTCAAAGGCTTGTCACACCTCAAGACCTTCTTCCCTCTCTCTCTTGCTCAACACAACAACTCTATAGCCTGAGTTATTATCCCTCCTTGAATGCTTCATCTGATCTCCTTGACCTTACACCTGTAGATCTCCTTGACTTTGCTTGCTTCAATGCTTTTAATTGCCTTCTTGGTAATTACAATACATGCCTCATGGGTCTTTAAATAGAATTCCATGGTTACAAAAATAGAAATCTAACTACAATAATTAGACATGCAGCTTGTGACTATAATTAGTCATTTGACATGCAAACACTCACTTCACTTAACTGACTGTTCGTCAACAGCAGTTTTGGAGCACACAGGCGACCAACGCTGGTCCCTGCCTGCCTAGTGCTGTCGACGTCAGCCGACTAGCTGCCATCGCCAGTTGCCTTCTGCACTGCATCTGACTGACGTCGATCATGCTGCCGACACCGGTTCTTCAGGTTCTTCAGCATCCTCTTCTTCGTGTCTACAAACAGTTGAAGCTTTTAGCTCCACACCCTAACATATAAGAGGGGTAGATGGAAGACTATTAGGAGAAGAAAGATCTTCTTCATGTGGTGGAGGGATAGGTTGACTAACCTCTTCAGTTTGTGGAAGAGGTTGGTTAGAGATGAAAGGCAAAACCATATCAACCGTGCGTATATTACACTCTTGGTGGTCTTCAGCTATGGTCTGAATGTTATTTTGACTAGGGGGATGGTTAGGGAAAGGTTGTCTAAAGATGTCTATGTTTTGGTTAGGTGACGTGTTTGGGTTATCCAAGACAAGATCACCTTTATCTAACATGTCCTGAATGACATTCTTGAGGGTTTTACAATTGTCTGTGTCATGGCCTTTGACACGATGATAATTACAGAAGTCATTCTCCCTATACCATGCAAGGATAGCATGCGAGGGATGAAATTGAGGTGGTGGTTGAATTTGGGGGAGGTTGAGGACTCCCTGCTTGACTAGTTTATCCAACACCGAAGCGTATGATTCTCCTATTGGAGTATATTGACGATGTACGTATCATTGTTGAAATTGTCTTGTAATGTTTTGAGATGTGGAAGGTTCGGTTTGATTAGTTGTGGTGGATGATGATGATCTAAGTACCACAACATTTGCTAATCCCTTGGACTTGGAATTGGAGGAAGAAGATTTGGAAGAAGGGTCATTTGATTTTGCGTTGGAGTTTTTACTACGCAATTTGACTTTATCCTCTTCGACAGCACAGAGTTCAAGCTTTCTGGCCATGGTGAAAGCTTCATCAAATGTGTGAAATGTTTGGACCCGCAAAGTAGATGAGATGTGCTTGGCACATGCTCTAGAGAAGAGCTCAATGAGCTCAGGTTGAAGTAAAGAAAATGAGACTTGGTTGATTAAGCCTCTCCAACGGGCAACGAAATCAGCGATTGATTCATCGTCGAATTGTCTGATAGAATATAGGTCCGTGATGGAGACCTTTTTAGTTATGTTAATTGAAAAGTGGTCAAGAAATAGTTGAGTGAAGGTAAATAGAGAGTGACTGGTAATAGAACTATACCTATCGAGGGCAGCACCATAAAGCAACATGGGAAATGTGCATAGTAATAATGCATCATCATGTGTTATAAGGTAACAAGCGTTTCTAAACGCTTGTGGATGTTGTTGTGGGTCCTCTTTACTCTGAAAGCGAGTAAAGTTGGAAAGTTCCCACTGACTAGGATATGGTCGGATTGAGACCGAAAGATGAATAGGTTCATTACAGATTTATTCATATGAGAGAACATTTCTTGAACCCGAAACAGACGTCTCAAGATTAAACATATTATCCATCAACATCTTGATTAGATCGGTTGATGGATTTGCAGGTGGGGCGCCCCCTAGGTTGTAAGGCATTTGGAAGGTGTTAGGTGGAGCGTATGACATAGTTGGTTGTGCTTGTATAGGCGCAACATATTGGTAACTAGTCATAGGGACTGATGTTGAAGTCAAGGGTGGTTGTGTCATAAAGCTAAAAGGCACAACTTGACTTGATGTCGCCAAAGGTGGTTAGATGGTGGCAACACTAGCCAAAGGATAAGTAGTCACTCTTGTATTTATGGGTGCAAGAGTAGGTGGGATGGAAACAATTAAGTTCTGGAATGGTGTAGAACTTTGTTGAATGGTTTGTGGTTGAGGGGGTACAAAAACCCCAATAGAGGTAGGTCCAGAAATAGAAGGAGAGGCCACACTTTAAAGATTGGTCATGGTTAGGTTGTTAGTTGAGGCAATGGCCTGGGTGACTATGGGTTGGGTTATGGAGGCTGTTGATATGATTGTCATTTCAACTAAGGAATTTGGCATCCCATAAACTGGGTTGCCTGAAGGATCTCGCGTTTGACTTCTCGTGAGATAGTGCTAAAGAGCCTTGACATTGAGGTCAAGGAACCTTTCAAGGTCTTGGTCCCCTTCGAGAACAATAGGGGGTTGAGTTGGGGTTGGTTGGATAGGAGTACGTTCAGTTTTTGAATTATACTCTATTTGGGGACTTGATATAGAAGGCGAAGGCGGGAGTGGTTGTTGCCTTGCGTGGTCAACAAGAGTTTTGGTTTGACTACGTGTCAAAACCATCCAAGACAAAATAGATTTAGCTTTTAAAAATTGTATGTTTCAGCCTCAGAAAACCAAAATTTGTTTTTAATAGCAAAAAGGTCAAGTTTTTAGCTCGTTATTTGAGAATAAATTTTTTTGACAGTGACCGATGTCGGTAGAAAAATCGACGTCAGTGAAGTAAGTTGCCGATGTCGGTCAGATAACCGATGTCGGTGAATATCAGTTGCCGACGTCAATTGAAAAATTGATGTTGGTTACTGTGTATTTCCAGAAACTCAAAAAATTGAACATTTTTGGAAAAAAAAGAAAGTTTTGAGTTGTTTTTGGAGCTCAAAATAATGCGTCCTTACCAGCTCAAAAAACTAGATAAAAATAGAAAAGTAGATGAAGGCAAGCAACCTCTAAACGTTAAATTCCTAAGAATAAATTTTAGAGTCATGTTGGCTTATGCCTTAGAAGAATATGTTTGGGAATTGGGCTTTTAGAACAGGTACTAAAAGAAGCAGTCTAAGGTTGGTTTCGGGTTAAGTTTTGGTGCTAAAAATTTGTATTAGGTTTCATACATGGCCTGGTGCTAGGAGCTTGCTCCCCTCACTTCATGAGCCCAGAGCTAAGCTGGGTCACTTAGCCAATATATACTTCCCCTATAGTTTATACTCTGCCAGAGAACATAGTGGGTTCTCCCCTTGGTAATGAAGTCCAAGTAGGATTACCAGGAAGGGTAAGGTATCTGCTAGGTGATGAAATCTTAGTCAGGCCTTGTCTCAGGTATGTTTAGATGTTTAGTTTGATGTGCTTGTGGTCTGGATGTGTAACATATGTGCACTACAATTTATTCATAATGCGTTTTTAATTACTAGATGAGCTAAAAATACATTCAAGCAGGAATGAGATGCAATATATTTTAACCCAAATGGAAATGTTTTGTTCAGATGCAAATAAGTGAGGAAAAGGTTGAGAGTATGAATTTCACTACTCTAAAATGCAAGAAAGAAATGATAAGAAAAATAAAGAGATTCTTTTTAACTGGTGCTTATGATTTCTTTTCGAAAGAAAAAGAAAGAAGAGGAAGGATGCAAGAAGAAATCTTTTTCCTAATGTAGCTATATGAAAGTTTACTTTTTTAGAAGAAATAAACCAAAGGAAAATTCCAGGGTACCACCGGGTGTGCCAGAATGTTTCTACTCATTTTTGCTATTTAATATTCAGAAGAAATAAGAAACTAAAGATTAATGGTCAGGGGTTTGTACGTACCCAGATGAAGTTGTGCACCGTATCCAGACGTTGTAGGGACTCCTCTTTGGCTGTGGAGGAAGACACCTGTAGATAAGAATAAGACTTGAAACTAGGAAAATGTTAGAATAAGATAAAGTGGATTGCCAAGCTACGCGCTTGGTCCCGGAAGCGTAAAGCCCCGTGAAGGATGACAGTCCACTATTTAAGACAAAGAGATTTAAATAAAATAAAATGATAAAGACTTATAGAAATGAAAAAGGTAGAATGTTGCGTACCTTTTTCTTGTAATTTGTGAGTCTCATCAAGCTAGTCAAAAGGTCTTGTTTGGTCTTTGGGTCGTTTGGGTTAGTCTTCTAGTTCGCACAGTCGCCGACGTCGATTATTCTGTCGATGTCGGTAGGTAAAGGTGTCGACGTCAGTTATACTGTTGATGTCGGTAGGGGCAATAGGCCTTTAGACGAGTTTCAGGTTGTTTTTGTGAGGGACAGAGGACTCTAAGAGTTGTAGGGTTTGTGCAGGGTTATAAGAAGTAGAATAAGGGTCTGAGGAAAGGCAAAGTGGGCTTGTATGTGTGAGAATGAGGTAGGGGTCAGAGGAAGGCTTTTCAGCCCTTCCACGGAGGAAGTCAGGTTTATTTTATAGAATTCAAAAATAGTAAAAAGAAACTAATTACTAAGTTAATCTAGAACTTTGAAATAGAAACTAGAGGAAAACTTAGCTTTACGATGAAAACTCAAGGGTGTCAGGATGCTTGTTCTTGCTATTGCTGATGTCAGAAGATCTCGTACAATGTTTCCAATCCAATATAATGATTTTTGCACAATTTTTGTAGCCTGGTGAGTGATAATAGAATTATGATCCTAGTCTCAAAGCGTGTGCGTCGTTATGCAAAGAGGCCAAAGGAGAGATTGAGAGAGCGACTGATTGAAGGCCTTGACTCAATGTTAGAAGTCAGTTTATGTAATCGACATCGGCGATCCCACCGGCGTCAATCGATAATTGACCAACGTCGGTGGCCAGAGAATGGAAAAAAGGGCTAAGAAACCCGCTCTCCATCTGCCAAGTGCATTTACCGTTGGAGAATGGTCGAAAGGCGGGCTTATTATGCATGAGGGTTAGTTAGAAGGTTGGAATAGATCTTAGGTAGTTATGATATGAAGGACTTAGTCATGGGGTGAGTCATAGGGTAAGAAATAGTCTTTGGTGAGGTGTCTAGGCGAGGTGTCGAGGTGAGGGGATAATTAATTTAAAATAAATAACTTATTTTAAATTAATAAAGTGTGGGTTAGGAGTGTTAGAGTTAGAAAGGGACCAAGGGTGGGTTGACACAATATTAGTGTCTACACCTCCTTCCTATGGATCTATGACAAACAAGCGAATATTTTTAGGTAGTGTATTCAGATTGATACAAATCACGAACATATTAGGGTTTCATAGGAGTTAGAAGTTATACCTTTAAACTCTCAATGATAGACTTAGGCTGCTCTATAGAGGCACAAACTTCAAGTTAGAGGCTTATAAGGCAAGAGGACCATAACTTTGAGCAAGGATGTATTAGTTGAAAGTAGGAGACAAAGTGACCAAGGAATTATTTTGTTCTACTTTAGTCAAGATAAGTTGTGAACAAAATCAAAGCCATTAAAAGTGCTTTAAATAGGTTTACCAGACTTTTGGATATCCTCCAAGCCTTTGTTCATCACTACCATGGTGTCTTTGTAGCGTAACCTTTCTCACATGCTCGTGAGGCTACCCTCTCCCAATGCCTTGATGTGATCCCCTGCAAGCTCTCAGAAGCTCAGAGAGTTGCTTGTGATTGACCTCTCAGTGTCAATGACCTCAAAGAATATGTTATACATATAGACTCTAATAAATCCTTGGGTGTTGATGGCTACCCCTATGAATTATATGAAACCCTATCAGACATAATTAAATATGATCTCCATAGAGTTTATTCTGAAGTGATCCTGACTAACTCCTTAGGTCACCTCATCAATTAGGGCAATATCAAGTTCATCCCCAAGGCAGGGGATCCCAAGGTAATTACCAATTGGAGACCCATTTCTTTGTTGAATGTCTTAAAAAATTATAACCAAAGATTTAGCTCTTAGAATTAAGCACTTACTTCCCTTAATTTTATGAAGTGAGTAAACTAGGTTCATTCAACATCAATATATTAAGTAGAATGTTATTTCTATTTGGGAGGGTATAGAATGGGATATAATTTCTAACTATAATTCCTTGTTCATCAAGATTGAATTTGAGAAAGCCTATGACAATATTGAGTGTTGTTTATTATTACTATGATACAGGCACTGGGGTTTGGCCCTAAGTTTGTTCATACTATCAATATGTTTTTTTGAAATGACAGGGCCTTCATCACTATCAATGGCTCTCAGTCTCAACCTTTTAAGCTCCACAGGTCCATCAGACAGGTTTGTCCCCTGGCCCCTTCACTTTAGGTGTTAGTTGTTGAAGGTTTATTTATATTTTGGCCAATTATATTTCCAAGGGGTTGGTCCAAGGGATCTCTCTACCTAATTATGTCCACCAATTAATCAACATGCACTTTGTTGATGACTCATTTCTCACCCTATAGGAGGATGAAAGATCTATCAATCATGCCATGGAATGTTTAGATTTTTTTGACCTTGCCTCTAGGTTATCTATCTAGTGGCATAAGACCTAGTACTACTGCTAATCCTTGTCGCCAACACCTCCTTGGTTGGAGGGATATATATGGTAATAGATCCTTACAAGGGTCTAGTTTAAAATTTTAGGAATTCATTTTACTTTTAGAACCTCTCCTATAGAGTTGTGGTCCTATGTGGTCCAAAGAGTGGAGAAAAAATCTCTTTCTAGATAACTAAGACTTTAACCATGGTTGAAAAAATAAATATTTGTTCTAAGGTGCTCACTTCTACTCGTGTTTACTAATTTTATTGTTGGGCACCTTCAAATGCCTCCTATACGAAGCTTGAGAAGTTGTTGTGAGAATTTTTTTGGGCCAATTTTGAAGGCCATTAGGGCTTTCATGAAGTCTCCTGGGCCATCTATTTCTGTCCTAAAGAAGCTAGTAGGTTGGGGCTTATTGGCATAAAGCTTCAAGGAACCACTCTTGGTACTAAATGGATCATTTGAAGCCTAAAAGGTGATGAAACCTAGAAAATTTTATTATGGCATTTCATTTCTCAAGGATGCCCTCTCGACAAAAAAGCTTGGTAAGGCATAGGCTTCCACAACACACTTATATCACCAATGTCTGTTAAAGTAGGGGGCATGTTTATCATGTAGAGTGTTTAAAAGGCTTAGGAAAATTTCAAACCTTACCTTATTTAGGTGGGGGAAGGGTTTAGAAGCAGTCTTTCTCTAAACTCCCAGCCATTATGGTAGTCTCCTTAGCCAACTTTCTACAATGTCCCCTTTTCCATGGTCCCCTAGAATCAAAAGCTTAAGGTTCTTTAAGAATGGTATTCTCACGATTGGTGATCTATTATGTAAGGTCTCTAGGGAATGGATTACATAGACTATGTTAAATGCCAAATTCTAGCTTGATAAGGAAGATGTGGAATCTATTACATAATTATAGAGTTCCATACTTGATGAGTACTTACATAATATTAGAGTTTTCTCTTTCATGCTATGGTGGAAGGACTAGTCTTAGCCTACAGCCACACCATTATGTCATTATTCTCCTTAGTTATGATACAATTTATAAGTCCTCAACATATTGACATAGAGGCTCTTAATTTTTGATGATCTCTCCAATCCCTTCATCGAGTTTGGTCTAGGAGATTTGATAACATTTGGGCAGCTTCTATTGAACCTAAAAAGGCTCACTTCCTTTGGTGTATTCTTTACCAGGGTTTACCCATGGGAAATCGACTCAATCACATGGGGGTTTTTAATCCCACTCGCCCAACCTATCAACTATATATTAGGATTATGAGATAAAGTTAGATCATGCATTAGTCAAAAAATCACCAAAATAAGCATAAAGAACTAACTTATCAAGCCTACTACCTCAAGGGGTGATGTTAATGAATTAAAATAACTAATTATGAAAGAAAGATGATGTTATACCTTCCAAGAAGCTATTCTCTCTCAAAAGCAGTCAAGAAGCATGTTTTTCCTTAGATTTAGTCTTTCAAGTCTTCGTCAATGAGGTGTAGCATGATCCTCCATCATCTCCCAGTTCACCAATGCTTTATGTTCTTCAATTAGGTCTAATTGGGGGAACATATGAAGATTCTCTATAGTAATTTCTGCATAATAAGTTTGCACAACTGAAGCTTTAAAATGGTGGTCTTGGCTCTCTTATTTATAACTTTTTAGGATTGTTCAAAATCAACCATGCATCCATCTTGAGATCAAGATGTGTGGCCATGGATTGATTCAATTTTGGAGGTACAAGCCATAAATATGCTCATTAATATTTGGAATAATGGGGCAATGATGAGGCATGGGAAGGCTTAATCCTAATATGTATACCATTAACGGTCTATCATTGCCACCCCATTGATGATGTCATGGGATGATGCAGAATTGAATAATGAATTTTTAGTAAATAGATAGTCAACAACTTTCATAGAATTTCCACTTAGGCTTTTAATTTGGATTAATTTGCTTAAGTGACATTAATTATTTTCCTGCAATTATTTGGAAATTTGTTGCAAGTTTAATCAACTTAATCAAAAATGTTAATTTATCGAGTCGTAATTTAACCAGAGTGTAATTAGAAGAAGGTGTCAATTACGTATAGGGTAATACCCTAATTAGGGTATTATAGATGCAAAATAACACATGCACGTGATGTGTGCTACTAAATTAGAAGAATTCAATGGTATAGGGCATCATTTTGTGTGGTCACAATTTGACTCAAAATGATTTAAGAAAAGATAATAATCACATAAAATGCATTACCTCATTTAGGGATACATCAGCACAAATCGACACTTGTACATGATAAGTTCAAATGATTTAGAGCGTTTTAGTGATTTTGGTCCAGATTATGCATTGTCATAGAATATCATTTAGATTAATAGTTTTAGCACAATAATGATGGAAATTGGTTGTCTACATTTTACCCTTGTTTAAGAAGGCACGGTGAGACATTTGGTCGAAGCAACATCTTTTCAAAGAATAAAAAGGTTACTATAATCAGAAGAAATAGATTTGTTCATATTTTTTGCTAAATTTTGCATGAGTCACAAAAAAACAAGGCTATGAAAATGCTCCAAACTGTGTTTGGGCAGCCCATGATGCCCCTCGAGGGGGAGATGGAAAAATTGAAATATTTGACGGGTTAGCCCTCGATTAGAAGAAATAATAATCATGTTAATTTTAGTAAAAGAGGCTAAAAAATAGAGTAATTAGAAGAAAATGAGAGGAAAAATATATAAATGGGGCTAAAATAATAGCCTAAGAAAGATAAAATGGAACAACTATAGGCCTAGTGGGGTGAAAATTATGAAAATTTTACTATATTTTGACACCTAGAGGTAAAAATAGTTCATTTACACCCCTAGCTATGGTAAATTAGAGCTTTGAGATTTGTACATGAGAAAGCTAAGAAAGATGGCCAATATCCTGCACCACCGACACCTTGGAGATCCCATGAGAGAGTATCAAAGACCATCGAGGAGCGAACCATTAGTTGGTACTTTTTTTAGCATTTAATTTTTGCACTTATGGTATTTATTACAAGTAGGAAGTAAGAACTTTGGTGATCCTATTGATTGCCCAAATTTGAAATCAACAAGGTCACCGTCGATAATGGTAATATTGCCATTGAGAATGGTGAATTTGCCATTCTTTCAGGGGATTTGTGAGTCAAAATGATGAGTTCACCACTTCACTAATGAACTCACATTTGTGGGTGGAATCTTTGGTCAAATGATGATGTTGCTAGTAATATCAAGATTGCCTTATAGATTGGCGAGAATGCCATGTGTTTCAATGAGATTGATAAAAATAGTGATAACACCCTGTTAAATGGAGAAATCAACCTATGAAATGAGAAAATAGTCAAAATAATGGCGAGGTCGCTAGAAGAAGGGAGGACAGGGCCCATAGGAGATTAATCAAGGCCCAAAATTAGAAGAAGAGAGAGTGAAGCCCATAAATGATTAGTCTAAGCCTCAAAATTAGAAGAATCTATATAGATTAAATTAGTGAAAGGAAAATTAATTGACCTAGTTCCCTATATTTGACTTGCAAAAGTGATTCAAAGTTATCATGTCACAGGAGTGTGATCATGGGTACTCCATCCATAGGGGATCTAGAAAAATGAGCTTGTGTTTGTTTTTGAGGTCATGGAACTATATCACCTGGCATGATTGCTAATGATTCATGCAAATAGGGCATACTTATAAGCATTGGCAAAAAGGTGGCACTTGAAGACCTCAACATTTCATCTACCAACCGAGGAGGCCATGGTCACTTTAGAAGATTCCATTGTATCTTACAAGTGTCAATGTGAGGCCTCATGATTACCTAGATGTTGGTGGGATGATGGGATGTATTAGAGGATTTGTTGGGTGTGATTATATACCTAGAGGTTGTATATGGTAACATTGATATAGATGTGTTATAGAACCTGGCTTGGCCTCTGATGGTGGAGCAGTGGTAGCAATAGAAGGGGCACTAGCATAAGTAATAACACTAGCATAGGGGACAATTCCCCCTAAGATAGTGATATTAATGGCTCTTGTGAGTGGCCTTATGATGCCTAATACGAGTGGATAGTTCTTCCCTCTTGATCTGATCAGAGTTATTCAGGAGATGTTTGATCAATTGACTCAGTTTGTATGGGGGTTGATCATCTTGGCCTAGTTATACAGAGATCGAAGGCACAACATAGGACACACCACACTTCTTTAGGTCTGGGCTTGAGAGCACATTGCTATCGAGTAGCCAGTAGGGCCAAGATACCATAAGGGACCAAAGGATCTAGTGGCTTTCAAATGGTACCTGATAGGGCTAGGATTATAGGGCCACTTGGGAGACTTGCCATATTATAGGTGAGCCATAAATTAGATGAAGGAAGGGGATTTTATTTGGCACCCTTATATAATGATGTAGTGGTTATGGATTAATGACCTATTTATGATTGATTATATAATCACCCCTACTATATTACAAGTCACCATGATTATGTGATGGAGCGGTACAAGCTAGATCAAGTCTAGTGACAATTTGGTATGCAATAAGATATTGTAGAGGGTCCCCACTATTTTACACATGTGACCAGGGAGATTTAAGAGTGGGGGCCACCAGTACCTTAGGCTCATTCATTTTTAGACTATGGCAGGGTTTTACACATGCTATGGGACTATGCAAGAGGGGTTGTTGATGTGGGGGTGATAGATGCTTATGTAGCATGATGGGTTAGGGTTAGACCAATTAGATTGACAACGCCACTACCATAGTAGCTAATTTTGCATCATAGGTGGGTGAGGCTGAGGAGAGACTAAGGATAGGCCCCAGCATAATGACAGGGTCAAACATTAGTACAGTTAGCGATTCTACATGCTATTCCATTATAGTTAGTGCATGTTCAGGCACAATAAGATCTTATAGATGATATAGAGATGGTTGACTTGGGTGGATAGGATGTTGATATAAGGGATGCCCCAAGTACTGATAAGGGCCACAAGAAATACATAAAAGAGGTTAGGACCTCTAGGATAAGTACAAGTATAGGTTTAGGAGAGATAGGGCCCTCTAGCATAGATATAGGTACAGGAGAGGTAGGGCCCTTCGACATAGGGAGGTCTGTGGAGGACTAGATATATATACTACAAAGAGATATCACTACATGCCTCTTAATAATTGTAGGGTTACAAAGCACTATAGTTGGGTTATAGACATAGTTGTTTATGGCTTAGGGAGAGACTACAAGGCTACATGGTTTGATTACATCCAAAGATGCAAAAACTGCTACTCTAAGAGGGAACATGGTATAGTTGACAGGGTTTAGGGCTTAACTAGTGACATGAGACATGGAACTATTGATAGTGGTTGGTGAGCAATATTTTTCTCAGGTGGACAAGGAGAGATTAGAATCCTAGGTATAGAGGCTCATAAAGGATTGAGATGAGGCTCACCAGGCCAAGATGGATAGTAGGTCAGGATCAACTAAAGCCTTGGACGATGTGATTACGACCAAGGATGATGTCTTGCATACGAAGGACAATATCATTTATGTCAATGAAAAGATAGCTTATTGATGGTAGTTATATGAGGTAGTAGCCCATGTGGAGAGGAGAGCTCCTTTGTTCAAATATTATACAAGATCTCAATAGACTAGCTAGACCTCCAAGTCTAGACATGCTACCGAGTCAAAGTGATTAGTGGCACAACCATAATCATAGTGGGTAGTCATGAAACCTCCACTACCATGTCCCCCATCATCACTAGCTTCAGGGATGAGTCAGAGCTTCCAGCAGAGTCCCCTTAGGGATGACCATGATCAGAGCTAATTTTATATCTCTTCTTTGTTGTATTTATGAGATGTATAGATATTCTTGCAATGTATAAAACATCATTTTGAGACATATATATGACATTCTTTTTTGGTTGATTTCTACTTGTACATAGACTCTTAATATTATTTTATCATCACATGATGTTTGTATTGATGTTGCTCTTATTATGATATGATAATATATGCTAGTTTTAGGATATGCACTTCCTTAGTTAGAATATGGATGTTGATGTATTTTTTTCTTTGCTTCATGTGTGACTAGATTCTAAGGGATAATCTAGGAGATGCACATCCCAAACTAACCATAGAAATAGTCAACCAGACTCAATGTTTCTACCAGGATATGCATGTCCAGCATAGAGAGTCTTATTTATTTCCAATTTTAGGCTTTAATATATCCTTTTTAGGTATCAGATATGTAAGATAGTGTGTTAGAGATGTTCTTTGGCGCTATATTGTCTGTTGGACTTTGTAGCACTTGGTGTTTAATTTAGTGAAGTGAAATTATGCATCATAAATATGAATAAATTATAATAACATTGCACTTTTGTTTTTAATTGACCGATTTAAATGTGAATATTTATAACTAAGGATAGATTAAAATTACCACAACCAGAGTTACAACTATTTACATTTAAACAAAAAACAAAGAAAATGAAAGATAAAATACAAAAATGTAACCCAAATTAAGATCAAGATATGAATGATCAAGAGTTAAGTAGGAGTAAGAATGTATTTTAATAATAGAAAATATAAAAACAATAGTTGGCAAAAAGATCACAAGTACACTTAGTTGGCAAAAAATCAATAGCTCACGGGCATCTATGCCCATGTAGATTAATAGAGTGAATAGGGTCAAATAAGTCAAGGGTCTGAGTTAGGCTGTTTTTAATTGACCGATTTAAATGTGAATATTTATAACTAAGGATAGATTAAAATTACCACAACCAGAGTTACAACTATTTACATTTAAACAAAAAACAAAGAAAATGAAAGATAAAATACAAAAATGTAACCCAAATTAAGATCAAGATATGAATGATCAAGAGTTAAGTAGGAGTAAGAATGTATTTTAAAAATAGAAAAATCGGTCAAATTAAGATCAAGATATGAATGATCAAGAGTTAAGCAGGAGTAAGAATGTATTTTAAAAATAGTGAAATCGGTCAAATTAAGATCAAGATATGAATGATCAAGAGTTAAGTAGGAGTAAGAATGTATTTTAAAAATAGAAAAATTAAAAACAAAGCAAGAATAGATTATTAAACAACCTGGAATCAAGATATGAATAATCATGATCCACGTATTAATAATGTGTATAAATAATAAAATAATTTAAATACAAATGTAAATAAGTCAAGCCCAAGTTAAGGCTAGACTCAAAATGTATATGGAATGTATTCAAATACAACTAAAAAATAATATAACAAACAAAAAAAATCAGCAAAACAAAAGATAAGAAGAAAGACACAACAAAAAAATAATAAAAACGATTGAATAACAAAACAACAACAAACAAACAAATAACACAACAATAAAAACACAACAAAACACCAATAAAAATAAGTGAAGAGACAACAAAGCACAACAAAACAACAATAAAAATATTTATAGAACATAATACAACAATAAAAATAAATGCAAACACAACAAAACAACAAGAAAAATCAAATAAACACACATAAACAATGGTTAATCACAATGTTAGTGTAGACCAAAAATAAATTATTTGTGCACGTGTAACAAAGGCATTACGCTCTGTGATAGGGTGATCCCTGAGCTAAGTGATAATGAAATTGGTACAATAAAACAAGAACAATGGACATGAAGTTGCCCCCATATGATAGGGAAACAATGACACAAAACAAACAGAAATTGCCCCTAAGCTATAGGAGGCAATGGAACAAATAGAAAAAATGTGGGGGAGAGAAGAAAAATAAGGGGTAGCTGAGCTAGCTCTCGATGCACAAGGCAAGTTGACATTGCCTACATAGTTCCATGGACACAAGGTCCAACATGAACTTCAGGTCAAATGTAATTCTCCTAAGATATGAGATAGAAGAAAATTGATGAAAGAGAACATGATTATGTTGTAGAGGAATATGGGAATGGTCTCGCAAAATTATGGGTGTGTGAAAAAGAGAGTATGGTTTAGGTTGAAATCACACTAAAAGACAAGAGATGATATTGCACAAATGAACTGAATTAGGAATTCAGAGTGGATACTGCATCTCAAGTTGAGAAAGAGAAAAAGCTTGCAATTTGGTGAGAGTGTAATAAAAACCAAGGGTGCAAGAATGGATCTTGATCAAATGAACAATGCACATAAAGGTCTTACAAAATAGTGAGAGTGTGGCTTAGGTTAATCATAAAATTATGAGAGCACGGTTCAGACTGAGGGTGCAACCATGGTTCTTATTCAAATGAATAATGCACACAATGGTAACTCGTAAAATGGTGAGAGTGTATGATGAGAGAAAACAAATATTGGGAAACTAAAGAACAAGTGGTTACTTGTGAAATAGCTAGGATTCCTAGGCTCTTTAAGCCACAAAAGTGGTCAAAATAGAAAAAGAAAGTACAATTGAGCTAACCTAAGATACCCCATGTATACAAGTGATGCCTACATAATTTGTGTGGACCTTAGGCTGATGTAGTTCTCCCATAGATGGGAGGAAAAAGACAAAGGTGGTCTAGAAATAAATCAAATAAACAAGATAACTTGACCCAAAAAATTTGATGGCTTTATATATCACGTGGAAATTCTAAGCTGATTTTCATGATTTTATGATTTTCAGGGCATTTCTAGAATGTTTAGGGGTTTTATAAGTGTCTCAACTCAATTGAGAATTATGAGAGACTAATTGGTCCAACTCATAAAATGGTAAGAGTGTGGCTTAGATTGCTCGTAAAATGGCAAGAGTTCTCAAGATCACAATAAACAAAGGTTTAAGGCAATGTTATTATTCTTTTGGTCATATCAATTTCTAATGTTTTTGTGTGTTTGGGATAAGAAACATAAAAATTAATATAAACAAGGGTATAGAGAACCACTTAGATGAGAGATGCTCTTTCACATATAAAAGTTCAATAATGGTTAAATTGGTTGCAATGGTGATTGTGAGTATAAATAATGGTACAAGGAACCAATTAGCCAAGATGATGTATGCCCAAGGGTAGGAGTTCCAATAATAGCTAATTGGTTGTAATGACCCATGTGATCCTATTAAGGTGACAATGACTACCAAGTAGCATCAAAATAAGAATAGAATAATATGTAGTGGTGAAAATTCTTAAGGAACTAGCTAATAAGCAAAACCCCTATGCAGACATATCCTCATATACTTGTCTATAAAAGAGGCTATAAGATGTTCTTCACCCTAAACTACTTTATAGAACGTGCATTAAATGTGTCCAGAATACTTGTAAACCATAATTAGGATCATAATTGGTATTAGGTACAATGGTCTAGAATGAAAGTAAAATTGATTCAGTGGAATATAAATGATCCAAGTGACAATGGTCCAAAATGAAACGGTACAAGGTTACAATGGTCCAAGATAAAATGATACAGAATTGCAATGGTCTAGGGTTATAACAGTCTAGGATAGAATGATATAGAGTTACAACAGTCCAGATTGACAACAATCCAGAGTATAAGTATAATGGTGGAATAAATGACTTCAACATAAGTAAGGGCTCTTGTAGACAATGGTTCAAAAAATATTGTCAAGCTTAGAACGGCTTGAGGTGTATAATATTCATGGGTTCCAAGAGCTCTTCCCCATTTGGAATAGTTAATATGTATGCCCCCAATCCATAATTTGTTGTAACCATGTATGGGCCCAACCAATTGGGTTGGAACTCACCCTTCTTCTTATGTTCAATATTTGTGTTATTTTGGTTTTCCTTTAAGACCAAATCACCAACTTTAAACTCCTGAGGGAGAATGAACTCGTTATAGCTACAATGTAATTTGTTCTGATATGCTCTCAACTTATACAGGGTAGCTAAATGCTTTCCATCATGGATTTCCAGCTCTTGCAACCTAGAAACTCTATAATCTTCATCATCCATAATGTTCTCTGAGGATACCCACAATGAAGGTAACTCAACCTCAATTAGGGTAATAGCTTTAGTGTCATAAACTAGGGAATATGGAGTGGCTCTTTTGGGGGTTCAATGACTAGTGTGATAAGCCAAGAGGATAGGAAAAATTTGTAAGTGCCAATTACGACCAGTGTCATTGACAATCTTCTTGAGGATTGCAACAATGGTTTTATTAGATGCCTTGGCTTTATTGTTGCCTTGTGGGTTATATGGTGTGGATTTCTTATGTTTGATTTTGAACATGGTGCAAAGAGATTTAACATCTCTATTTACAAATGATCCACCATTATCGGATATAATACGGGATGGGATACCATATTGACAGATGATATGGTAATAGATGAATTTGACAATATGCTTCTCGATGATGTAAGTGATAGGAACAACCTCATTCCACTTAATAATATACTTGGTAATAATGAGAATGTGTTTGTGTCCATAAGAAGAGGTTGGGTTTATTTTCCTGATGAGATCGATACCCCATGTAGAGAACGACCATGGTGTAGTGATCGATTGTAGTGGCAAGGAAGATGCATGTATCAAATTACCATATTATTGATAAGTAACACTCTTCCTGACATAATTACAGGTATTTGTTTCCATTTTGGGCTAATAATATCCTATTTTGAGGAGTTTCTTAGCTAAAACTACACCATTGGTATGGGACCCACATAGTCCTTCATGGACTTCCTTAAGCACTAACATTGATTCTCCCAGATATAAACAACAAATAAGAGTTCCATCATAGCCCTTACAATAAAGTGTGTTCCCAAGGAGGGTATAATGGGCTAGGCAATGGAGGAAGATTTTATGGCGATTGTGTGAAAGGTCGATAGGAAAAACTTGGTTGTGGAAGTAGTTATAAATGTCCTATAACCAAGGGAGTTCATGTGGGGGATTGGGACCAACAATTATACATACCCTATTTGAATTTGGTAATATATGTGTAGGTTGTAGAAGATTCTTGATAAGAAAATGATACTCTTTAATGCTGCCGATAATTTGTACCATGGACCCAATTGTCTCCATTGCATATGATATATTATTGGCCCATGGCACCTATTCAAACTATAGGGACTTGAGATTGTCCATAATGTGCTTGTAGGGTACAAGTTTGTCATCTCGAGTCTGATATTAGTTTGTAGTTTGATTTATGATCGATTGAGAATCCCCATAGACCACTACTATTGTATTACAACATGAAGTCCTGCAATAAGAGCTTCATACTCGGCCATGTTGTCAGTGCAATGCAAGTTGATGTGAAATGCCTTTAGAATGAGGTCCCCCTGGGGTGTGATCAATAAGATGTTGACTCAAGATCCACAGGATGTAAAATAACCATCAAATTACATCATTGTTTAGGTTCATGAGATACTTCTTTTATCATTGTGATAGAATCATCTGGGAAATCAAATGTGAGTGGTTGAGTATCTACAATAGGAGCTTTTGCAAGTTGATTTGCAATGACATGCCCCTTAATAGCTTTTTGAGTCTGGTACTCAACATCAAATTCACTCAAAATCATGACCCATTTAGTCATGCATCCTGTAAGAGTTGCCTTGGACAATAAATATTTGAGAGGGTCCACTTTAACAATAACAATAGTTTTATTATTTAGTATGTAGGGTTGTAACTTTTAGGAAGCAAACACCATCACTAAACAAGCCTTCTCAATAAGTGTATAATTATGCTCATATGTTATAAGTGTTCGGCTCAAATAATAGACTGCATGTTCCTTTTCTTATTCATCATGCTAGGCTAAGAGTGCCCCTAGTGCATGTTTTGCGACTGAGATATAAAAGAGCAATGGTTGTCTAGGTGTTGGCGGTCTCAAAACTAACAGGGTGGCCAAGTATGTTTTGAGCTTCATAAATGATTATTGGCATTTGATATCCCACTGAAAAGTGACCCCTTTCTTCAAGAGGTGTGTGAAACAATGACACTTATCCACCAATTATGAAATAAACCTACAAATAGATTAAATCTTTTCTTGCAGGCTGCGGAGCTATTTCATATTAGAAGGTGGAGGCATTTCCATGATAGCCTTGACCTTATCAAAATCCACTTCTATCCCTCTTTGTGATACAATGAATCCTAACAATTTTCTTGAAGTGATGTTGAAGATGCAGTTCTTACGATTTAGACAAACCTTATACTCACAAAGTCTCTCAAAGATTCTCCATAGAACATCAAAATGCCCAACACGTGTTCTTGATTTTGCTAGAATATCATCAACATAGTCCTCAACAATATCATGCATCATGTCATGGAAGATTACAATCATAGTACGTTGATAGGTGACACTAGTGTTCTTCAATCTAAAAGGCATGACTTGGTAATAGAATGTTCCCCACGTTGTGGTGAATGTACTTTTGTACTGGTCCTTTAGAGCTATCTTGTTTTGATAATATCTAGAGAATCTATCCATGAGGGATAACATCTTGTACCTAGTAATAGAGTTGATAATCATTTAGATGTTAGGTAGAGGGAAATCATCTTTAGGACATGCTTTGTTGATATCTTGAAAAATAGTACAAACATGTATGCCCTGCCACTTTTTGCTTACTAGGACTACATTTGATATCCATTCAGAATAGTCTAGTGGTATAATGAAGCCAGCTCCCAATAGTTTCTCCATCTCCTTCTTTACTAAAATGTCAATGTGTGGATGCATATTTACTAATTTATGTTTGACTAGCTTGACATCTCAATGTACAATAAGGTGATGCATGGCCAATTCAGGGTCTAGGCCTAGCATGTCTGAATAAGCCCATGCAAATATAACAATAAAATCCATCGAAATGCTGGGAATTTAGTTAAGCTCTTCAACGGTAAGGGATGCTCCTAAATAAATAATTTAAGGATCTTCATAAGTTCACAAGTTGATTCAATGGTGTTTTCTACAAGGAGTGTAGAACCATCCTCTAAAATAATGGGTGGTATTTGATCTTGGTCCTCTTCTTCTACTTTAGCTTCTAGCTATGAGCCTCAAATCTCTAGATAGTGAGAGGAATATGAATTTGTCAATTCAAGTAGTGGCCAACTGAAAAATATCTTTGAAAAGTCTAGAGCAAGATGCTTAAAGACTCTATGTTGTTTAGATGTAATATTGGCACTGGATGTAGAGCTAGGACTTGGTGGAGATTGTGTTTCCTTTAGAGGTAAGCAAACTTCCCTATCTATGAGCACTTGAACTAGGTTTTCACTCAAGGGCTTGTCTTTTTCTTTACTTTTTTCCTGATCAACGAGTGCCTCAAAGAGGTTTTCACCCAAATATCTCGATGTTTTATATTTTGTGTGACCAAAAAAGTTTGCCTGCTCTACAAAGTAGGCAATAGAGTCCAAAGAGAAGTCAAAGCCTTGTTTGTGATTGCCAATTGGAAATCCATCTTTAAGGCCCACGTACTCAATAATAGACTCTTTGTTCTAAAATTCATTGAAGGGTATAATATAATTTTTTTGGTCCCAATTAATGAGGTCAGGGTGGCAAAGGTTAAGCAGATAATGGGTCGTGATAGTCATAATAGAATTGGAGTCAAATAGGTCAATGTCAGCTAGCTCATCATAAGCACTCTAATGGGATGTTGCATCACTACTAGGTGTCTCATCATCAATCAATTCAAATTAATCACTATTGAAATACACGAGGTCACCCTTAGGCAGTATAAATTTGAGACCTTGACTCATAATACGTTTACTAGTTGATAATGGTTCTAGGATACCTTTCTCTCATGGTCCCAGGCCTTTACTTATATAATGCAAGTTATCTGCAATCCAATTAGGGATAGGGTACTTGGGATTCTAAAAATAATTAGCAATACCATCAAAGTATAACCAATCTCCTTTAGTAAAGGCTTCTTTATCTTGAGTTGGTGAAGTTGTTGGTACAAATAACACTGGTGGTTTTTACGTGTCTTTCTTCTTTTGCCAAATCATGTTGGGCCTGTAAGGGCTTTGATAAGGTTTAGGTATGTCATAATACTTAGGACACTTGGGTGATTTTGTAATATGAAAGACATCTTTTAGATGGTACATAGAAAAGCATGCATCCTCAACATTGAGCTAGTTTGCAAATACTACAGGAAATAGATTGGTCGAAGTGGAAGCAAGATCACTTGGGTTGATATAATTAGACTTGGGTGGTTCTAAAATTATTTCTTTGTTGTTTTTTTGCTATGAATTCAAAACTAGGGTAATAGTTATAATTGTGAAATTCAGCCTCTAGATGTTTGCAATATTGGTGGGGCTACAAATCAATATAAATGGTAACCTCAATTCTAACATGGGGGACCTCGAGGCACTAGTGCAAGGTAGACAAGACAAATCATACTTTATGGATCCAATGACGACCAAGAAGTATATTATATGGTAATTCGATGTCTACGACATGGCACAAAGTATCATGGGATACAAACCCAATAATGATTGGCAAATAAATAGTCTTGGAAGACTCTCTTTCAACATTATCACATACCTTAATCATGATTGTCTCAGGTTAGATGTCCTTGGAAATATAACCTAATCATTGTATCAACTTGAGCGACACTATGTTCAACCCTGAACCATAGTATATAAGAACCTGCTTGATCTTATGATTTTTTATAATGACCTCAATGTATAAGGGGTTGTTGTGGCTAGGACCAAGAGAAGACATATCTCACTGATCAAATGTAATTTTTTGGCTCAGAGATAAATGTCCTAAAAGTGTCTAAAATTGGTAAGAGTTGATATCTTTGGGAATAGTGGACCATTGAAGGAAGTCATTTAATATAGTTTTGTGGACTTTTGACGTACGTAAAAGATCTAAGATATAAATTTACGTAGGGGTTTTGCTTAGTTGGTCCTGGATACTATATAGCTTCTCAACAAAAGAATGAGAGGGTTTGGCCTTGGCCGATAAAGTGTTCAACTTTGGATAAAAAAGTATAGTGTTCAAATTTGGTACAATGTTAGAAAAAGGTAAAAGGCCTTAAAGGGTGAATTGTGAGCATCTAATTGTGATTATGCAATCTTGAGTCGATAAGGAGTCATTATAATTAGAAGAAGAAGGTGAAGGGACTTGGAGGGTAACTCACGAGCGTCTAGTTGCAATTGTGCAATATGGAGTCGATAAGGAGTCATTATGATTGGAAGAAAGGGGTAGAGGTCTAGAAATAGTAACATGTAAAAATTGAGGCATAATAGAATTGTTTTAACTTGGTGCAATGTTACTTGAGGAAGAAGGTGTTAACCCTATAATAGGGGGTCCAATGCTTCAAAAAGCATTGGATGGTTCATGATTTTTTATTATAATAGTGGTAACATGATTTATAAAAACATGTCCCATAATGTTATTATAATCATACAACATGTTGTTGTAACCCATATTATTGGTTTGGGTGTTATGATCTTGATTATGAATATGTTAATTAGGCTTCTGGCCTTGTCCTTGTTGACATTGGCCTTGACCTTGATTCTGATTGTTCCTCTATGGCTACTAATTATGTTTGGGAAATGGGTCCGTGTAGATGCCCATGTCCTAATTATTGATATGCGATATTTGTTTTACTTCAATTTCACCACTTTCAATCAAATCCTCAATAAGGTGTCTTAATTGTACACATCGATAAATAATGTGGCTGATAACATGATGGAAATTACAAAACCCATCTTCCTAATGCCAATCAGGTCCAAGTTGATTTTCTAGAAATGGTTTGGGTATAGGCCATACAATCAAATTGGTTGCCCCTAGTTTTTAGAACATTGCCTTAACAAGCTCTCCCAATTTGTTGAATGTTTTATACTTGTTAAATGCCCAATGTGGAGGAGCCCTTTGTAAAGTGGTTGATGGATTAGGTGGGGCCAGTTGTACACTTGGAGCTGGCAGAGCCTGCACTATTTACATGTGTCTAGATTTTGTCACTCCATTTCCCACCATGTTTTTATTCTCATAAAAAACCTTAGGTTTTTCTATTGTAGTAGTTTGGACAAGTGGTTGGGTTTGATTAGATGTTTGATCCCATGAATAAATCTTTATAAGACACTTAGTAATGAGTGCCTTCCTTAATTTGCACACCTTTATTAATGATCTCCTTGAATGTGTTGGCACAAGTGAGTCATAAATTATGAACCATCTCAGGGTGCAGGTTATGTGCAAAAATGTCAGCCAATTGCTTATATGGGAAGTTGTGTTGAAAGCAACTAGTTATGCTCTCCATCATTGTAAGTATGTTGCAAAGTTTTCTCCATCTCTTTGTTTTGCTTTGCATAAGTCAACCACTATTAACTCATGCTCAATGTTATAAGAGAAATGGTTGACAAATTTATTTCATAAATTGTTTCAATATGTTATCGATCCCTTAAGCAATTTGAGGAGCCAATCTAGATCTTGGCTAACCAAACTGCGTGGAAACAAGTGAAGCAAATAAACACTATTATAGGCTACCTCTTCGCATATTATAAAAAAGGCTTGAATGTGCTCTCGAGGTTCACCTTTCCCTTTATATTTATCAAATTTAGGTGTTTCTAAATGAGGTGGAAAGGGGACTTGGAGAATGTTTAGGTTAAACAATATGGGCATATCTCGTCAAACTTATATTCTTAATTTGGTTGCTTGTCTCAAGCCTTGAGACTATTTATTTCATTGAATTCCACTTTTGTATGTTTGCATTTGTTGGTAGAAAATAATTTTGTTGGGGTGGAATGTGCCTCTAATGTGTGGTCCTATCAGGGGTGTGCACCCTATGTCTAGAAGTTTGGTTTTATTTTACTCGTTGATTTGAGTAGGTCAATCATTGATTCTTAGGTGGTTGATATAAAGTCCTTGGAATTTGTCATTGTGAGCTATATGTATACTACTGGTTTTGGGGAGTTTGCGGTCGGTTCACCAAAGGACATGATGGTTGAGATGAACTCACTAAAGTGTTTTGTACAATACCCCCAATTTACGATGAGTTTTTCTTCCTTGATTTTGTGAAGGGGCAAGAGTTTCCTTATGGTTGAAAATGGTATGCTCTGTATCATGTGAAACATGTTGCAAAGAATCTAAAGCTTATTTTGTTCAGGAGAATATGTAGGGTCTATCATAGACGTAAGATCAACCAAGGTATGTTGCGTTTGGTTTATCACATGTTCTTGTTCTTTAGAAGTGATATTATCAATTGAAGTCACAACTAAAGAAATTTTTAGGTTTGCAACAAGTTGATCTATGTATCATTGACTGGTTTTATGAATCTTGGCAACAATATCTTGATTGGTTGGGGTAGACTCTACAAGTTGTTCTTTTCCCTTACTCAAATAAGCATGTGCAATTATTCCATTAAGAAATCTGGTGGCAATCTTGCACTTGATTCTATCAACCTCAAAAGGGATTCATCTTTGTCTTCTAAAGGTTGGTGTTCATAATAACCCTGTTTGGATCCTATTGTCATTGGGATATCATCAAACACAATGGAGTGTTCTTCTCCATCATAATAATGTCCTTCCTTGTGACCAAGGCCATAAGAGACCCCACTACAAGTATACCTTTGTGTCATGTTTGAAGATGGTTTTCTATGTTTGCTAAGATATGGAGTGTGGTTCACAATCATTAAAAAGGTGCTTTAGACTTTTCACTAAAAAAAATGCAAAGTAACACAAGACTATAATAAAAAGGGAAATGGAATGATGCCACATAATTAGAAGAAATAGGTTATGAAATTACTCAATCCTAGTTGGTTGAAATTGTCAAATTAGAAGAAGGTAAAACAATCTTAGAACCTAAAGTGCAGGCTAGCATAAGAAACTTAGGTTCAAAGTATGTCAAAAACAAAAAAAACCAAACACAACTATAGTGAGTCATGGCTAGAGAATCTAGAAGAAGACCTTTCGGATCAACAAGACTAAAACACAAATTAAGAAGCTCAAGCTATGAACTAACACAAGAACTCCTAAGTATAAAGCCAAGACTAAATGGACAACACAATGGCGCCACATGGCAAAGAAGGTAGAATGGTCTAGGAACTTAGAGCGTGAGTGAACACAAGATAATCTAAGTCCAAAATGAGAATAGATTGGGAATTAGTCTAGATAAAATGGCCTCCAATCCAAACAAAAAATCTCACCCAAGTTACTCAAACCAAGCACGAAATGTAAACCAATAGCATTTCAAATTATAACTTAGAAATACAAGATTTCAAATTTGGATTAAAAAAATACTTTAGATTTGCAAAGCGATGAATGGTTTAGACTCAAATGAACAACATAACAATGTTGTTTTATAAATACAAACACAATGATTTGATTTAAATTTTGAACAAGGCAAAAAAGGTGATTTGGTTTTGACCAATGTGATGCCTCTTTGTTCAAAAGAAATGGTGTATAATATTAATGCATTTTGTTTTCACACAAATAGTTTTTAGACTCAAAAGATAATGTAAGTGAACAAGAACAAGGAAAAGTACAAAAGTGTATATCCTATCCTAACAAATTGACAAAGTGGCTTTGCACTCTTAGATTTCGTCTATATACTCCTTGAGAAGAAATAAGTTGTAAATCTAATAAATTTAGATGGACGTGAAAAGTATAGTTTTTTGGCTCCCTCTTCTCTCAAGAGATTGTACGGTGACCTGGAACTTTGAGCTACTCACCCTACACCAATAATACTCCATATCAAGTGGGGTTTATCTAAAAACTATCAAGTTTCATACATTCTAAATGGTCCCATATGTGTGATTAACACTATGGCATAACACACCATTTGGATTTGAGTTAATCAGCTTGTTGTGAAAAAGTCTTGTCCTTTTCACAACCACTACATCCATCAATTGATAAGTTGATGTCTGAGTTAAGCTATCATTTTGAAGATGATTGCCACTAATGGAGGTAGTTTAACCATTCAAACTACCATCCTAGTGGGTCACCTTCAATTTGTATACCCCATCGTGAAGTGGGGGTGAAACAATGCTAGGAGATGAATTCTCGAGTTAACGTTTCCCAAAAGAACTTGTGGGGCGGCTATGAAGTCCTGCCCACAAGCTAAGATGTAAAAAATAAAAATTGTAGAAGGACTTTATGGTCATTTTGGGATCACCCAAATCACTCAGATTTTGGAAAGTGCCTTAATGACTTTCCTTCTACGTTTGGACAAAGCAACAAAAATAATAAGTGAAGCATTTTTTATCACCCCAAGTTTTTTAAAGGGGATGGGAGGAGAGCATACACACTACACTTGGTTTGCAAAATAATAGCACAATAATAATAAAAAAGGCAAAAGCTCTTAAGAGCATTAAACTAAAGTTTGAGTTCATTTTAGAACACCAAATGAAATATGAAGTGAAATTTGCCTTTAGTGGTTGTAAAAAGGAAACTAAGTGTTTTAACACCTGCAAAATAGAGTATTAAGAGTCAAAATAGGGGTGTAGGATTGCCAAATAAATTTGTAACTTGTTGTTTTAACTCTTTGTTTTTCAACACAGGTCGATCCCACAGTTCTGTAGATCATTTTCACTATTCAACAAGATGATTCCATTGTTTCTCAAGATGATTCAGTTGATGCACAGAGGCATAAAAGACACTATTTGACGATCTTGCCGATTAGTACAGTGATTTTACCAATTAGCAGGGTGAACTCATCAAAATGATAAAAATAAAAACTAACAATTACCTACAGAGTTGGTTTAAAATGATCTCATTGATACTTTGACAAACCCATCGTTCTACAGGTCGAACCCATTAATCTTCAGGTTTATTTCATTGTTTATGCTAAACACATAGATAGATATAGGAAAACATCAAAGTCATTTCATCATTTGTGTGGATGATCTCGTTGTTACACAGGGAGATCCTATCACTTCATAGGGTATTCTCGTTGATGTTCAAGTCAAATTTGCTATCTTATAGGTTAATTTTGCCAATTGGTCCAAAAGTCATAAAACACAAAAATTATAAAAATAGGAGCAAAACAACCTAAAAAGAGGGTTTGAATGCTAAATTAGAAGAGATAAAATTGATTTGTGAGATGCATGGTCCCATCGGGCATGCCAAAATGTAGAATAAGATTACAAAATAGAGTTAGATCATGCGTTAGTCAAGAAATCTTCAAATAAGCATTAAAAACTAAATTATCAAGCCTATTCCCTCAAGTGGCAATGCTAATGAATTAAAATAACTAATTATGAAATCAAGACGATGTTATACCTTTCAAGTAGTTATTCTCTCTCAAAAATGGTCAAAAGACATGATTTTTTCCATATTTGGTTCTCCAAGTCTTTGTCATTGAGGTGTAACATGACCCTCCATCATCTCCCAGTTCATTAATGGCCTATGTTCTTAAATTTGGTTTAGTTGGGTGAATATATGAATATTCTCTATAGTAATTTTTGCATAATAAGTTTGCACAACTGAAGCTTAAAAATGATGGTCTTGGCTCTCTTATTTATAGCTTTTTAAGATTGTTCAGAATCAACCATGATCGTCCATCTTGAGATCAATTTGTGTGGCCATGGATTGATTCAATTTTGGAGGGATAAGCCATAAATGTGCTCATTAATATTTGGAAGAATGGGGCAATGATGAGGCATGGGAGAGCTTAATCTTAATATTTATCTCATTAATGGCCTATAGATGCCACCTCATTGATGATTTCATGGGATGATGAAAAATTGAACAATGAATTTCCATTAAATAGATATTCAACAACTTTCATGAATTTCCACTTAAGCCTTTAATTTAGATTATTTTGCTTATGTGACTTTAATTATTTTCTGTAATTATTTAGAAATTTGTTGCACATTTAATCAACTTAGTCGAAAATGTCATTTTACTGAGTCATAATTTGATTGGAGTATAATTAGAAGGTGTTAGTTATGTACAGAGTAATATCCTAGTTAGGGTATATAGATGTAAAATAACACATGCACATGACGTGTGCTGCTGAATTAGAAGAATTCAATGGTCTAGGACATCATTTTACGTGGTCACAATTTGACTCGAAATGATTTAAGAAATATAATAATCACATAAAATATATTGCCCCATTTATGGATACATTAGCACAAATTGACACATATATGTGACAAGTTCGAATGATTTAGAGTATTTTAGTTATTTTAGTCCAAATTATGCGTTGTCACAGAATATTATTTAGATTGATAATTTCAGCACAATAGTGAGGGGAATTGGATGTATACATCAACACCCATAAACTATCAAACACCTCTTTTGGTTTTGCCCACATGCTCAATCAACGTGGAGATGGATTCAACCCTTTTCAAACCCTTCAGGGCTAAGATGTTCACTTGAAAAATGGCTCTTGGGTGACTCCATCTTATTATCTGCAAGATACAACATATTTTGACATATTTTCCATACTAATATTTTATTTTAGATTTAGAAATCTAAAAATCAAACATGTTTTATAATGAGATTATGGATTTTTTTTCATAAGTAACAAAGTTGTTGTGATTGCTAACATTACCTTCCAGATTCAAAGTCAAATGGACAAGGTTCGGCTTGAGCTTCATCATCTGCAATTTCTCTTGAACCATTGGTGGAATGCTCCTTGTGTAGTCAGTCGTGAGCCATCTGATCCCCCACCTCACCACTCTCCTCTTGGAGGTCACCGGTGCGAGAGGAGGCATCACCTCTCTTGTCGCTGAAAGTGTTAAAGTTGGAGGAGTTGCTCTCCTCGCTCTTATTGGCCATATCCTTTGAAAGGATCTGACAAAGGTAGAGACAAAGGTGGTGTGGGGTGGAGACCCCCTCTGCATGACAAGTTCTCGCATCTGAAGCTATCCATTTCTCCCTCCCGCCAGAGTTTGTAAACTGATAGTAACACTAACCAATACGTTGATGGTTGGGACCCTCTCCTTGCGATGAAGATCCCTCGACGCATGATGGCTGGGGAGGGAAGCCTCATGACCCTCCACCTCCACCTCCTCCAACCATCATATTTGTAGTTGTTGCTTAGTTTGTTCCTTAATGTTTGTGTTGTTCTATTATCTTTTTTTAATTGAGATGCACTTAAATTAATTTAACTCTGATTATCAATCATTTGTTACCAGTGATTTTGGACTTTAGTTTCTCTAAAAATTATTTTAATTTAATTAGATATTAAAAATGTGACTTTTCCACCTATTTTTTTTCATAACTAATATTATATTATTCATTTTTCTTTTAAATTAATATAAAAATACTTTTCAATCATTTAAAGAAAAAACAAAAAAACAAACCAAAAAACTGACCCAAAAAAAAAAAAAAAAAAAAAAATTCCATTTACCTTATATTTTTGTTCACCAAACCCTGCATAGCCTACCCCTCACCACCCAATTAAAAATGCTCGGAAGGGAATTATGTAAGCCCAATTATATCCATAAGGGCTAAAGCATCATCAAAAGAACCTTTCGACCACATGCTAAATATTATTTTTTATTGCTACTTAATAAGCAGCGAATCTAGTATCCAAAAGTGAACAGAAGATAAAACTCCAGGTCACGACCGACCTGGCATTAGCTTGGGCCCCACGCCACATTTCAAAATAACACTAAAATTCCCAAACCACTGAATAAAAAAATCACCTTTACCACACGGTTTATTCTCTTTTAATTTTGAACATAACCAGACGATTTTTGAGGATCAAATTAATTACTATTTTTCTTCGCAAATTTTACAACAGTCGGGAGCTTCAACGGTGAGTATCTCTTGCAGTTCAGCCATTGCCAGATTTATCCAGGTTTGGTCATTTTGGCGGTTTAACCAATTTTCAAAACAGAAATCAAAAGTCCTTACTAATTGTAAGGGTTATTTAAGCCTTTTTATTTTTGGCAGTTAGATAATTTTTTGTTAGGGTCTAGAGTTCATGTAATCAGATTTTAGATAGCGCCAATGCATTACTTTTCGCGGCTCCGCAGTTTAATTTGATAGACCTGATAATTGTTTTGGCGGTATTTAGGGTATACAGACAATTATTTGGGGTGCAAATGCCTTTTTAGTGGATTTTGCATTCTGGTTGATAGATCGCACTACTTTTTAAATTTAGTTGTGTTCAATACATTATTTACAGTGGATTTACTCTTTGATTTGGCAGGTCTGATCAAAATTTGGCGGGAGTAATTAGTTAGGGTGAAAAGTATCATCAGCGGGTTATATTATTTAGGTTTCTATTCATTGTTGGCGGATTTTGCTATTTAGGGGTCAAAACATTTTCAGTGAATTTTTTTGCACTGTGTTTGATTCGAAGTGCACTTTTTAAATTGGAGTTAGGGTTCTTTTTGGCCGGGGTGAAACATATTTAACATGGCTGATGAAATATTGTCACCTGAGGACATGCCGCCTTCTCCTATAAATCCAAATGTTACTGCAGCTAGTGTTTTTGCACTAGGGCAATCTGTTATTCCCGTAGTAAACAAACTGCAAGACATATTTGCACAGCTGGGCAGCTCTTCGACAATCGATTTGCCCCAAGTTGCTGTTGTAGGCAGTCAAAGTAGTGGCAAGTCCAGTGTTTTGGAAGCTCTTGTTGGGAGAGATTTTCTTCCCAGAGGTTCGGACATTTGCACGAGGAGACCCCTGGTTCTGCAGCTTGTTCAAACCCCACGGAGGACGGATGGAACAGAAGTTTCTGAATGGGGTGAATTCTTGCACCTCCCCGGCAAACGCTTCACAGATTTCTCGGCAATTCGTAAGGAAATCCAGGTAATGTGCATTTTCTATGCTGTAATTCGAATGAGATTGAGCTATGTTCTTTTGTAATGCTTTGAATTTGCTTGCTATTATTCATACTTGGAAATTTTTGACTTGAGAAGGATTGGCATGCTTGTAACACAATGGTTATATCTAACGTCAATTAAACAATTTTCTATGCAGTTTTCCTTGAAGCTTGTTTCTTTTAACAGTTATATCTGCATTAATTTCTTATTTTGTGTGTTTTTAAATACTTTTAAGTTTTGTGGAGTGGATGTAATCCTTATGATTAACTCTGGTTATAACAATTTAATTGCTTGTTTGAAGTTTTCTCAGTTTTTGTTTGGAAGATATATATTTGTGGTGCCGTGTAGTTGCAAAAGCCTCGTTCTTTTAATAGATTTTGCAGAAAGAAATGCCAATTTGAAAAACAAGCATCTTAAAATCAGGAGTACTTAAGTTGTTTCTTTAAGACAAAAATATAAGTTTGGAAATTCATTACCCTTTTTCTGCAATTACTACTTTACCTTATTAGATAGGTTTAAAGTTTATAACACCAGATTATTTGGAAGATCTACTACTATTTTCTGCAAAATGGATGCAGAGATTTAAGAGCAGCGGTCGAGAGATGCTATAAAATCTTAGTTTTGTCAGGATAAATTATCTCAGGAGATGTTGTAAAGGCACTGTTATTGGTTGGGGGTTTGTGGGTGTGGTGGCAGTGGAGAAATTATCAGTATAGAAACATTGTTAAGGAAACGGGATAGGGCATAGTGATATGTTCACCTTCAGAAATGTCTCAAAGCCTTAAAAAGTTGCTACAACCTTAAGCAATAGATTTTTAATAATATTATCTACCATATAAGGAAGACGCTATCATACCGTTTGCATCTAGAATCTAGAAATCAGCCAATTATGAGCACTGAATTCAAATGTTCAGCAATACGTTTACAATTCTGCTGCGATTGACACCTACATTTGACACTTTTGTAAAACGTTGGAAATATAAGTTCTGCAGGAAATTCTTTTTAATTTGACAGATAAGGGTTTATGTTGAGCCCAACTATAACTTGTTACAGCTGATTTCACTGCGAGGGGGAAATGCTAGGGTTGAAAGATGTTAAAAAATGTAAGCCCAAATTCAAGGATAGGATAATCAAATTCTGAAACATTCTGAAATAACTCCTGTAAGCCTAAGATCTGAAACTTCAAATCTGAAATTCTGAATATTTGCAAATAAAACCTTCTCTCATTCTGTTGAAGAAATTTGAAAATCAGAATGAATATCTTATTCTCTTAAGCTGGAAGGAGAACAGAACTCCAGTAATTACACTGATAGACATAACCTACAATGGCAGTTGGGGTTGGTGGTGGACTGTAATGATCGTGAGATGTAACCATTTAATGGCTGACCTTAAAATTGATGTCCACTTGACCGTCATAGGTCAGTTTCAATCTCATTTAACCATCATATGGAAGTTTTTCTTCTTGCTTGGAGAAGTCGATCGAAAAATCATAATATCTTTGGGTATATGGCGGAGTTTGGAGCCCCTTTTTTTTTCCTAGAAAGATTTTTTCGATCCCAGTACAGTGGTGCAGCTAGATTTAGGCCATCTATCACCACTCAGCAGGAAATTTGTGGAGAAGGTAATGGGGTCACTAATCAATGTAGTATGTGACAATCCAAGATAGGCGCCTCGGGATTGATATTCTTGGTGTTTGACAGATAGATGTATTTAAGAGATCTGTACTAGTATTTGATATCAGTTCCAGTGAATATTTAGAACATGAGAGATTTTCTTGAGAATGTATGACACCAACTCAAGCCAAGAAGTCTCCAAGCACGGCATGATTGCTATCCCAAAAATCCTCCAAGGCGTAAGGGCCTATTTACTGTTATTTTCCCTTACGACTTGTTCCTTCCGTGCATGTGGGATAATAAATTTTTATATAAAACTCAGTTAACTAGTAGACATGTAGAAGCAACTTACCTAAAGATCTAATAACTAATATAGAAGTACAATGAAAGGATATAGTTTTTTTTAACTAATAGAAAAGTCAAAAACTAAAAAATTTACAATAGCCCACACCAATAGCTAACTAATTTTTGAAGCATCTCAAAGGGGAAGATATTTGCTTTACCTGGTTTATATGAAATCTTAAAATAACATGATGATGTTATGAATAATATAAACATTTTACAAGAGGTGCAATGTCAACACCCAGTATTGATAGGCCTCTTGACTTTGTATTTAAGATATTTTGGTAGACTGAATTCACGATTGGTTATATTATTTTCCTATTGGGGCGTTTGTGGATTGAAAAGTCACCTTCCAATAGTAATTTTAAATCTTTTTCAATTCAATATTGACAAAAAGGTATATACACCTTATTTTTCACATACTGACAATTTTTCTTGCAGGATTTGTCAGCTCATCAATCTCCCTTAGTGCATGTCCTAAGAAGTGCACTGAGATTGGGGTGGGTTGGTTCTTGATACTTTGTGAGAGATTCCCCGATGATCATTTGTTATGTCTGCTTTCATTCTTGCCATATCATTTGCTTATTTGTCCTCTGGTAATTTCCCTTTTCCTTCTCCGCTCCTCTTATTTTTGTTTATGTGTTTATCCCTGGAGTCATCAGCCTGACTGATGTTTTTGCAGTGCTCCTCCCTTGCTTGACATCATTGATTGGGCCAATGAAGTTTGAGTTTGCTGACACTTTTTCTACTTCATCAGCTGGGCCCTTGTCTATAACCCTGGACTGTTTTGTGGTACGGCCTTTTGTATGTATGTTGGATCTAGTATGGTCTTCTACCTTTTCCTATATCAGAGGATCCTTATATTGTTGACTGTATCTAGCCCACATACAAAAGGTACAACTACACTTCATCTGTAAGTGTCTAAATTTATCAATCAGAGATCAATATGTAGCAAGTTTTACAATTATACAAGATAACTGTCAATACTATTATGCACAATCCTAGACAGAACATTGCAAATGGTTATCTCGATAAAAGAGGGATATCCTTGTCACCTTTGTATGTTACAATTGTTTTTGGAGTGAAAGCTTCATATATTATGCATTGTGTGGACATTGCAATTACACTCGGACAAACTTACACTAGTAAAAATTTGATTGCACGTAAAAGATTTAATGCTTTCTTTACTATAAAACACGTGCTATGCTTATTTCAATAGAGTGACAGCGAGCTTCCATTATATATAAAATTATACAAAGAATGACACATAATTGAAAACTTGCAAGAATATCTAGTGGGCTCTGTATTTTTGAAAAATATGTGTTTCTTGTTATCCTTATCTATTTCATTATGCATATGCAGGGGGTTTTGTGGATGCCAGCTATATACAAGTGAAATTATGGAGTCTATATGGTTTATCTTCTAATGGTGCGCTCAAATGGTGCAGGCAGAAACGGAGAGGGAAGTTGGAGTAAACAAAGGTGTCTCTGATAAGCAAATTCGGTTGAAAATTTATTCTCCAAACGTTCTGAACATAACTCTAGTGGACTTGCCGGGAATAACTAAGGTTCCAGTTGGCGATCAACCAACTGACATTGAGGCTCGTATTAGGACAATGATAATGTCATATATCAAACATGAAACTTGTATCATTCTAGCTGTTTCACCTGCAAATGCAGACCTGGCAAATTCTGATGCTCTTCAGATGGCGAGAGTTGCTGATGTTGATGGTAATTCCCTTTTAAGAATGTTTAGAAAGCTAATTGAGAGATTGATTTAATGTCTCACATTCTAATATGTGCTCAGTGGATGTTGTAGGTGTTTTCAACTATTGCATCTCACTCACTCTTATTGCTTTTTCCTAATCTGGGGTATTCTAATCTTTGAATTTAAATCCTTATGACAGGTCATCGAACAATAGGTGTGATTACAAAGGTAAGGGTACTAGAAAAAGCAAAGGACATAAATTGTTGATTGATTTTTGAGAGAATTGCTCATTGTATTCTTGTAACAGATATCCAAAATGTAATGCTTTGTGAATGGCATATTTTCCAGCTTGATATTATGGACAGGGGAACAGATGCAACTAATTTCCTTCTTGGAAATGTGATTCCTCTACGTTTGGGTTATGTTGGAGTTGTTAATCGCAGCCAAGCGGTATGCTTAATATCTGGTTGTTATCTTTGTATAAAACATTTTAGGCAATATACATTTTATCAGATTTTTGTGTCTATGCATTTGTAAAATATTATGTTCTCAATTCCTTTCAATTTCTATTCCAATTTTAGATGTCATTGAATATTTAGTCTTTCAACTGTAATTCAACTTTGTCTCCAAAAAGTTTGCTTGTATCTCTTTGGTTGAGCTACTAGTTTGACTGTTATTGCTTCTGTCTCTGTTTTCAGCTCTCCCATGTAAAATAGTTGTGCATGTAATCTCGCATGTGACATATACTTTTCTCATCCTTACTTGATGCCTATGGAGGTATGGCTGGCAACCCTTTTCCAGGGATGTGCGTGTTTATGGTCATACCTATTACAATGAACATATTTCTATTCACAAAGCATTTTCTTTCTTGCACATGCCTATTGATAAAGATTGTTATGATAATACGAGGAACTATTATCCAATTGGAAGAAGGGGATTGATTCTATAAACGAGAATAGCCATTTTATAGTCATGGATATTATGCGAAACATATTACGTAGTGTGCTAGTTTTTATGTACTTAACACTCTATCCTAGTTTGATAATTCTAGGATCATTTTACCACATTCTGAATTTCTTTGACAAGTGTATGTTGGAAGAACAATTTTGGGGATGATAGTATCACTCTCAAGTAAATCTGATGTTTTATTCAGTCTCTACTTGTCAATTGATTATATTTGATCATTAGACCCATTGATTTCTTTGGGCTCTTTCTGTACGATAGTATGCTATTATAATCTTGTTATATATCATTTCCTGAAAGACCCCTGATTTGAATGGACAAAATTGTTATATCGAGATAGAACATAGAACTAAAAAAAGACCTGTAAATTCCCTTACATCAACTCATGTTAATGACATGTCACAACTTGAATTAATGTGGGGTCTGCCGAACTGCAAGGGTTCTATTAGAACCCTTTCCTGAAAAGGAAAGATTTTTATCATTTGGCGATGATAAATTAAGTGTAGGAAGAATCAATACGAAAGAGGAAAGATAAATACATTATATTCTACATGCCCAAATCTCCATAGATGGGGTTGGGGTCGAGAGCCTCCCTTAACAGCATATTATATATACTATATATAGCTCTCAACCAATGGGAGAGGATTAGATTCTCTTCTCTTATAGGGTGCAGGTGGCCGACTCATATGGTATTATGCAAAACTCCTTGTTCTCTGAAATTCTGCAGGGCATATGCAAAGCCTTTCATTTTCCTGTTTATGGATTCTTTGTTAAAGGACCTCCACCTTATGTACATCCCAGTCATTCAAGTATGAAGGTTGTTGATCTCTTTGGGGAGGTCCTATGTGTTCGTAAACATTTTGTTAAGATTACGATGTTTAAGGTTTTTCACAAGTATGTTCATGTGTGGTTTTGAAATATTTCTGACCGGGATACTGCCATGGCTATCTCTAGGTCATATAAGGGACTCCTTCCCGCTATTCAGTAAACTGCTAATCATCACCCCTTTGAAATGAGATTTCTGAAATGCTAAAGTAAAATCGCTATTGTTGGTTAATTGATGATGTATGTATTGATTGCTAAATTCTAATCACTCTATAGCATGTCGTTAGTCCCTCGTGGCCCTCATGGCCAACATAACTGTGCGTACCTAGTTGTCGTGACATGTTCCTATCTTTAAGTCTTAAGTTATAGTAAGTAACAATGAAATGAGTTGTTACAAGCACCTGTACAGTCCAAGATACTCCAGCTAGGGTTCTATCTTATTGAACAGATGGTACCACATTTTCAACCATCAATAATCGTTTCAGATTTAGGGGTTTGTACCCAGTTTTTCATATACTAGGCTTTGGCCACTTCATTTATATATTTATTTTGATTACATAACATCCATCATGTTCCCAATCCTCCACGACCTTACTTGATTTAGGCATTTTGCACCCAAATTATCAAAGAGAAGTGTATGCGAGATTTTTTACATTTTGATTTATACAAGTAGAATATGCAGTATATTAGGTCCCTTTGTACATTGCTAAGTGGTGAGCGATTTCTTGTGCTATCCCCTCTTTAAGTCTTTCCAAATAAAATTGGAAATTAGCTCCAACTAATCCCACTCCCTTAAGTCAAAAAAATCATTTTAATTACTGACAACATGAACTTAAAAAGCTTTAAAAACCTCAGTATCTAATTCCCATCAATTTAAGTTTGTGTCATCATACTCACCCACTATGTTCTTATCACTGTTTTTTCATCTATCTTCTTTCTTTTGATTTGCATTCATTTACATAGGTTGTTTCATTGATGCAAAGAAATTTTGGTTGTTGATGACAATATTTACTATAGTTTCGACCTTCTTATTGATTAAGTTTAGAAGAAGGACCTATAGAATTCATGCAAAAGCTATGATAGTATAATGCAGAGTGAGATGTATAATGGGACTAGTAAGAGCAGCAATTTGTGTATGGACTATACTCGGTGTGTAAGCACCATAGACTTTAATTTAGAAGGATGTCTATGTTAATGTAAGGTGTTCCTATAAGCCGGATTTGTATATGTGCTCTCAGATTCCAGATGTGGTGGTGCACTGTGTAGTTTTTGCAGTTGTTCTTGTGGTGGTGCACTGTGTAGTTTTTGCAGTTGTTCTTTGTTATATATGTGTTCTCATTTCTTTGCTCTGTTTGAATCAACTTTCGATTCCTGACATCACTATGTTTGCCCTGTTTGCTCTGTTGTAAGTATTGTGGATAAATATATACTACTAAAAATTGTGGTCGTTAAATGGCTATTATTTTCATTAATATATCGGTTCTTTGTTCATAATAGTTTATAAATGATAATGTTTCAAAGTTATTTATTTGAAAGTTTCTTTGTATGGGAATGATATGAAACAGGACATTATTGGGAATAAGAGCATCCAAGATGCCCTTACCTACGAGGAGAAGTTTTTCCGCAGTCGTCCGGTAAGGCTCACCTGTAGCTTATATACAGAATTTGATGCATCAGTGCAAATAATATTTCATTGCATAAACTAATTGCATTTGCTTTTACTTAATGTATTTATGTAGGTGTACCACAGGCTAGCTGATAGATGCGGCATTCCACAATTGGCGAAAAAGCTGAATCATGTAATATTTAAATGCCTTTTCCCACATTTTTTTTCGTTTTCTATACATGCACAGGAAATTTACAAGAAAGTAGATTGTCTGTCGTCAGTGGTGCTTTTTTGTTTGGGCAGCAATTGGACCTTGAATTATTGTCTCAATTTGATGGAACTGTCTGTTTTTAACTTAATTTTTCTTCTGTTTGGTTTCAGATTTTGGTGCAGCATATTAGAGCAATCCTACCTGGGTTGAAAGCACGAATTAATGCGCAAATGGTCAGTGTTGTGAAGGAGATTGCCACATATGGCGAGATCACAGATTCTAAAGTAAGTGCACAAAGTCATCCATTGAGCATAGCATTTTCTGTCACACCCAGATAACAGTGAGTCACACCCAGATAACAGTGAATCTTGAAGCCAAGTAAATTCAAAGTTGACATTGTTTTTGTCATATTCTTACTGAGATTTTGTGCAGCAATGGTGCTAAATTTTTTGTTTTACTTTTCTATTATTGGTGATATCAAATCATTGATGGTGTTACTTTGGGAACATTGCAGATCGGATCTGATAAACATATGTCATTTTTTGATTTTGCATGTGTTTATTGTAAAAACTTTTTTCTTTTGCTGTCTAATTACTCATTACTTAGTTTTGGCATTACATAGATTTTCTTAGCATTTACGTTATTTTGTATTTGGTTCATAGGACTATGGAGCTTTATTACTCAACATTCTGACAAAATACTCTGAAGGTAATTGACATAATCCCATTTTAATTTTAATTGTAAACTTGTTGCTTGCAGCTTTTTTTGTTTAGAAATGTCCCTGTTTGAAATGACCATCTCAATCATTGTTAGATACTCTTGGTGTTTAGGATGTAATCTTTACTGGCTAATATTGATTTTGTTATTCTCCTGTCATGGTTTACTTGAGCAGCATTTACCTCGATGGTTGAAGGTAAAAATGAAGAAATGTCTACGACAGAGTTGTCAGGAGGAGCACGAATCCACTATATTTTTCAGTCAATTTATGTCAAGAGTTTGGAGGTAGCTTATTTGATTTATAATTTTGATTCTGCAAGAAAAGTTTTCATGAGCATTATCTATAATTGTGTACTTCAACATTTGCTATCTAAAATCACGGGTTAGTTCTTAAACTTTTACTATTTTGTGATTCAATGCAATAAGCATAAAGTATTGTTTGCTTTACTGCAGCTTGTGGACCCATGTGATGATTTAACTGATGATGATATTCGAACAGCTATTCAAAATGCGACTGGGCCCAAAAATGCTTTGTTTGTACCTGAGGTGAGAATCTTTTCGTTCATCTAACACTTTCAAGTGAACTTATTTACCTGGATTGGCTTTCTCTTTGCTTTTTTGTCAATTTGTCCCACTTTTGAGTCAGATATCCATGTTATATATCTGTCGTACATTATAAATGGTTAAATTTATAGTCACCAGGAAACTCAAGGTTCAGGTACTGGGGTCCCATTTTTGTACCGGTACCCATCTTTCTTTGTATTGGAATTGATAGTGGATGAAGTGATAGGTGGATTAGCTCCTCTCAGATGCAAAGGAACCAGTAATCCAAGAGGGTGTTTACCTTAAAAATGACACTAGGGTGATTTACACTATTGCACAATGGGTAAAACAAAGGCACAAGGGAGACCTACAGAAATACAGTAAACCACAGGTCTGATTATGTCCTAACATGCTGAATTTGAAGTCTATCAGTACAATGAAATGCTTGAACAAGCAATGGAAATGAAAGAGAGGGAAAGAAGACTGAAACAAATACCCTTGGGTATTAATTTTGAATTTTGGAACAGTAACAGGCTTCTGGAAGTGATTGCTTCACAACTTTGAAAATTTGACTATGATCTATCGCTGGGTTGGAATCTGTGGAGGGCTGATTGTGTCCTGGTCAAAATTGACAGAGGGGCAATTGTGTCCTCTGCAGCTGTTTGTGTTCTCTTCTGCTTTTTGGGCTCCTTTTTGGACTTTTGCGAAGATTGATGACGAACATGCTTGCAGCTTCGCTTTGCTGAATTGGTGTGCAAAATGAATTGTTTTGGCTTCTCCTTTGATCTTGACCCGATCCTCAAAAGTATGTATAAAATATTGTGTACAAGTTAGTTAGTTTGAGCAACCTCTTGAAGAGTTGCAGCTACATATTCCGCATGCTTGGAATCATGGCTTTATGTAGTTATAGTGCATGTGTGTGAATTCAAACTCCAATGAGAGAGGATTTCACCTCCTCTCCTTGGATAATCAAATGCAACTATATACTTCGCTATAACTTTTTGGCATAGGATGTGATGGCACAAGACTTGGATTGATGTTGATGCCATGTAGACTCAATGTGCAAGCTCCTTTTGACAAATGTGCATAACTTTTGATAAGGCTTGATGATTTTACGTTAGCCAAATGGCGCCATATGGCTCCAAATTCAGTTATGTAGATTTGTATATATAGGGCTCTCTAGAACACTTTAAACATAGGACGATCCTAGAAGATGGTGATAAGTGAAAATCAAGGCCCGAGGAATCAGACCAAGGTGGAAAGGACGCTCAAAAGGGCAAGGCATTGAATAGAGAATGGATGATTGGGATCTGATGCTGACAATTGACAGATCTGAGGTGTTCTTGAGGAAAATTAGATGGATGAAGGGTGAAAAAAGTCTAATGTGGGCTGGAGGTGCTTGAAAATAGCTAAATGTACACAAGTGGGCCAAGTATGTTAAACGCATGACAAACATGCAATAGGAAAGGGTCTTGTACCAAAATTAGGTGTCTACATAATGCCCCATTTTGATGTGCGTGTGCGTTAAAGTAAAGTAAAATTGAAACACATACCCAAATTTACTTGAGGGATGGAAGCATGAAGTATCTAGATGCTTGGGATAGACTCTGCTTGCACGTGTTGGTAAATCTTGGTGTACCTGCAGACAACTGTGAATGCATGCATGTAGTCAATGTCTTGATATATTGGGCCAAATATTATAAATTGAAATAGAAACTTAAAAAATGAGCATATGAACAAATACACCTAGTGGTACACGAACCATGTTGTCACCCTGAGAATCTGTTATGTTTTGAAAATTGAAATACAAGGATTGAAGTGTTTTAGAGGGAACTCTAAAACCTTTAGGATTTTCAAGGAAACCCTAAAAACTTATGCGTCTTGGTCACAAAATTAGTGGTATCACTTTATAATTTTCGTTGTATCAACTGTCATTTGAAAAATTTGGATGTAGAATGTTTGGATATGATCTCGCCTTTTGAGGTGAGTTTTTGGTACTTGTTCCTGCAATCATGTGTTATCATATAAATATAGCTGAAGCTATTATAATATTTGTAAATATATTTGTAAACACATGTATGTACCTTAAAAAATATCGTCATGTAAGGCTCAATAAGAAGATGCAACCTCATGTGAGGATGAGATGGTGAGGTGCAAGCAATATTCTCCAATATAACTTGGTGAGGGGAGCAAAGTTATGGCCCGAATGTGGTAGGATATGGATGTACCTGATATATTGATTTAGTACCCCATGTGACGAAGTATGAGTAGGATAATGTAGGGTCTTGATATAATCAATATAAGATGAATATTCACGAGTGTAGTAAGCTTTGTATGCGTAAGATATGGATGATAAGCTTTAGGAGATAGGTAACGGTACAATGCCTCAATGGCACGATAAGGTATAAATAGTATCAATGAAGCTTAGGAACGGGTTGTATGCCGTAATAGAGGCATGGTAAGGACTATGGCAACACATGCAATGAGCATAGTATATCGCAAATAGTAGAATGCATGATATCAATCATGGCACCAAGCATAGTATGTCACCTAATATAGGTCATAATATTAAACTCATCAAAACTTGTTGAGTACCTGCAATTAATTGTTGCTTGGTTTGAAAACTATTTATCGGTCCGTGACCCTCGAGCTGAGTCAACGGAGTATACTTGCAAGTTTCAGTGTGTAATAATATTAAAGTCATCAAAACTTGCGAGTACCTTGTGTTGACTCGGCTCTAGGAGGAATATAACAATGTTGCGGTAAAAAAAAACATTTTTATCACAAAAACTAGGTTTTTATTCTCTTTCTTCTTTGTTAAGGTGATTTTGCATGTTTGATAGTGATGGACAATGGTTTCCATCAACTTTGAAGGATTTTCATAGGGATTTTAGTTTATTTTATGAATTTATATATATTTTTGAGTAGCGATAAAGTTGTCGAGTAATTGCCCAGTCTCGAGTCCGAGTCAAATTTTTTGGGTTGTCGAGTAATTGCTGAGTATGAGCTTTTAAACTATGGTATAGGAAATGCGATTAGGCAGAGTTGGGTAATCATATATAGAATAGGCAATCATTGAGAAGGAAATACGATCCACAAGCAGTCAAGACACGACATGATGACTAGAGGATCCTCTATGGACACACTGGACATGACATTGAGAGGCAACACACACAAAGCACACATAAGTACAACCACACACATGTTGGTAATCGAGCAATCATAGGGCACACAAAAAAGCGCGCAATGTATCTATGTAGCATCTAAGTTGTAGGCAATAGCAAGCTATGTATAGTCAATGTACATAGCTCTATATGATAAATGGAAAGTAGGAAGGATATCATGTGTGACCCATTGTATAGAGATGTCTCTAGTATAAGGCATACAACCAATGTGAGAATGTCCTCGGGTGTGGGCATGAATGTAGCTGTGTAATTTGTAAATCCACGATCATATGTAACTTGTATATCATCCTACACCTCACCCACTCAAAGAATACCACGAGAAGCACGTGTGTAAGATGTATTTGTAAAACCTCTAGTACAGGTAGATAAACATGATATATATCTGCCGACAATGATAAAGAAAAATCAAAATTTGATTTTTTTTTCATGTTTTTGCATTTTTATGATTTTCTAGAAGGAGATTACACGAATAGGAACTAGGGGGCGCAAGCAAGAAGCAAGGAGGGCTCAATCAATCAAGAAAAGGGGCCAAGGGGCACAATCAAGAGAATGCAAGGAAGGAAAATATGCAAACCAAGGGGCGAAAATCTGGAAGAAAGAAGAAGATGAGGAGTCCAATCAACATACAAATTCCGTTAGAATTTAGTGCATGCTAGGACAAAGGGTCTCAATATATATGCTGTCATCATCAGGGAGTCTACATAGTTATGTGGAATGGGATCAACAATGAAAGGGCAAGGGCCACGACAACATAAACCAAGGGGCTAGAAAAATTTCAATACAAATGGTAATATGAAAGAAAATTAAAAGATATTTATATATTTTTTTAATTGGCTGTAAAGATTTTTTTAGTGCAGAAATATTCTCTGCAGCAGCTGCAAATCCTAGCCCCCAGCCTCTACCTATCTCTCAAAATCTCTTTTAAGCAGTTGCTGCTCCTATTTTCAGGTAAATATTTTGTTTTCGCTATCCCGTGAAGTTTGTTGTTGCATGGGACCATTTGCAACGCGAAAATAGTTAGTTACCCCTTCCATGAGACCAGGCTCTAAGACATATAAGTGTAAGAAGGGTAAGTAGTATTCAAATTACAGCAAACACATTGAACCAAGGGATGCCAAAATTCTGCACAAGATGGCAGCAGAAAAATAGATGGTATTGACTTGAACAATGTCCTCTTTATATACTCCAAAACAGGCTTGACATTTGATGGGCAAACTCATCCACTTAATTTCTTTTGATGGTTGATCTATCAACATCTCCTATCACATTGATGTTCACATGTTCATTGTACTCCTATTTCTGGCTTGTTCTTAAAAGCATCTCACCTCTCATTTTTCTGTTTATTAATTCAAATATGCATAATATAATGTAGATCAACACAACACAAGAGATGTTGGTGGGCCAAGATGCCCAAATATGAATTATCTTCAGAAATAAAATAATACCCTTATGGTAGGGCAACAACATACAATACTCCTCAAGGAAGGAATAACTCCAGTATTCCACTTCAAGGGAGACACCTCCAATATCTTTTTAACAAATAGAAGACTCCACACATACTTGATATCCTTTACAATGATTTTCATCTTATTTATATAGACCTCTATAACTAATAATGGATGGGTAAACACCTAATACCAATGTAGGTTGACTCTTTACCCACTATAATTAATTTCCAAGTTACTCATTTCAGCCAATATATTTGACCCATGCAACTAACCGGGATATGTGCCATATGTCAGCATCTGCATCAATCCATATACATTGTAATATCATATCCCTAGGTACATAGCAAGAAATGAAGACGAACCAAGATGTCAAATCTAGAATGAAGATGAGGCAAAGAGCAATCTCAAGGGAGGAAGGCACAATCACAAGAAGAAATCACATGAAAGACACGACATATAGAAGAAGGAATGCAACAAGAAGCTATGGTACAATAGGATGTATCAATAAAGCACAAGGGATAGGTTAGCATGGCTAACTGATGATCTCGTCTAAATTTCCATCGGAGGCATCATAGTCTACCCAATACTTCTAGCAAGGAGTCATGGGCGATGAATGTGGGGAGTTAGATGTGTCACTAGAAGTATCATACAGATGGTCACGAGTTGTGTAGTAACATGAATAATCATCCCAAGTAGAGATATCGTGGTGATGGGCTCGAGGAGCCACTTTAGCCTTTCAGAAAGAACCATAGGTATTAATTCAGATTTTTTTTTGTATAGTTGAACTCTTTGTAGGTGCTTGGGTAGGAATACACGAGGTATTAATCCAGTTTTTTATTGGTATAGTTGAACTCTTTCCAGGTGCTTGGGTAGGAATACATGCAAAAGGCTGTGATAAAACTAACTTTGGATGTGGATGAGTAGGTACTATATGTCTCAGTGGTGCAAATATAGGAGTTGTAGCTCTAGGAGCTGTAACTTGAGAAGTCGGATGATGCAGGAGAATTCAGGTTAACATGCAATCTTGCCTCAACCAAAAATGTGTTAGGTTAGGAAAATAAGCTAAGTGAAGCATTGCACAATTTTTTGATTGCGCACTAGCTTGTTCTTTGGTTTGCGTGTTTTATTTTGTGCAATTGCTATGTTGTTTTGTGTCACATTTGAGTGTGTGCCTGTCTTGTCTAGTTTTGCACAACTTGCGAGCATGCATATGTTTATTATAGTGTTTTGTGCGTTTGTTGATGCTTGCAATTGTTATTTTTGTTTCTCTAAATAAGCATTTGAAGCTTTGCACAAGAAGTCATGTTGATATTTTGTGCAAGCACAGTCTTGTGGAGATATGTGAAGCAAATCTAGAAGTTTGTGATATCTTTTAGAACATTAGCAAAAGCATCTTCGTTGCCACATACGCTGATTCTTTATTATAGAGGCATCAGAGTTGGCAAGAGTTCTAGGAAGAGTTGGTTCTTTTGATGATTTGCGAGTCATTTGGAGAGTTTGCGATAATGTGCGGTAAGGTTCTTATCATATATGAAAATCATGGTGCAAGGGTTTTTCAATGCATTTGTTGGTTGCAAAGTCTTGCAACTTCGTGCGACTTGTCTCGTGTGCATATGTTCTTATGATGTGTTTGAGAAAGAGCCATTATATTTAATTTGTGTTGCAGGAAACACTTGTGGGCATTTTCAGATTGTTTCCGACATGTTTCCGGTGGGGCCAGCGAGCAAGAACAAAAAAAATACAGCTAAAACAATAAAATAAAAACCCTAACTTTGCTTAAAATGTTATAAATAGACACGTCACTCTTAGAACACACACAACCAACATTGCTGTTGTAAACAACTAAAAAGAGGACTTTGCAGCCCTAGCAAGGAGGAGGCAGCCATAGTGAGGAGTAGTTTGAAGTTTGGGAAACACTTGTGGGCATTTTCAGATTGTTTCCAATGCGTTTCGCGTGGGGCCAGCGAGTAAGGACAAAAAAAATACAGCTAAAACAATAAAATAAAAACCCTAACTTTGCTTAAAATGTTATAAATGGACACTCACATCACTCTTATAACACACACAACCAACATTGCTTTTGTAAACAACTAAAAAGAGGAGTTTGCAGCCCTAGCAAGGAGGAGGCAGCCATAGCGAGGAGTAGTTTGAAGTTTGGCATTGCAAAGGGGAGACGTTTGTGGAGGCAGCCATTGGTCCATTGCAAAGAGGAGGATTTTATCATTTTGGAGGCAGCCGCTGCAAAGTGCAACAAGGAGGATCAAAAATCTCTCACAGGTATACAATTAAGTCGAAAATTTATTAAGTTATTAACATATATTTTTATATATTGTTAACAATTAACCTTTTTTTGTTATAGGTGGCTAGTAATTCTTCAGCAAAGCGGAATTGGAGTACACATGGCGTTATCCACTTTGCAAAATGAAACAAGTTGGCATCCAAGAAGGCTAAGGATTTGGTATTTGTGCATTCCAATTTGTGCCTCCTCTCACACAAGTCTGAGGACTATATATGAGGGCCTAACAAACTTTGGGATATCCGTCCAGAGACCACAAACTTAGATTTCTCTACATCTACTCTTGGCCAACTTTCACTACTTGGTGTTGATGATGAAATCAAGGGAGTTCTACACAAGGGGTGGAGAGTGGAGCTAGTGGGAGTGGCATTCATGATTATGAAGACAATCTGAATTGGGATGATTTATTCTAGATTTGAATGTATTTGCAATGTCTACTTTGAACTTTTTGAAGCAATGAATGAATGGACACTATGTATTTTCAAGTGTTTTACTTAAAAAAAGAGTAATATGCATTGTTTATATATATATATTTTAATAATAAAATGTATAGACGTTTCCACGACGTTTCCAAATCAAGGTTTTTGAAAAATGGTATTTTCGTGTTTCTGAAACTTTTTCGTTTTTGTACTCGTACCCAAACAACATAGCATTTAATTCCTTGGATCAGGGGGAGTTTTTAAGGATTCATTTACTATTTCATGTGATGTAGTAGGCCGTGATGCATTAAGCTATAACGTGGTAAGGTGCCTTGGAAGTGTATCTGACATTTAATGTTTGTACTGGTGCATTAAGGTGTGTTAAATATTGTTAGTGGGTGTAAAACACCTAATGTAGTAGGTGGGTCTTGTGCCTTTATAAACATGCCCCTACACCAATGCAAAGGGACTTCATTGGGGTGGATGAGATCTGAGTAGTTGTTCTAAGATAACTACACTTGCAAAGACCGCGAGTTAGTATGCAAAGATTTGTAGATCTAATGTTGAACACATCTCATTATGAGATTGTTATTGTTGTATGTGCCTATTGTAATTCCTGCATTGAAATTTGATAAAGATCCAAGTTGTGTTGATGCATTTTATTGCTTATTCCATTGTGTATTCTGAGGATTACATGGTTAAGGCACTTCTTAATTGAGACTCCTAATTGCGGTTGCATAATTGGACTGTAGATAATAAAACTGTAGGAACCATAATTGTAGGCAATGAAACTGTAGCAGATATCACATGAGGCTGAATGATTTGTTTTTTCACAAAGCAATTTAGGTAATATCTCACATTACTTTTGATAATGAATAGGTAACTTGTAAGGTGTGCGACGAATAATATATAGTTTGTCATCATCTACAAACTTAAGGCAACGATGTAATGTGGATGTGATTGCTCTCATTTGATTTAGCCATGGACATCCAAATAATAGATGACATGTCCCACCATTCGACAATATGTAGAATCATACTATATACACACAATATCTTTAAACTTTATCATTTACTGACGCTCTCTCTTACAGGAACCTGTCGAGTTTCAATCTCTCTGAGTGCCCGTCTTAAAGGGTGCATCGAGAATGGGGTGGGCAGACCATTGGTGTTTTGCAAGATTGTTGTTTAATCATATAATTCCTACTATTTGTCCAGCTTCCTTAGAGTGTCCATCCATTTACCTCCTATGATGTTTTTGAAATATGGCTAAGTTTAAAATACTAAAACCTTGAAATATGGCTAAGTTTGAAATCCAAGAGGACTCTCCAAAGCCTAGTATTTGCATTATAGCTCCTAGGGGTCCGAAACCACTCACAAACATTGAAAGTATATATATATATAAAGTTGACATTTAGACATGGGCATATAGTTTCTTACACTTCAAGTTATATATATATATATAACTTGAAGTGTAAGAAACTATATGCCCATATATGTGTGTGTGTATAACTTAAAGTGTAAGAAACTATATGCCCATATATATGTGTGTGTGTGTATATAAAATAAGAAATTATATGCCCATGACTAAATGTCAACTTATACTTAAATATTTTTTATATATAGATACTGCTTGTTTCAGCGCCTTTCATGCCTTGATCCCCTAAGCAACCTCCCTTCTCGATATCCCCCAGTTAGGTCAACTACTTTTCTTACAAAGTTGGCTTGGTTGACTCTGTCACCCATTTTTTCTACAAAGTCGACTTGGTCGACCTTGTCACACATTTTTCCTACTAAGTCGCCCTAGTCGACCTTGTTACGAAAGTTGTGACATAGTACGGAACTAAGTCGGCCTGGTCGATCTAGTTCGAGGCCCACTAATAACTTTTTCTAAACTAGATCGTGCGGGATGACCTTGTTATGAAAGTTGCGACATAGTACGGAACGAAGTCGGCTTGGTCGACCTAGTTTGAGGCCCACTAATAACTTTTTCTAAACTAGATCGTGCGGGATGACCTTGTCGGCTAAAATTCCAGAAGGGTCAGGACGTATCAATTGCTATAAATTCAACTTTCACTTCAATTCAATAGAGATAAACATTTATTTTCGCATTATTATAGCTCGCAATTCAGCTACAACTACTTTTGAAAGAGCCATTGCTTAGGGTTTGCCTTGGAGGGAAAATAGCTTGTCTTGTGGGAAGTCTTGGATTTAAAGTAGGAGTCTTTTAGCTTAGAGCTGATTTCTATAGTGTGATCCTTACAAAGTCACAACAATTTCTTGCAAAACACCATTGGCCAAGGGGGAGATTGAGACTTGACAAGTTTGCTCAAAGGTAAGTATCTTTAATTTTTGCTATTTCATTTAATAGATAGATATTGCACGCAGTAAAGTGTTTTGAATGTATAATTTCTTGTTTAGATTACCTCTATACTTAATCTTAATATAGTTATAGGGTTTTGTTTGCTTGCCATATTCCATTTTAGGTGATCTAGGCCCTCATTTGCCTACCATGATCCATTGATTGTTTTGTTTGCGTTAACCATCCCCATTTATGTTATATGTTCTGATAGCACCAAATTAGTTCTATTTCATGTATTTAGACTTAGTTAGGGTTATTGCATAGTATTATTTGCCTATAGGCTTTGGAACCCTCTCCTTTAGTGTTGTGTGATAAGTGCTCCCTTAGTTAGATTTAGCAGATCCAATTTGGTCATGCTCTCGATATACAAATTATTGCAATAGATGTTAGTTGATTACTTTATCCGATCTTGGTTTTACTAAGTAGGATAACTTGTAGATCTATCTTAATTTGATGCATACATTCTTGTGAACCCGACATAAATCTAACCTTAACATTTAAATTTTTTCATTTACAATTAACTAGGTTGTGTTGGTTGACCTACTCATATTCTCTATCTGCAGCCAACTAGGTCACGCTGGTTGACCCGAGTTTGTTCTATGTTTGCAGGGTTTCAATCACAACAAACAACGTCGAAGTGGTCGATCTTGTTCATTTTTTGCAGATTTCAGTCTTCAGTCTCAACAAACAAGGTCGAGCTCGTCGATCCTATTCGTTTTCTGCAAATTTCAGTGTCTAAAAAACAAGGTCAATCTGGTCGACCCTGTTCAATGCCTGCACTTTTTGGTCGATCCTATTCATTTTTTGCAAATCTTAGTCTTCAATCCAACAAACAAGGTTGACTTGGTAGACTCTGTTTAGGTTCCTTGTAACCAACTTAGTACTTTGGTTTTGTCAATTTTCTCAGTTTCTTGTTCCTGTTTTTTAGTAAAATTACTTATTACTTTAGATTTTCATGTTGTGGTTTCCAGTTTTTGAGTTCAATTATAATTGTATGACATAGTCAACTAAGTTGACTTGGCCGACTTAGTTATGTGTTTGTTTTTCCAAACAAAATCGACCTGGTTGATCTTGTTTGTTTTTGGCCTGTTTTTACAACATACTAGACTCCTTGACCGACTTTGATCCGTGTTTTATTTTTCAGCATAAGCAAGGCAATTCACTTTATTTTCTAGTAATTAATCTCACTTTTGTTTTGAAAAGAGTTGGCTACCTGTTTATTTACTTTCAAAAATTGCAAATTGGTTTTTGCTACTTGATTTTCGTCTTTATTTTCATTTTTTCTTTATTTCCCTAGAAACTGTGTACCGACAGTTTTAAGAACTTCTTAGGTTCTTAGATTGTTATTTTTCCCTGTTTGTCCAACTAGGTCGACCAACTAGACCTAGTAGGTTCCAAGACTGCTAATTTTTTTTGTTTGTCCAATTAGGTCGACCTACTTGACCCATTAGGTTCCGAGACTGCTAATTTTTCCTGTCTGTCCAACTAGGTCGACCAACTCTATTCGGTAGGTTCTTAGATTGCTAATTTTTCTTGTCTGCTCAACTAGGTCAACCAACTCGACCCAATAGGTTTCTAGACAACAATTTTTTCTTGCCTACCCAATTAGGTCTTCTAACTCGACCCAATACGTTTCTAGACTATAGTTTCTCCTATTTGCTTAATTAGGTCGACCAACTCGACCTAGTAGATTTCCAGATTGCAATTTTAAATGTGTGCTTAACTAGGTTGACCAACTCGACCCTGTACGTTTCTAGATTGCTATTTGTCACTGTCTGTCTAATTGGGTCGACTAGCTTGACCCTATAGGTTTCCATATTGTTGTTTTTACTCATCTGTCCAACTAAGTTGACCAACTCGGCTTAATAAGTTTTATTAGTGTTTTTTTTTCCTAGTCATACCTTGACCTTTTCATCATGCAATTGTTTTTGATGAACCTGAACTGTAAAAACAAAAGGATATGATGAATCTCACTAACCCCCCTAAACGTCCTCATTCTCGCCTTATATTTCTATAGATGTAAGCAATGTTCATGTGGACACTAGAATTAAAAACTACAGGTTACCTCCTTCCAAAACTCTGGATCCATTTAACTATCCTCCAAAAATGCCTATTGTCGATGATGAGAGTGATCTTGAATACATTGCCGAAATTATACTCTTCATCAACGAAAACCCTCAAGATCAGGGAAAGGATCCCACAATAATCTATAATCTCATGATGGGACCTTACCTTGACTTCCCCCCTTCACCCTCGCATAACTTTTCTTCAAGTCTTGGGGCAAGTCACCCTATGACTTCTTCCGTGCCTTTCTCATCTTCCATGCCTTCCCCCTCTTCCATGCCTTCAACTTTCTCCACTGCTTCTTTCACCTTGCCTAGTATATCAACTACTATGTAGTTTTTTTCTCTAGTGGGCCTACTCAAAGTGCCCGCATTAATACTCAAGTCAATGCTACCACCATTGCATCTTAAGCTGCTTCTACCAGACAAACCACTAATAATACTAATCAAATTCTATTACAGCCATGAATCAAATGGCTACTTTTCAAACTAATAGTGCAAATCAAATGATGCAAACGCAAAACCAATTTTTGCAATTGCAAAGTCGTCCTCAACCCACTCAATGGGGAGTGCAAACTCCTAATGCCCCCCCACGCCCCCTTAGAGATGCACAAGGTAACCTTATACCTCAACCCCCATTTATTAACAAGGCTATCAAACACTTACAAAATGAACCCTGAGTTCCTCAAATTGCCAATATTGACATAGGTGGTATTGTTCCTACCATCACTTTTAATGGATCCATTGATCCTGCATTGCATTTGAAAGTTTTCGAAAACTTGTAAAAGATTGGATTAAGTTCAATACCTTTGCCGCCACCAAACTCTTAGCCAAAACCTTTTCAGGTGATGCCTTGGATTGGTATAATCAACTCGAGTCTCATACTATATCCAATTTAGAAGACTTAGTTAATGCATTGGTACAAGAATTCCAAACTAAGGATCTTCCTGAAATTAACTTAGCTCACTTTATCAACTGTAAATAATTAGAATCCAAAACAACCCAAGTGTTCATTAAGAGATAACAATCTCTTCCACTTGTTCACTAACGCTCTTCATCCTAAATTGCAATATCGTGTTAGGACTCTCTCCAAAATCTTTGGAAGAAACCCTAGACCAAGCCAAACATGAAGATTTTCTTAGAAGACAATTTGAGTCTTCCTATCCTCCAACTGGAACTCACATGCTCATGAAAAATTTCAAAATTGACATGCTACCAACGATGGTGTTATGAATTCCTATGATTACAGACACACTTCACACTATCTTCCCAAGTGGTTCCAAGATTCTACTCTTTCACAACCACTTTTGACCAATCCTTTTCAACAACCTATTTCTACATCTTCCCATGTGAACCATGTAGATTCTCACAAACCACTTTCTTTGGTGGAAATTGAAAAATGTCTTCCTAGGCCTTCACCATGAGATCTTTACCCTACTTGCTCTATCAAACATTGGTATGATCTACACAAGTTTTGTTGGTATCATGCAAGTTGGGGTCATTCTCACGAGACTTGTCGCCAACTTTGAAATTTTGCTTTTGAGTATCTCATGTCCTAATTATGATCACAAAACCTTAATTCACGAGTGTCAACAAGCTTATGAAGTGACAACTAAGGCTCATGAAACCCAACTTAAGCATGATGCCCTTAATCAAGCTAACGTTCATCTCGCTATTTACAAGGATTCTCTTCCTAATCATCCAACAAGTAATACTCATTCCACTTCCAATGTTGTTGAAACTTTTGTCAATCCTAATTCTCTCATGAATGATGAGAATGTGGTCAATATGAATAATATGAAGAAAGTAGTCTCTTATATCGATCCTTATCCACATTCCAACTATAATAACTTCCCAACTTTCCGTACAATTCAAGACACTTATCCATCTCATCTTACAGAACTTGAACATATTGCAACGACTCCAACAAATTTAGCAACACGACTTACTCCATTCACTATCTCACATGTGTCCAATCAAATGATACATTTGGATACTCATTTTCTTTCCATTGATACAACTTCTACTTCTCACCTATCATCAACTTCTCTTAACTCCAAACCATCCACCTAGAAAACTACAAATCAATCTATTTTCATGACTTCACCACCTACAAAATCCATATCTTCAAAAGAATCCATCACTGACCCAATTATGCCACCGACATTACCCAATTCAACCCAATCAGACACACTTGACCAAACTACATTGGTTAAATCCCAATCAAATATTCTTCATCAACATCAATTTAAATGCACTTCCACTCCTCATTCAATGGACTTGCTTCAACATTACGCACCTTTATTTCACACAATTCTAATTGGGTATGATGCATGGGATCTTACATGGAACTATCGCGTCACCCATCTCAAATTCCTTTTCTAGAACTCATAAGGACTTCCCCTCATCATTGTAATCGTTTAATGCAACTCTTGTTCAAAATGAACATCCCTTGACCTCCACCTCTGGGGCAAGAAGCCACTTTGTCTAGATCTGAAGATGATATTCTTCAACAATGTGAAGAAATGTCTATATAGGTTGACGAAACTGTAGAACAGGTTGACGAAACTGTAGATACTTCTCTCACTCAAATTTCCTATTGCCTCAATGATTCTTGACGAAATGATGTTCCGTGCAAATGATCCTCCATTATTCATTAGTGTCCAAGTTGGTGATATCCAAGTCAAGCGTGCTTTGATTGATGAATGTTTTGGCATTTGTGTGGCTTCACTTGACTTCATCAAAACACTTGGGTATTCCAATTATAACTTTAAATCTACCCAAAGCATATGTCAAGGCTATGATCGAAGACAAATGCCTCCTCGAGGTTGTGTTTGGCTTCCTATCACCTTTCCTCCTATCATCGCTCGTATCAAGGTCATGATTTTCAATTTCCCATTATCATATAACATTTTATTCGGTTGACCTTGGACACATCGCATGCGAGCTATAGCCTTGTCGGCATGCCAATGTGTCAAATTTCTTCACAACAGTGCTATATATAAGATTCAAGGAGACACAAACCTTTGGAATTTTGAACAATTCCAGGAACATGGCGTTTTCAAAATACCCACCCTTGAACCTTTATCTAGTGTTCATTTTCACGAATCTCAACGATTTAACTATCCTGTTAACTCTAATAGAGGTTATAATGGCCACCCCTAACTTATAGGCAATATATCGCCTAACCTATTAGATTTCAACAATGACGAACCCAAAGAGATCAATTTGAAAATCAAAACTTCCGATCTCCTTTCACACATCATAACTCATTTACCTATTTTACGACCTCAGTCTCACCAAAAACCATTAGATGAGATTCCCGCTATCATAACAAAGACTATACAATCCATTCCGCATGCTTCCTCAACTGATTAAATCATCGATGCTTGCACTATTGATCTTCATACTCATGATTATGATGATTGATATTTATTAAATGACCCCTTTTTAACTGGGTTTGCTCAAGCTAAAGTTGCAGAGGTACTTTGATAACTTATTCTTTACAACATTCGTTACATTTACACAGTATAGTTCCTTCTCCTTCTACTGTTCTTGACATTATCTTTTCTTCACTAGATGGTCATAAGTTTGAGACGGAGCGCACACCCACTACTTCTTATCTAGTCACTACTGAGCCTCGTTAGAGTATGCTTCATGACAGGACCATATCGATTCACCATGTTTTCTGATCCTTCAAGCTTGCTCCCTCCTAAGATGTCGGCAACATTACACCTACTTGCACTAAGAACTATCATAGTTCTTGAGCTTACTCTTGATCCTACTCCGACTAGTTCTAGTGGTGGCGATGGCATACTACCTTTGCCTAAGCTTGATCCCCTACTTACATGATGGACTTACGAACCCTCTTGTGAATTCCATAAGATTGTTGGTCATTGGGCCAAGGATTGTCGTGTGCATTAGAGGTTCTTAGCACAACAACAAGCATTAAGCTCTACCTCTATTTCATATAGTAGACCTTTACATTCCACTACTTTTCGACGCACTTGTTGTTTTCATGGCATGAACACACATACCTCTACTCATTGCTGACAACTTTCGCAATACATAGATGCGCTTCGTATAGAGAAGACACAACCTGCTAATAAGAACCTGCCTCCCCTTAAGCTCCTTCTAGAGTACATCCTTAAATATGAGGAAGTTTATTGTCTTTGGCATCAATGTGCTACACATCATATAGACATGTGTAGAGTCTTGCAACAACATTTATGTGATTTTCCACAACCTACACCGTCACCTTCTCAACAACATACCCAGCGTCGTTCACGGGCAAAGGCTCAACCTTCCTTGCACCCATCATCATCTCAGAGATCAGATGCTTTTACTCACATTGCAACACTAGTTTCTCGCATTGATTATCCCTCACAGGAGATGCCACATATTTAACCTTCTTCTAGCATACCTACATTCTCCATTGAGACAATGCATTAGGAAGTCCTTGCACGTCTCTCAGAGAAGATAGACAAGACTATGGTTAAGTCTAGATTCCAATTACAACAGGTTTTATCCGATGTTATTGATGATCTATGTCGTGAAATCTATTTGGATTAAGCACGATGAGGGGGGAGACTAATTAAAGTCTGCCATTAATTCCTGTGTTGCAGGGGTTCACAACTCCTAATTGACACAGGGATTTCGTCAAACATGATGTTCAAACTACAAAGAACAAAACACTTGCATTTACACATCAAAATACATATGCAAATCTACCACAACTGGGTTTATTGAATGATCAAATACATGGAGGCAACAATACACTAAATCTGCAGGTCTACACACAGACCTCTACCTTTGAAAGGCAGTCTTATAATCACTTTCAGACCAAGAAAAATGCAAAACAATACATTTTGGTTTATTTTCGTTTTTTCATCGAAGGGCCAACCCCCTTCAAAATCGACACCATTCAAATTATATCCCCTAGAAGTAATGACACATGGTCTCCTTTTGACGTCTCCACATATTTCCCCAATGTTTCTTTGTCCATCTCAGGGGTTTTCATATTGTAACAGCGACAAGAAAGAACCAAATCCTGTTTCTGCATATACAACTAGTCCAAGTCGGATTTTTTGAGCATATTACACTTGTTTTGGATGTTTTTGGGCTTTCTAAGGCTCTTCAAACTTCAAATAGACCTTGTCGGGTCTTCCTAGAGCAGCATAACTAGTTTAAAAAAATGAAGAGAGACCCAATCGGGCTTATCTCCTTGCTCAATGTAGTTGGAAACAACTTATCATGTACAGGACTGAACTGGGAATCGAGCTCTGACCATCACTATTAGAAAACCCTACCAAGTTCAAGACTTAAGCAGGGATGGAACACTGCGAAACATTGTTTGAAGACTTGTCTCGAATGTAGACCTGTGTGGATGTTCAATCCCGAGCACGATGGCATCAAGGCAAATGGATTATAGTTTCAATTGGGCTTTGAGTCCCGCCGGTCAAAGAAGGGGTTTAAAGCTTTACTTCACGTTTTAACCAAAGCTTGTAATTCGAGTGACACTTAGAGAAAGTTTCATTCCATGCTAAGGCTTGTGCGGGGTTGTTTCACCTATAACCATTGCAAAAGACTTCACATGAATTAAGGCAAATGCGGACTTTCTTCCCTACGGACCATTGCTTCAACAGGTTACCGAACACATTGACCAAAACAAAACTTTCAAAGTCGATTAGCACTACAACTTGGAGCGATTACAACATATACCAATTCGGGGTTGAAGTTCTGAATAGCAAAGGAACCTTTCATCAACATTGCCGAAGGCCTAACCGTGGAATGCAATTTTGATTACAATTGAAGATTCAAAGTGACGCTGACAAGACCAAGTCGGGGATTCATAACTCAATTACAATTGAAAGGAGCTTTCAACTTCAAAAGGTGGAGTTTTTGATCTTCAGAGCACTAAGGCAACCAATCCATTGTGCAAGATGATGATTCAAATACAAGTGTGATGACATCAATACAAACATGCCAAGTACATGAACAACTTGGCACGGAAACCAAAAACTTCCCCCAAACACATCGAGAGCCAAAACACAAGATGGAAGCAAAAAACAAAAAAACAAAGACCATTTTGTTTTTGGCGATGCAAGATTGTAAAGGACCTTGGATGCTCCTGCATCACTATCAGTATTTGTGAGCACATTATTTGGCTATGGCATATTATGCCTCATATTCGCACTTAAGTGGTTTTTGATATTCATATTTCATTATAGCATTTGTGATGCATTGCTTATTTTTTTGTTATCATGGCACTCTTCTCTATCTTTGCATTTTTATCATTAAATTCATGATTCTTGCTTTACAAATATCCTTTTTCCATATATTCAAATATAGTTCTTTTATTACATTTCATTATACACTTTGCAAATGCCAATATTCCCCCTATTTTGGGATGTTGTCTCCTTACATTCGTGCTTAGGCTAACTCATTTGTTGAATAATATGGTTATTTATGTGATATGGTTATTGGACCATGCCCCACAGTATCATATTTTCCTTGTGATCAGCTACAAAGTGTACTTATCATTGTACCATCTATTGCATAAATGGATCTCTTATGATTCTCATTTGTCCCATATCATCCTCATTATAAACACACATAAGGTTTCTCTTGAGATTGCACACTTAACTTATGGGCAAGTTTAAGAATCTTTTGGATAATAGTCTTTAAGTAATTCTCTCTTGTTATCAATGTGCAAGCTTTCTTGTGTTTGTCACTTATATCACTCATGATTGGTTTTCCAAATCCATATGGAGGAACCAAAAAAACCATTAAAAAAGTCAAAAGCGAAATCATTAAAACAAAAGGCACTATGATCAAAAGGCAATTACAAATTCAAAAGTCAAAATCACACCAAAAGACGTGATTATTCTTTGACACATCTATTCTAGTTGAATCTCAAAGTCCAAATTTGACCTCATGATAGAACTAGAGTCCATTGGGGTGTGGTAGGCTAGTAGACTGGGGTAGGAGGTCTCATTATATCATATATTTATATTGCCACGTACTTTCTCACACAAGTACCCAATCTTCACAGTAGATTGACAACTGTGTAACGAGACCTGAGGAACGGGGAACATGTTGTGGGAAGGTAGGCCTATTTTACTTTTCTTGCAAATACAACCTTCATGAGATGATATATGTGTTTCACTTGTTAAGCCTAAGCTTTGCATTTATTAGTTACGAGTATCTTAAGTCTTTGTTGTTCAAACTGTTCTTAGCACGAGCACATTGGCTTAAAGTGTGTCTCATTTCTACTAAGGATTTCTACACCACTTATGTAATGTTTTCATTCCTTGTATTCAACGTATTACCCCTAATATCCCCCTTGATGAGTATCGTTTAAATAACCAATCACACCTCATTGGTTTCTCTTTTTGTGAGTTGTAGTGTAAGACCTTGGATAGGACCAAGGCTTTTGACTTCCTATAAATAACCTCCATTTTTACACCTCTTTGGTTGGTCTTTTTTCAGTTGCATTATAAGGTTTTGGATAGGACCAAACCTTCCTCCCAAAATTCCCTTAACTCCTATAAACAACTATATGCCACGTGTTGCTATAAACAACCATACTCTTTTACATTACATGTTAGCACAAAATCTAAGTTTGGTTTGCCATCTACTTTTCACACCATCTCATTGTCATACTAGTCATGTCATTAGATGGTTGTGCTCTCTTACATTGTATTTTAGAACAAGCACTAAGTTTGAGTCGTCATCTTTTAGAGCTTTTAACTTTTCATTTATCCATCATGTTCTTGTTTGATTTTTGTGGACTTCGCTTATCTTACATTGGGCTTTTGACATGCTTACATGTTTTTCGTTATGTTTGACTTGACATGCTTGTCTTACATTTTGATTTACATTTCGTTTTCAGTCATTTATGTTTTCTTTGTGTTTTGATTTGATATACTTATCTTACATGGGCTTACATTTATTTACTTCCATATTTTTATTTGATTTTCCTCACATTGATATTTCATTTACGTACAATGTTATACATGTTTTTTCACATGATTTAGTGTGTTCTACAGTCATTTGTCATTATTTTGCCATTTACATGCTTGGTCTTTTGGTTTGAACCTAGCCTTACGATCCTGACTTGTATGTGGACTTAGGTTTTCATACACATCTATAGCATATATTTGTACATTGGGATGTGTGCCTATAATTATAGTTATTATTGACTATGTTATCACAACTTAACCAAAAAATAGTAAAACAATTTGGTGACCCCCTCCATTATTTGAATGTTTAAACCTTAGGATTCCTTCTATGGTCTAATTTCACTTCCCATATCTGATTTTCAGATCTTGGATGTTCTTATTTGTTCCATCCCAGTGCTATATTCTTGTTCACACTCACCTCTCAAATGTGCTCCTGAAATTTTGGTGAATCTTTCCGCTTTCAGAATTTTCAACCCCAAAGGGTTAGGTTATTATTTTCTATTTACCTTATCAAGTATGATTTTCGACCGCTTAAATTTTATTCTTATAGTTTAATGTGTACCATATTGTTATATCATTAGCTCTAGATATTTTTATGCTTTCTATATTATCCATGCTTACATCTTATGCTAATTAAGAGAGCTAGATCTACCAACCCTATCATGTATTAAGGATATCATATGAAGGTTGCTCCTTTTAAAGTAGTTGTTGCATACCCTTACTCAGGAGATTATAGCTCGGACCAAAAAGATATCTAGGGCAGCTATGGCTCATACCTAGAAAACTTTATCAAAGGTAATAAATCCTACATATGCATGCATTGCTTCTATTTTATAGTCTTGTGTCCCTAGGGTTTCTCAAATGCAGGGATTGTGCCCTCCACAATCGACACTGTGATATTTGCAATGTAGTCATTCCACAAAAAAATAAGTCAAGGTATACATATGGTACTTTCAATTATTTTCAGCATTTATTTCTGTACTTCATTTAAGTTAGCTCAGTGGTTGTGTTGCTATGTACTTGTCCGAAACACCATTCCATGTTACACTATTGTGACATGCGATGAGCTTCGAGTGGGGCATATATATCCACACAATATTTTTAAACTTTACCATTTACCGACATTTTTTCTCTTGCAAGACCCTATCAAGTTTCAATCTCTGAGTGCATGCCTTATAGGGTGTACCGGGAAATGGGTGGACAGACCATTGGTGCTTCGCAAGATTGTTGTTTAATCATATCATTCTTACTATTTGTCTAGCTTTGGTAGAGTGTCCATCCATTTATATCCTATCATGTTTCCCTGAAATCTTGAAATCCTGAAACCTTAAAATTTGGCTAAGTTTGAAATCCAATAGGGCCCTCCAAAACCTAGAATTCACATTATAGCTCGTAGAGGTTCGAAACCACTCCCAAACATCCTAAAAGTATATATATAAAATATAACTTAAAGCATAAAATGTCAACTTATACTGTGTTTTTTTTTATATATATACTGCCTATTTCAACACCTTTCCTACTTTGATTCCCTAAGCAACCTCCCTTCTTGATAGCTCCTAACTAGGTTGGTCACTTTTCCAAGAAAGTCCCCTGGTTAACCCTGCCACCCACTTTTTCTACAAAGTCGGCTTGGTTGACCTTGTCCCCTGTTTTTCCTACTAAGTCGGCTTGGTCAGCCCTATTAAGAAAGTTACGACACATTATGGAATTAAGTCACCCTGGTCAACATAGTTTGAGGCCTAACAATAATTTTTTCTAAACAGGATCGTGTAAGACGACCTTGTCGGCTAAAATTCTGGAAGGGACAGAACCTATCCATTGCTATAATTACAACCTTCACTTCAATCCAATAGAGAGACATTATTTTTCGCATTATTACAGCTCACAATTTTTTTACATCTACATTTGAAAGAGCCATTGCTTAGGGTTTGCCTTGGAGGGAAGATAACTTGTCTTGTGGGAAGTCTTGGATGCAAAGTAGGAGTCTTTTAGCCTAGAGCTGATTTCTATAGTGTGATCTTTACAAAGCCACAACAATCTCTTGCAAAGCACCATTGGCTTAGGGGGAGACTGAGAGTCGACAGGTTCGCTCAAAGGTATCTCTAACTTTTGCTATTTCATTTGATAGATAGATATTGCACAAATTAATATGTTTTGAATGTATAACTCCTTGTTTATATTACCTTTGTACTTAAACTTAGTATAGTTATAGGGTTTAGTTTGCTTGCCATATTCCATTTTAGGTGATCTAGGCCTTCATTTGCCTACCATGATCCCTTGATTGTTTTGTTTGTGTTAACCATCCCCATTTGTGTTATATGCTTTGATAACATTAAATTTGTTTTCTTTCATGTATTCAAACTTAGCTAGGGTTAATGCATGGTATTATTTGTCTAGAAGCTTTGGAACCCTCTCCTTTAGTGTTGTGTGATAAGTGTTCCCTTAGGTTTAATGGATTTAATTTGATAATGCTCCCGATATACAAAGTATTGCAATGGATGTTAGTTGATTACTTTATCCGATCTTGGATTTACTAAGTAGGATAAGTTTTAGATCTATCTTAATTTGTTGCATACACATACTAGTAGGGTCTTGACACCTACGATGACTAGTAATGTAATACCATCGATGGGTGTCTGTGTGAAACCGTTCCAACTCTTAAGAACCATGGTTGTGCCAAGTAAGTGTTGCTGAGTATACCCTCTACTAGCTAGGAATGGCATCGTAAATGGATTTTGACTTGAACCATTATCTACCATAATGCTATGTATAATCATAAAATGTGAATTGACAAAAGCATGTATATAGAGTTGACCATTATTTCTATCATCATTTGGAATATAATGGTCATAAAATGTAACATATGCAGCTTGTGTTCGTGAACTGGTAACCATACCTATAATACCATCTAAGATATGCTCGTTGGAAATCATTGGTTGATGTGTTGGGAGTGCCATGTGAACATTGTCTTGCTATTTAGTATCATAATGTGCAAGTGGATTGTTGAAGATTTGCAATCATTGTTTAGGCACAACGAGAGATTCAGTGTTGTATTATGGTCTTTCACTTGAATAACATTACTATTGACTAGATCTTCTATCATGTTTCAATGAAAACCATCGATTGGTAGAAACTCATGCTACAAAGGTAAATATATCATGTTGCATTTAATCAACCTTTTAAGCACCTGGTGAGGAGCCCTGGGTAACCTTTTAAATTGTCTATGCTTTCTAGAAGGTGGAAGAACTACCCTGTTAGGTGGCTGTGAAACTGCATTTACATTTTTGGCCTCATTCTTAGCTTGAAAAGCTAGAGCATCATAAGCCTTAGCTTTGAATGTTCTTTTACCTTAATATTTGGAGTTGTTAGTGGAGTAAGGGGCATAAGACCCATATTTTTGCATGTTAGCTTTTAAAATCTTAATCTCAAATTTGTGAACTATAGCTCACCTAAATATTGGCAAATATTAAACATAACTTAGTCTTTGAGTGGTTGAAGCAAACTGTTGGATAATATGCTTTGTAACTCGCTATTAGTTATTTGGTGAGATATTTTTTCAAGTGTAGTCTTGAATTGAAGTACATACTCATTAACATTCTCATTAGGTCCTTGTTTAAGTTGAGCAAGTTGACAAAATGTGGCTTTTTGGTTTATGTTTATAGAAAAGTGAGCTAAGAAAATATCAACTAAATCATTGAATCGATGCATGGAGGTCATAGTTAAGGCGTAGGACCAATCCAATGCATATTCCTTTAGACTTCTAGGAAAGAGCTTGGTCATTTACAGATTATCATGAGGAAAACCAAAGCATGAAGCAAAGTAGTATCGAATGTGTTGCACGGGGTCTCCTTTGCTGTTGTATAATTCAAATTTAGGCACTATAAGACTGGTAGGCAAAGGATGAGTGAGGATATCATGAGCCAATGGGTTGTGTAAGAAGTGACCACATGGCTATACTTTTGAGATCCTTGGACAAGTTGCCTAATTTGTTCTTGCATGTCTTGGAGAGATTGGTGAATGAACGCATCTTTAGATGTAGTAGCATGTGTATGATCCATAATAAGATTAGCATAGGTAGGAATAAAGGCTTGATTGGTATTTCGACTGAGACCAAGACCAAGAGATAAAGCATTAGAAGCGAGCCGAGATGGTACATTAGTTGTAGGAGGTACAAAAGATGTAGTAGTCTATGTAGGAATAGTTAGAGAAACCTGAGTAAGTGCTAGAGGTGGAGACATAGAAGGATTAGTTGGAGCACTAACCTCACCACTTGATGTAGAAGTAGAGCTTCCAATAGGCGGATTAAGAACATTCAAAAGATCTATGGTAACATTCTTAGGTGTAGATTCCGTAGCCCTTATTCTTCTATTTCTCTTTTCGATAACAACATAAATCATAGCATCAATTTCTTGAGGAATTGTCGAAAGATAAGCTTCATAATCAGTGTTGGACATCTCATAAAAGTTGGGAACATCACTATCAATAGGATTATTATTATTATGATCATTGGCATTGTTATCACAAGCATTGTCATCTGAATCATCAAAAGAACCATAATCATGATATATATGTATGTATTCACCATTCACTTTATTTGTATTATTGTTCACATTTGTATTATCAACAACAAAAGGAGGAACATAATTAACATTTTTTATTTTTAATTTTAAATAAGCATGAATACCAAACTAAGGAAACTGAATCAATTCACAAGTAGAACCACTCATTGGAGTTGGATTTCACTCACATGCACTAGAACTACATAGGCCCATGATTCCAAGAGTGTGGGATATGTAGCTATAACTCCTCAAGAGGTTGCCCGAGCCAACTAACTTGCACACACAATATTTTATGCATACATTTGAGGATTAGATCAAGATCCAAGGAGAGGCCAAAACAATCCATTCTACTTGCCAATTTAGCAAAGCAAAACTACAGTTCTATTCGTCATTAGTCTGCGTAGAGGTCCAAAAATTTATAGAGCCTAGAAAGCAACATAGAACACAATCAACCGCAAAGGACACAATTGACCCTCTAATAATTCTGACTGGGACACAATCAGCTCTCCGCAAATTCCGACTCAGCAGCAGAACACAATCAGATTCTCAGAGTTGTGAAGCAATCTCTTCTAGAAGCCAATCACAGTTCTAGAATTTAGAATTAATACAGAGGGGTGTGCATTTCAATTTTCTTACCATCTCTTTCGTCCCATTGCTTTTTCACTCATTTCATTATACTATTAGTATTCTAATTCAACACTTTAGGGCATAATCAGACCTATAGTTTACTGCACATCTGTAGGTTTCCCTTGTGCCTTTGCTTTACCCATTGTGCAGTAGTGTGAATCACCCTAGTGTCACTTTTAAGGTAAACATAATTGGTGAACTATATCCTTTGATCATCCATCCTAGGGTTTCACAACCCTCTCCCCCTCGGGTCCGACTTCTAATTTAATACTTTTTGGATTAGGTGTGTTTCCAATCGTTTCAACATTAGCCCTAGCTTCCTTCATGTTTCTCATGCTTACATCTTATGTTACTTTTTGATTTTTTAGAAAGGACTTCACATCCTCTCTTTAGAGAATTAAATGCAACTATATACTTCGGAATGACCTTATTTTGGGACAAGATGTGATGGCACAAGACTTGGATTGATGTTGATGCTATGTAGACTCAGTGTGCAAGCTCCTTGGACAAATGTGCTTAACTCTTGATAAGACTCGATGATTATGTGCTAGACATTGTGCTTGTAAGAGATTAGGCTCCAAGTTTGCTTGTGAATGACTAAGGGTAAATTTGTATATATAGGGCTCTCTAGGACACTTTGAACATAGGCCGACCCTAGAGGATGGTGATAAGCGAAAATCAAGGCATGGGGAATCATGCCAAGGCAGAAAGGACCCACAAAAGGGTGAGGGTTAGAATTGATGGTTCACCGATTTCGACCTAGAGGGCAGTAAGGCTTAGAACATACATTAGGTTGAACGGAGAAGGGATGACGACTGACAACTTATAGATTTGAGGTGTACCTAAGGAAACCTAGATGGATCAAGGACGAAGAGAGTCTAATGTGGGTTGAAGGTGTTTGGAAATAGTCAAATGTACACAAGCAGACCAAGTGGGCTAAAACATGACAAAGACGCAATGGAGAAAGGTCTTGTACCAAAATTAGGTGTCTAGAAAGAGAAAATAAATAGCAAGCTATCTTAAGTTTTGAGGCTTTGTTGCAGTTAGATTTTTGAACAATTGTATAACTATTTTTTTTTAACTCTTAAAGAATCATAAACTTAAAAGTCATAAAATATTAAGTTTTGTTCAAATATTAATAAAAAATTTAAAGTTGAAGGAATTATTGTAAAGTTAAAAAATTGAGTTATAATTTATACATATTAATATGATTAATTTTTGTTTTAGGTATGACTAAGTGGGTCCCCTTGCCTTGTAATTTTACCAAAAATACGTGAATTCAGATCTATGAACTTGTAAATGTAAGTCCATGCTTAAACACTAAATTGGGGTGCTTGGCAAGGCACTTACAAATTTTTGATTTGTTGTAGCCTCTCTCAATTGGAGGTTTTAAGCTTGTTTGGCATAAAACATGCCATTTTCCCATTAGTTGGATTTGCTCAGATCAATTAACTTGTAAATGTAAGTCCAAACTAAAACACCAAACCAGGGTGCTTGTCAAGGCACTTACAGTTTTTTGATTTGTTGTAGCCTCTCTCAATCAGAGATTTTAAGCTTGCTTGGCATATAACATGCCATTTGCCCATTAGTGGGATGTGAACTCAGATCAATTAACTTGTAAAAGTAAGTCCACACCAAAATGCCAAACCTGGGTGGTTGGCAAAACACTTAACAAATTTTTGATTCATTGTAGCCTCTCTCAAGTAGAGGTTTTAAGCTTGCTTGGCAAAGAACATGCCATTTTCCCGTTAATGGGATTTGAACTCAGATCAATTAAATTGTAAATGTAAGTCCACACCAAAACACCAAAGCGGGGTGCTTGGCAAGGCACTTACAAATTTTGGATTTATTGTAGCCTTTCTCAAATGGAGGTTTTAAGCTTGCTTGGCATAGATCATATCATTTTCCCATTAGTGGGATTTGAACTCTTTTCAATTAACTTGTAAATGTAAGTCCACACCAAAACAACAAACTGGGGTGTGTGTCAAGTTTCTCACAAATTTTTGATTTAGTGTAGCCTCTCTCAAGCGGAGGTTTTGAGGGAAAATGTCAATAGGGTAATGACTACTTATGGAGGTCATCTCGAGATGACTTAAAAATACAGGTGTAAAATCCCACAAATTAATAATCTAATAAAACAACTTAAACAAATATTAAATTATATCTAAATTTTTAAATAAAATATAATGCTTATTTTAAAATATTTGTATTATCTTATATACTATTATTGCTTTTGGATTTTATCTTTCTTGGTGTTTTTAATTAAATTAATTAAGTTAAATTTGACCTTTGCATGTAGACACATCCTGGCTTTTGGGATGAGTTTCCACTTTCCATTGAAATGGGGACACTTAGGGTCTCCCTAAAGTCCCCTCTTTAGGGAATGCATCTTAAAGGACAGGGTTGTAATCCCATGATATCCTCTTTTTGGGGTGACATGGGAGAATTTTTTCAGGTGTTTCCCTAGAAGCATAGTAGAAAAACTTAGGAACCATAGTTACTCGGCAGCCAAAAATTATGACCCGTACTTGGGACTCGGTAATTACTCAGCACTTTTATCGCTGCTTAAAATATATATAAATTCATAAAATACACTATATTACAGAAGAAAATGAAATGAATGTAGAGATTCAAAGAACACATAAGAGTCATAAACATGTTTTATATTAGTTTTTAAGCAAGTAAAGTACAATGTGAATGCCGAATGCTCTATTTTAAACAAAAAGAAAACTAAAATGGCTCATGGAAGTTCTCTCCAACTCCGCCTCTGCTGCTCCCTAGAAGGGGAAGGTAAAGACTTCATAAATTTCAATTCTCATATCTGTTCTTTGCCCCTTATCATTCAATTGATGATAAACACAAAACTTCCACAAATCTATTTAAAACAAGATAAATATAAACATGGAGCAGAAAATTGAAACAACTTTCAACACCTACATCCAATCAAAACCTTGAAATCTTGTACTATTTCACTGCTGTTTTCAGCTTTCCGCTCAAGAAAGACTAGTACAGTATATAAAATAACAGGGCTCAAAAAAAGATCATCAAAAACATTCAAAGGCTGGTTGAAGAAACTGAAAATCTAACATAACGAAACCAGCCTTTGAAGAGGAAATAATGAACAATTGAGGGATGTAGAAGGAACAGGAAAATGTTGAAACATATGAATGCCACAAAATTAGTGCTTATTCTATAGGTAAACACAAAAAAACGATGGCAGAATGAAATATTCGTGATTTTTTTTGCACTTTCCTTATATTTTCTAGGTTGCCGGGTTTTGGCTGGTTACCAGGCCAAAAATCATGGTTTAGGCGGGTTACCGCTCTCAGAAAACTGTGGTTTTTGGCCTGGTAACTGGCCAGCGATTTTCCGGCAGTCTACCTGTCTGAACAAAAAAATAAAGTTTTTTTTTGGTACCCGCCGGGTACCTGTGTTTTTTAATACACTGCCTACAAGCACTGCATTTTTGTGAATTATAGTTGAAGGCAATGGTCTTGGTTATTTTGATGATGTGATATGCCTCTTCTAAGGATGTTGCAAACCAGTAGCTTCACACTAGCTGAGAATCATTGCTGAATGCAGGACATTCATTAATTAGATAAGGCTATTGCTTCCTTTTTGACCCTTTTCACAGACAACAAACATTGTTTTTAAAAACAAATACAATATGAGATTATTCCTGATAGAATCACTGGATACTCCATGACTACCTTCAGTGAGGTTTCTAGTAATTGAAGTTGAATTTCTATTGCTTTTGTTTACTTGTTTTGGATGTTTTGTTGAGTTTATCAACTGTTTCTATGTTTCTAATTTTTCAAATCTTAAAGTGAGAATCATTAAAAATTACATTGTCTTGTTTTCACTTTTGAGCAGCAGTTAAGGAACCTCATCTCATCTTTACTTACCCTTTTACATTTGATTGTGATGTTTTTGTTCTCATGGAAACAAAGGATTGAGTACAGTAGAAATAACGATATTTGCATGACCTGCCAGGGTGATAAACAAAATTAAACTCAACTATGAAAAACAAATTTGTAATTTGAAACATATAAATTCTTGGCAATAACAGACCCAATTGTTCTATGCTATATCATTGTCAGATCAGAGTATTTGGAGATTTTGATTTAATTCATTTGGTATAGCAAATTTAACATTTTCAACTGATCACCACTATTGTGTACTTTAGGCGGGCTTCCTTTAATAATATCTTCTATTGACCGCCTTGAGCAATGATTAAAATTTGGCCAGATTCCCTTTGAGGTTCTTGTGCGAAGACAAATTGCTCGGTTATTAGATCCAAGTATTCAGTGCGCACGCTTTATTTATGATGAATTGCTGAAGGTATTGTGTTCATTTATGTTTAATGTATGCTTTTCCAATTATTCTCCCCCCTCCCCCCCCATTTTTCCTAGGAAATAACGTGCATGTTATTTTTGCATTTCATTGCAGATTGCCCATAGATGCAAGGCACATGAGCTGGAACGGTTTCCGGTTCTTCGGAGGCATTTGGATGAAATTGTGGGAAGTTTTTTACGTAAAGGTTTGTCTCCAGCTGAGACAATGATTGGGCATCTTATTGAAATGGAGGTAATGGGTAAATGCTAATTATAGATATATTAGTATCATACAAATTTGACATAAAATTGTTTTGCAATCTATGTATAAATGTGGTGAATTTTAACACATATGGTCCAACTAACTTGTGCATATGCAAATAGACACGTAGAAAAAACTTAGAACACTTGACTAAGAAACAATAATGATTTCTTAGCATTTGACATCATTATTAGCTCTTAAAAAACCAAACAAAGCGATAATGGTGCGATTTATTTAGAAGTAACGATCTCCATTTACATAGAGATTGCCTAACAAAGCTCTAAAAAGTTGTCATCAATTGACAAAATTTGCGAGGGTGGTGTGCAGATATGAACAAGTCAGGTCATAATGTGACCTTCCAACATGTTCCATAACTTTATAATAAAAAAACCTTCAAAGACTGAGATGGCTTGAATTAAGCCCAAAAGGATCTAATTATAACCGTGTTCATAAAAGTCGATTGAGAACTTCAAACTTATCATAGTCTGCCAAATCCTGCTCCACTCAAAATCGAGCTTCACCCCTCCATCCATCGCACCAACACTGCAGTACCATTTGTGTGTTGTTTGTTGAATTTCCAAAAGACTGATTAAGAGAGGAGTGAAATGAGGGCAAGGTGGGTGGTTTATTAATATTCATACATTTAATTAAAAATATAAATGGACGACCATACAGGTAGACTGACTAGATTTACTAGGCTGTCAGGTGTTACATCCATTCAATAACAAATATGTAGTGATAGGAGACCAATAGATTTTTTGGCAATTATTGATATAATAGTTTCATTAATTTAAACTACTTCAACTCTGTTTTATTGAAAGTGAAAATTCAGCCAAAATTGGTGAGATTTATGCTCTAAAATATTGGTCCTTATACACTTACTGAATGCTCTGCTATTTGGTTATGCAATTTTTTTTTTTTTTTTTCGTCTTGCAGAATATATGTCTTATTTTATCAATATTTACCATTTCTTGCCATTATTTATTAAGAAGTTACTTGACTAGCGGTATTTGTTTTTCCTGGAGTATAGTTGGTGTGGCCTATGAGCTCCTTTTGATGAGATCTTGCTCTGAAAATGATGGATAGGAACTCTTACACCCATTCTTCGTGGCTTCCTAACTTGCCCACTGATTAGAGATCTTGTTGAATTGCGAAGTTTAATGTTTCAGGGATATTATTTGCTTGCAGGATATTTGGCAGATCTGGAATTTGTTGCTTTTGTTTTTATAGTTTATATTAGGTTATTCTGAACTCGTAACATTGTTAGACTGTCACAAACCCTCAAGTCTGAATATCTTCAAGAATTCTGAGCACTTAAAAAGTAGGCCTTGTTAGACTTACAACAGGAAGTTGCCTTCTTTAAAAATTTTCTACAGTGGTCTGCTGGATGAAGATCATTGCATACATACGTTTTTTCCCATAGTATTAGCTTCTTATAATACAACCGTGATATATTCCATTTTCATATTTTGTTAATATACTAGCTATTATTTGCAGATGGACTACATAAATACTTCACATCCTGCATTTATTGGGGGCAGTAAAGCAGTGGAATTAGCATGGCAACAGCAAAAGTCTAAATCTACAATCCCCACAATTAAAACCAAGGTCTGTACATAGGATGGGGTTGACTGTTTTGATAGTGTACTAAGTCTTGTATTGAAATATGCTCATCGTTTATGTTGAATTCTACTTTTTCCAACCAGGACGGTACTGATTCTGATCGAATTCCAGCAACTGATAAATCTCAAAGATCAAGGGCTATATTTGCAAGGTCCACTCCATCTGGAGTTGTTGCCGATTCGGTATGCACAGACAATATTGCCCCTGATGAAACTCTCATTCAACTTCGTAGACGCTGATTTTTGATTTGCGTAGCCAAATACAGCCAAACATGCTTTGTAATATGGAGCACCTTTCATTCAATGCTTTTGATGTTGCCGAGCTAAGATTTTGTTTGTCTTGAATTCAGGGTGTCCGGCCAGTCACAACATATGAAAAGGCAGTGTCAGCAGGTATATTATAATATTAATATAATCCTACTTCAAGTATAATATTCAAGAAATTTGTTCTTTATACTTAAGTTGATATGTTAGAAGTGCACTTTGAACAAATGATTAGTTTATTAATGAAATAATTTTTTACCAAAAATGCATTATTCTCATTTCTGCATTTAAGACTGACACAATTTAGACCAAGAAAGCTTAGTTAAGCACAGTCTAGAAGAATAAATTTCGGCAAGCTTTTGTGCAGTTGAAGAAACATTTTACGAACAAAGTATGGTAGACTTATTTCATTCTTTTCTGTCACGTTCTGGATTGCCAATAAAACAGGAATCTCATCAATTTTTGGAAGCAGTGACTCCCGTACATCTGCTAAAGACACTTTGGCAAACAACACATATAATGAATCTGTAAATAGTGTGGAATCCGTGTTTTCCATGATCCAATTGAGAGAGGTAAGCTTTTATGTAGGATACCTTTTCTGATTTGAGCATATCTTTTAAATTTCTAATTAGAAATTGTGGGTTAACAATGGTCCAGTAATTTGCTTTCTACCTTGTAATGTTATAATTTTTTAGTTTTTTGATAACCTATCTGTATGTGGTTTTCAGCCACCCACTGTACTGAGGCCTGCTGAATCATTAACAGAGAATGAGTCTGTTGAAATAGCAGTGACAAAGTTGCTCCTGAAGTCCTACTATGATATTGTCAGAAAAAATGTTCAAGACTTTGTACCTAAAGCAATTATGCACTTTCTGGTAATTCTGATTCTTTGGCATAATTTGAGAATTGAGTTGAGTTGGATGTTGTTATACCTGGATGGTTAGTACTAGCTTTTGCATGGTTAAGAGTTGTTCTGGTCTTCTGTCTAGTGTTTGCTTTAAGCATCAGCGATGTTTTCAGCCAGTCTAGCTTATTATTTTGTTATTATGTTTTCTAGGTAAATCATTCAAAACGAGATTTACATGGAATTCTCATCAAGGAACTGTATAGGTATGGAAAGGGATTTTGTGATTGGAATTCCAATTTCCATGTTGAAAGAACTGTTAATTCATGATTAGCGACTCGTATGGTTTGGTTAACATGATATTACTTTAGACATATTTCAAAATACAAAAAGTTATATTTACAATACTCATTCAGAAATATCATATGCAGAGAAAATCTATTTGAAAAGGTGCTGCAGGAACGTGAAGAAATAGCAGTAAGAAGAAAACGTAGCAGGGAACTTCTTAATGTTCTACAGCAAGCAGTATGGGTAAGCATGTTCAGTTGTCACTTCTAACTGCAATTGTAATTCTTAAGCTACAATGGGAGTGGATCCTGTATTTTTTGTTCAGGTTCAATTCTCTTCCTGGATGTTCTGTTTTTACCTTACTAAAATATTCTTTTTGGGTCGTAAATGAATTTTAATTGTGTGATCTTCTGTGTTTTGATTCTTTAGACATTGGATCAGTTACCTCTAGAGTCTGATATGCCATCCAGAAGTTCGAACTTAGCATTGGATGCAACAGGCTTACCAAGGGCTAGTGCTCTTACACCATCAATTTATGGAATGACCAATGGCGATTATAGGGGTGTTGGGTCCTATATGGGCTCCCCAACTCGTATGAAGTCTCGAAAGTCTCCTCACTCAGGAGAGCAGCCATCTCCATTGAATTTGAGTGTGGCGGCTAATGGCAGTGGACAATCTTCAGCCATAGGGGCAGGTTATCCAACTATCAATCTGTGAAGTACTTGTTATCTTGCAGCTTTGAATTCTGTTGTTAGAATATATTGGTAAGTCCAGTCCAACCATTGGACTGGACTGCATATGGGCTTTCGTCTTAAGGTATTGGCTGATCTACTTATGTGGTGAACACCGTATTCTTACTTTTGGCATGGATTAACAGCTGGAGGCAAGACAGTCACCCCGGGTTATCATTGATAATAGCATGCACTGGTATTCAATTTTATTTATTATTTATTGGGTGGCCATCCCTGCAATTGTCTATTTTGAAAATGGTACTTATTATGAGGGTTCAAGTTAAAGACCAGTTATGGCTTGGAACATGGTCTCACGGAACAGAGGCATTCAATTTAATTTAATAAAAGCTGCTTATCTTTCACTGTTGCTTGGGTAGCCCATTTGGATATAGGCAGGTTTAAGCTTGTTTCTTTTTGGAGTTGGTTATATGAACATGAGATCTTATTGCAAATAACAATGTCAATGGTGATTTTCTAAAAAATGTTGAATTTTAAAATTCAAACCTGGTTGACTGGATCACACACTATTGTGTATTTCAATTTCTCTAATCAAATCAAACAACCATATGTTTAAATCACAGCTTGTGCAGTTGAACTTGAAACCTAAGGATCTTGTGTGCTCTTTAACCAAGTTATGCTTGCCTGGCAGTTGACCCAAATCATTACTGGCTGGAGAGTGAGATTTATCAGTTGTGACTACCATCTATAAGATCACTTAGCTCCACTCAATTGCATAAGTGAAAATTGGTTTCTCACAGTTGGGAATCCCCCGTATGCTACAAGCATTTCTAGGATTTTAAACATTAAAAATGTACATGCTCACTTGTGTTCGTGTATGATGTGTATACACATAATACAATGTGCATGCTTGTGTTTTTGCATATACTTAATGTTCTATAAGGTTTGATCAACTTAATAAACAAAAGAGCATTGTGGGATTAAAACTGAATGTGTGTATGCGTATTTGCCTCTGAAATAATACAAAGAAGGCTGCAAAACACACGACATAAATAAGTCTAATTTTCATTTGAATCAATCTGAGAAATTACATGCACAGACGGTTTCTATCATGGTAATTTTTAGGCGCTATTTTTCACCAATTAGTTATTTTTTTGACAAATTTCTCAAATTTTAGGTTTGTCAATGAACAAATTTTTGAAAAAATATTTCTCAAAATTTCTTATAAAATGTCTGTCAAGTTGTTCAATAGGTCAAAATATACATGTTCTCTGTTTTCTCTAGATTTCACCTACTATATATATGTATCATAGTTTTCAATATAAAAATATTCATCTGCTATTAGACACTTCCAAAAAATTTATTATTTCGTAAGAAATTCCCTAGTTTCTATAGTAATGACAGAGTACCAAAGAGACTAACATAGACAACTAGAAGACAATCAAATTGATTACCACAGTTATGTGCTATTTAAAAGTCTAGTCTACTAAGATTTATGAGGGTTTAGCAAATTGAAAATGGATGATGTCCTTTTGTTGGAAAATGTAGAAAATAGGCTGTCATCACAATTCGAATCTTGGATTTGGGAGTTCTCAAAGTTTTGAAGCTTGGGATTGGGAGTCTTCGAAGCTTTGACCGTTGGCATTTGGTAGTTCATTGTAGTGCCTTGCCTTGGCAAAGAAGAATTGCTAGCTTTTCACAAGATGTTGAATGTAACTAGATGATACCAATTGATACACGAGCTTTCGTGAGCTATGCAAGAGGGACCTTCGAGTATTTTTCATTTTGTATCTTCTTTTTGAGAAGACAACCTTTGACTCTTCATTTATCTCTAAAAAGCGAGGCTTCATTTGTAGCCAATAATAATCCTCAAAGGAGGTAGACTTAAATAATTTGGTGCTAAACTACCATGAATTGGATAAGCAATTGTATTAGGATAAGTTTGAAATTAAGATTTAAATGCCAAAGGCAATGAACAACATGCCAAGTGTTTGAAAATCAATCCAAATTCTAATTAAATACTCGTTATTGGGCAAGGTAGCAAAGAGACTAGTAAAATAGCAAATGAAATACATAATGATATCTCACTTATGTAGTTCAATCCATCTACAAATGTAGTGATGTGTCCCAAATTGACAAGTTGAATGCTTGATATATATTGTTGAATTACTTGACATAGACTTAAAGACTTGCAACAACAATGATGGTTTGTAAATAGACAAGTTTTAGCACGATATCATAAGTTTGGCCTCTTATTCCAAAAATTATGATACCATGGATTTTACCTCTCATATGTTAGTTGAATTTGCATGGAGGTGACTAGTTTGTATAGGAGAAGATGAAGAATTTTCAAGGAATATAAAATTCCTTAGAAGACTCTAGAGAAGACTTATCTAGAAAGTGTGGAGGATGGTGGAAGATTCTAAAGGATGTGGAGAGCTCTAGAATATGTTAAGGAGGACTAACGATGATTAGGAGGAGATTATATAATGATTGGAAATGTGATTTGAAGGAGAAAGTTGGGGTAGGTGAGGGTAGGGATGAGTAAATTTAAAATTCACAAAATAATGGATAAGTGAGATTAGTGATAAATGAGATTGTTAATATGAGGATTAATTGACATGGGATGGTATAAGGTTAATACATGATATGAGGGATGAAGGGGTTGTTAGACTAGGATGATGTTAGACCAAATTATGGATGAAATTAGCATGATGAAGGAGCGAGCAAATTTATATGTACACATTTTACCCCTCTTTGAAAGGGCATTGTGACTAGAAGAAGAGTAATGGTCTTGCAAAGAAGAGAGATGATCATGGATGTTAAATTAGAGGATGAATGATGCCCCTTCAAGGGGACATGTAGGGAGGGACGAGACAGATGGTCACTTGAAAGAGGAAACGAGTGCCGGGATGTGTGAATAGAGAAAAGAGGTTGGGATGTTGTGAAGATGATTGAAGAATGATTTTGACACAAGTAATGAGATACAAATTGACAATGCCCCAAACAAATACATATACGAGGGAGCAAAAATGAAGGTGTCACGAAGTTAGACATGCCCCAAATCGAAACAAACCATAATAAGATGATGATAAAACATTGGGAGCTTTAGACATATCTTAGACAAAGACATGCGAGAGAGAACTGCAGACTTAGATTGAGTGATTGACCATAAACTTTAGATGTATCTTAGGTAAGGACGCATGCTAAGGAGAGATGTGGTTAAAATATGACTGATTTGACAAGGTTGATTAAATATTTGATGGGTGTAGCTCAAAGTGTATATCAAGTGATGATGAGAGCATGTGTGAGAAATGATATGATTGAGTGACCAAGGGACAAAGGAGAATAATTGGTTAGTGCAACTAAATTGTCCTTGGGCACTTTGAAGTGACTGAGCGTTGCCTACATAGTCTCAAAAGATCTCAGGTCAATGTAGTTCTCTTTAAGAGGGAAGAATGAGGTGATAGACAAGAGAATAAATGATGAACAAATGTAAGGGATGCCAAAATAGATGTGTGGGATGCGATTTATAGCAATGGATGTGTTGGAATGTTGCCAATCGATGAGCTACGATATTGACGATGCCCTTGGCATAGACCCATGCGAGGGAGCCAGAGATGATAAAGTTACGACCCTGGACATACCCAATTGAGGGAGGAAACTGTAAACTTTAAATGATGAGGAGAGTCACGAGCTTAGATGTATCCCAGGAAAGGACATACCTGGGGGAGCTACGGGTCTCAGATTGGATTGATTGGTTGATTGATGATTGATATTGTAGCTAGGATTTGATGCATGCATGAACTAATGATGATGGATCATGATGATGGTGATGATGATGATGATGGCTTGTTAGAGATGTTAGTTATTAGATAAATGATTTGACTTTGATGTTTGATTTGATGATTTGATTGATAGTTGATTTGGGATGTTGACAATGAGACATATGATAGACGTGTTGGAGAAATGATTGGAAATTGGATTTTAGATGTTGACATGGTTTGATTAGATGATTAGATGGGTGATTGATGAGAAGATATGGATGTTTTTGATGTAATTGGATCAAATGGTTGGATAGGTGATTGATGAGAGGATATAAATGTCTGTTGTCTTCAAACATCCATCAATTCTTCATTGTTTCAATAAGTCGTTGATCATAGTCCAAACAATCCTTTGTAATGTAGCACTAGACAATATGCACCATGATATGTTTATGACCATGATGACGTTTTGCCAAAGTGCATGTTGGACGGACACAAAAGACAGATTAAAAAACTATGTACAATTTACACGTGGTGTGATGTACCATTGGTATAAGGAACCAATATGACATCTTTGCCATATGCTATTGTACAAAGACCATACAAGACAAAATGGTAAGACCAAAAAGACGTACAAAATGTCTAACTAAAGACACAAAACTAAATGAAAGCAAACACACAAACAAACATAGACAAGTAGTCACAAATGTATACATGATAATAGACATATTAACAAATTAAACATCATCAAAGAACACACAAGTATCTACATGCATAGTTGTTATGTGATCAATGTTTTGTCTATTGTCTTGACAAAAGACCTTATGATTCAATGTGACAATGATATGAGACATGAGATTAAATTTGAGGGATGATGGGGTAAGACAGTGACAAATGATGTGTTAGATAAGGGACTGATAAATTGGCTTGGATCAAAGTTTGACGTGGAATGTGATGGGTAATGCGATTCAGATAAAGTGTGCTTGAGAAAATTTGATATGGAACGTGAGCTAGTTAATAGATGGGGTAGGGTAAAATTAACCCTAAGTTTGATTAGTTTTGACTTGGATGGGGGAGCTAAGACAATCTTGGGATTCAATGGGTGCTAGGTTTTTAACTAACAAACATGTGATTTGACTAAGTTTGACTAGGTTGTGATTGATCCTAATCAAGGTTAATTTGGCAAGACTAGATCAAATAAGAGATTAGATGGTACTTGCTCAAGTTTGGAGGGGTTGACAATGACAGGATTAGTAATTAGGTCTGATAGTGAGGTTGAAATATGCAAAAGGGGTGACTATAAATTGACCATTGAACAAACTTATAGGATTGTGATGAGTGATAGGAAATGAGTTGGACCAAATTTGATGAGGTTGAAATGGGATGTTAATGACATAGTGACGGCCATGACATGAATTCAGATTAAGATTTGGATGATATTGAACTTGGATAAGGATATGAATTATTTATGACATAAGATAAGATAACTAGGATGTTTTGGATTTTATGATTTTTTTGAATTTTTGGGAATTCATATTTTCTAGGATTTTTTTGGGATAGGTATGTACAAAAAAAAAGGGTCTCTAGTAAAGGAAAAACCAAGCCTAGCAACTAGGATGGGGAATGATGGTGGATGGAATGACGAAAGTATTTGGATGATGCACAAAATGAGGGATGATGAAGAATGGACTAGGGATCACAATGGACTACATTGTCAGAGAACCATATGTATGCCACCCAAGTGTTGCATGGAGGAATGCTAAGATGTTTCTAAAACAAGTCTCAAGATATCTTCCACTCCCTTATGAAGGTCAAGACATGAAGAAATGAAGGACACAATAGGATGGAAGACATGATGGAAAAGGATTTTTTAGGGCATAAAAGATAGGTATGGATGGTTGGAATATGACACAGATGGGGTTGAAGAAGGATGAATGTAGAGATGAAGTGGATTTTACCCCCAACTATCAAGGTACCTGAAGACAACAAATTATTTACACACGACACCAAAAACTAATTTTCATTATGGTACTTGCCTAAGGTCCTAGAAAACTAGTTTTCACCATTGGACAATTTTTTTTTTTTGACTTTTTCCAAAATACAATAATGTACAAGGATGAGGTCATTTGATATCATCTCTTCATGTTGGAAATGTGAGAGATGCTTGATGTTGACGATGTTGATCTGCAAGTGAGGTTGGTCTTGGAAAACCATCATGACCTTTATTGACTCTTAATTTTGATTCTTATGGACATCTTAGCCAGGTATCTTCGTATCCCCTACAAGAGATGACATTGCTCGAGGAGATGTGGATATTAGGGTATGGTTTGGGATATAAATATGTGATGGGTGATTGGGAGTCGGAACTAGCAGTCACACATACCATTGGATATGCTTGTTTCACTGTGCTTGATTTGTGCCATATGACAAGACATTTGAAGGGATCTAGGGCTTTTGAAATTTTCTATTCTTTGATCTAAATATTTGGAAGATTATTGGTTGTATTATATTAATTATGATGCTGATTTGTTGATTTGCTGATTTTTGACTTTGACAGTCCCCTAACACCTTGAAGAGGTTTTCTGATAAGTTTTGAATATATTTGCACAATTTCAACACATAATAATATTCTACACTTATTTATGAATTTAATTCATTTGGGATATTCAATTATTTCAAGACATTATACAATATGAGAGATATTACATTTATAGCTTTTAGTTTCCTAAAGACTAGGATACATGACTAAACTTAATCCCCCCAAATTTCTCATTCCTAGTCTTACTCAACTATCCCAACAATCTCTCTCATTATCATTAAATATCTCTCAACTCCTTGAATCACTCTAAAACTCCTATCTATGTGAGTTGGTTTAATCACCAAACAACTCACTATTACATTACTGCTTTCACACTTATTCGATATTTATATCATGAAACACTCATTTCCTAACATTCCCCCCTTAGTGTGTACATGGGAGAAGAAAAATATATCCTACAAATGCTACTCACTGAAAACAACATTTAGACCAGGTACGCTCCATTAAGTTGTCACGTAACCCTTAGAAGGGTGTAGTCTTGTAGAGTCGAATTTGAGGTTCACAACCCCTAGATTATGTATACCCTATGGGAATAATTCTTAAAGGTGATTGACATTCTTCAAATTTTGAATCTACTTTAGATTCATCAAATGCCTGCACTAGCTAGACAACAATCCATATTGAGCTACCTCAAAACCTTCTCCTAACCGCCAAGATTCAGATTATTTGAACATGTATCTCTTTTCCATTATGTTACACTAGAGGTTTGTTCAAAACACTTCACAAAACAAGAACTCTAAAAAATAGAAACCTAAAAAAAAATGCCACTAAATCTGGTATGTGCCCTGTCACTAGTGGCTAATGAGAGGTGGTTATTTGACCTCCTTCCTCCATTGCCTCCATCCATCTACGTGTTGCTACTTACTTAACAAATGTGATCATGAGGCTCATTTTTAAAATGCGCCCACCCTCCCACAATATAAACATTGACTATCATTGAAAATGCACCCATTTACAATTGAAGAAAATTCATTTAAATATATATATATATATATATATATATATATATATATATATATATATATATATATATATATATATATATATATATATATCATTTGACACTTTGAAATCTTTGATACTGATGCACAATTAATAACAATGACAACATTGATAATCCTAATGACCTCAATGAATAACAATGACAACATTGATAATCCTAATGACTTAGTTTACTAAACTGAAGACCATACAAACTTTTTTTTTCCAAAAATAACAAGCATTAAATTATGGACTCATCTACAACCAAACTCTATAAAGTATAAGAAAATACCAAACTATACCCAAAATAAAGTAAAATACTTAGCTTTAAAAAATTGGCATATACCAAATAACATGACTTTAAAAACTACCACACTATATTTAATATATAGATGGAAAGAAGAACATTTATGGTTTTGCAATAAATAAGCACATCACAATAGAATCTATGCATGCACGAATGATAAGATTCTTCATCTATAACTTTAAACAAGGCATATCATTGAAACACATGTGGGCTTATTTAGTGATGAATGCAATAGCAAATGAAGTGGAGTTAGACTTGTAAGGATACAAATCTATGCACAAACTGCAAAAAGAGGTCCTCCTTGGGAACATGAGAGGAGGACATAGATAGACCCATCTGGTGACATGGAGGCTATGTGATTTAAAGACAAATAACTGAATTCTACACTTGGAAGATTGAAATCTTTTCAACTGAAAGAGTTAAATGGACAAGATAATGTGGTCAAGAAATGAAAGTTAAAACAACTTTGGTAGATGGACATAGACTTGTTTGAGATGGGCATAGGCTAGATAGAATGGAATGTAGGTTATTCATAAATAAACACTGATTTGGCAATGCACATGGCCAAAAACATTCCCCAATTTAGTAATGGTTTGAACCGAGGAAGATATTATAATTCAAATGACACTTGCATGAATTAAAATATTAGGTTGATTCAAACATTCCAAAGATATGACCAGTCTAATTGTTTCCAACTTGCTATAGGTGATCTGATCATGCTATGAAATGAAACATGGTAAATCCACACATATAAAGGTCACGAGGTACTTGGATTTTGGTCATATAAAATGAACATGCATGTAAAAAATTGAAATGCCATTTAAAAATCTTCTAAGACTCATATTTGGATTCTTTGTCTCTAATACTAGATGATATGTTTTGAACAGATTTGCATAATCTGAACATAATAATTTTCTACACTTCATATTAATTCAAATCATTCAGGATATTCAATTATTTTGGGACATTATAAAATATGAGAGATATTACATTTATATATTTTAGTTTCCTAAAGACTAAGGATATATGACTGATCTTAAGCCCCCCAAATCTCTCATCCTTAGTCTTACTCAATTATCCTAAAAATCTCTCTCATTATCATCTAATATCTCTCAACTCCTTGAAACACTCTATATACTTCTATCTATGTAAGCTGGTTTAACAACCAAATAAATCACTTTATTACATTATGACTTTCATGCTTATTCAATATTTCTATCATGGAACACTAATTTCTTAACATTTTCACTAGGTGATGATGTTTTTTGATTTGAACAATTATTTGACTTATTTGGACTTCAAATTATTGCTGGATCAAAGTTGACTTGAGTATTATGTTTTCTTATTTTATTATTATCAAGAATCCCAACAAGTTTGGCACATGATTTATTGCTTTGAAAAGGGTCCAACAACACATGCTCTTGTTTTTCCCTGTTGAGGAGTGTGATGAAGTGATTATTGACATGGGGAAAGGATCGATGAGGTCGATGAAGTGAGCATGGGAAACATGATCCTCGTAGAGGGTACTAGGAGGCTTAAATTCAATGTCAGATCAAACATCTTTAAGATTCACAATAAGGTCACTAAAGGTCATCATAGGACACACATCCAAATATGGACCAAATCCATTTTAATATTTGTCTATTGAGATTTCATCTTGAAGTCCCATAGTTAATAATTATTAAATTATCATCTTGACACATATCTCGAGACATGCCTTGGTACTAGTTGAAAATAGAGGTGTCCTAAAAAAAAGGTTATCAAAATGATCTTCAACATTTGTTAAGGATGATGATTTTGATGTGGAATATGATATGGATTTGAATGCTGATGATGGACTTGATCTTGATGCAAATGATGCCAATGTTACCTTTGACATCGATGTAGATGAGGTTGAGAATGTGGTGCTACCAGTAGATGATGTTTGGATTGTGGACACAAAGAGGGATTGTTGGCTAGCCTTGTCTACAAGCATCCTCTTCAATTTTTGTTTGGTGATGGAGGTTTTGGGATGAAGTGACTTTTGGAAATGAGGTATTTGATGCAATGAATAGAAGGTGGATGGTTGGTGAATGATGGGTTTGTTATCAAAGCTGGGCTTGGTAAAGATGAGTTTATTTTCTTGTCCTTGATTTAGAAGTGGAAGGGTTTGATCATGATTGGGAAATGAATCTTGACATATCCCATCTTGTTGACTTGCATATGTGGATTCATCTGATCTGTTCTTGATTTAGATGTTACCTTGGTCAATGAGGTCTTGGGCATAATTTTTTAAAGTATGACATCTATTAATAGAATGCACCTGGGTTCTATGGTATTGAAAACACTAAATTTATCTATACTATGATGACTTAGGTTTGGTTGGATCCGAAGGCCTTGTGTCGGCGTAGATGATCATGTCTATAGTGGCTAGTTGACGAAAGATGGCTTACAAAGATATGGGGAGAGGAGTATATTGTCTCTCTTCATCAATTTGATTAGACTTGGAGGTTTTGGACTCTAGATCAGATAATTATTTGGGGTATATTTAATGAGATGATGTTATTAGATGTAGATTAGGAGGTAGGTAGGTATTGAATAAGTTTGCCAGGATAAAATTACCTTTGCTAGTATGATGGAGAATGTTATGACCAGGACTATGAACAGTAGATGAAAGGTTTGAATGTGACGAGTTGGTACATAGACTAGAAGTAAATTGATGTTTATGGGGAAGGATGGGGGACTCTTTCCTTTTAGATAATTTAGGTTTTATAGGGTCAAAGTCTACAAGAAGTTGAGTACCCATTTCTAGGATTCGTAAAAGGATTGCCTCCTTGTTGGCAAAGATGCATTTTTTGATTAAGGTGACATCCAAACTTGTTTTAGAGGCCATGGATTAATATAGGAGAAAGGACGAATGACGTGATTATGGGGGGTTTGGATCAAATTTGGAGCTTGAACTATTTGAAACATGGTTGCTTTAGTTTGGTTTCAAATTTGACTTGGTGATGTAAGATGGGACATGATAAGTTTGAGCCAATAAAGTTAGGATGTCAAATAGATTAACTCTTAACTATTGGACTTGATTGATGTTTTGATGATGATCTAAGACAAGCTCTTGGATTTAAATAAAATTGGGGGCTAGGTTTTACTAGCCAAAGAGATGTGACTATGTCGTGAATGGCCTTTGATGGGGTTGACTTGATTTAGACTAGCTCAAATGATTAGGTGACGTGCTCAAGTTGGGATTAGATGACTTCGATAATTTTTTTGGACTAAGGTGGATGATAAGATTTGATTGTATGATTCAAACTTGATTAAGTGTCGATGCAAGAAAGCTTATGATGATTGATGACTATAACATATAAAGTGTTGTTGCCAATGTGAACCAATGTAATATTTTCAGACTCAATGAGATTATATATGGTTTGTGATTGGGGATAATTGTAGACTTGATGATAGTATGGATAATTGGTTAAAGAGTGTGGATATGGACAAGTCTAGACTATATGTGAAGTTGTTTGATAGGGTATTGATGGGATTAGGCTTGGTTTGGAGATTTGGAAAATATGTTGGTTGATATATGATGGGACTATGGGATGTTATGTGGATTTATGTGTTGGATAGGTGAGTGATGTATTAAGTTTTACTTTAGGAAGATTGATTTGATGTGAAAGATGACTAGGATTAATATGTGGTATGAACTTGAGCAAAGAGGTTTATAGTATTTGAGATAGAAAGATGGGGTTGGGTAAATGATAGGGTATGGATCCCTAAATTTTGACTAGGTTAGACAAGATGATGTTGATTTGGTTGAAAAAAGGTGCTAGATTCAAATTGTCAAATGATAGGTACTATCAAAATGATGAAGAGTACCAAGTTCAAACTAATAGAGTGATGAGATAATGATGGGATAGAGATGGTCATGGTGACAAGTCTAGACCAAATGTCGACTAAGGGAGGGTATCCCTAATCAAGGTGAGTTTCAAAAAGGATTAGCTCAAGGTGATGGTGTAGACAAGTTTACTCAAGGTCGAAAAGGTAGATAGGATGTGTTTAACTAATGGACAAGGGTGAATAGGAGGTATATGGGTTATGACTATATCAAGAGGAATGACTAAGTATTATATGGGATGACTAGGTCAAGAGGGGAATGACTCGATGTCCAAGCAAGCTAGACAAGGTGGAGACGAGGATCTATGGTGATGATTTAAAACTGGTGAAGGATGATGGGTTTTGTCAGGTAATCTAGAACAACAAACATGCTCTGATACCACTGTTAGGAACCCAAGGAAGCATAGTTGATTACCAAACAACTAAATATGCAGAATTAACTAGAAGCCGTAAGTAACTAGAAGTAGAAACAACACAAAATATGAGAGACAATACCCAATTGTATTAATACTCTTCCAAAAAGAAATTACAATGAAGAGATGCAACACTCTTCCACACCTTACAGGCTTCCCACACCAAGTGTACAGTAATTCACCTTCAAGAGCTCACTCTCTCAATTACGGTCACAACAATCAACTCAAACATAGAGTTGTTGTTCACCTCCACCAGTCAGTAACAATGCTGCCAATACACCAAGTACACAACCGTACTCCAAGTAGATCTCCTTTCTCTTGCAACAAACTGCAAATCAACAGACCTTACTTACCATGTAGATGTCTCTACAACTTGAAGAACCCTTGTCCTTGCCTCACCAAGTCCTTATGATTCTTCAACCAGTACCCTGGTGGATCTTCTACTAAAACTTGCACAACCTGCAACTCTCCCTGATCATACACACTCAACACCCCTTTTGGAACTAGGAGGAGCTAATCCCTGCTCTCTTCTACAAGCCCTCTTGGCTATCTAGCACTCTTTCTCTCTCTCTCTTCTGAAGGAGCTAATCTTTTCTCTCTCACTCTAGTACAATTTTACAATACAGCCCATGAGTCTATTATATAGATCTCATGTAAACAATAATTAGACATCCAATTACAATAATTAGATCCGCAGCTCAAGACTAAAATTAGCCTCTCAACATGCAAACAACCGGTTCGTTAACTAACTATTCGTGAACTAGCAGTTCTAGAACCGCACAGGTGATCGACATCAGTCCTTGTCTGCCTAGAGATGACTGACATCATCCAATCCCTGACTGATGTCGGCAGCTTCCTGTCTACACCTGATCGACGTCAGTTGGCTTGAATGACGCCAGTGACTGTAACACTCAGCAACCTCCTCCAATGTCTGCATCAGTGAAGCTTTTAGCTCCACAACCTAATAATCTCCCACTTGGAGATAAATAACTGCACTGTACCTATACCTGTACACCATCTAATTTGTTTTCTGGCTTGTATCCCTCTTCAAGCTTAATCTTGAAGACCAACCACCACACATCCTATGGTGCACTCCCTGTCATCCAAGTAACCTGCCATATCCGAAGTCTTGACCCTGCATAGCATGAATCCCTGCTGCTGGTCCCTCTCAAATACCTGAGAACCCACTGAACCGCTTTCTAGTGCTTCCTTCTCAGATTGACTACAAACTTTCTGACAGCACCCACTGCTTGGGCAAACTCAGGTCTAAACCAAACCTCATGTGATTTTGAACACTGTTCTAAGCTCAGCTTGAACTGTCCAGCCCTTGGTGTGCTTACCAATTTTGCATCTTGCGTATTGAACCCTGCCAACACCTTCTTCACATCAGCTCCCACTGGAGACAAAATCAACCTGTGATCTTCCATGTCTCTCATGCCAAAGAATTTTGCTGCTCCCAAATCCTCCATGGCACACCACTGAACTAACACCTTTAGCTTAGCAAAACCCTATATGTCTGAACCTACAACAAGCTCATCCTCCACATACAGTAACAGGATAATGTCACGACCATCATCCACCTAGTAAGACAAACACAATGGTTACACTGACACTGACTAAAGCCCTGCTTTGTCATCCACCTGTCAAAACCTGTACCACTGTCCTGCAGCTTCCTCAAGACCATATGACCTGGCCTTCCGTCTCACATGTCCATTCTCTCTATTCTTTAACCAAGGAATCCATTCATCTCTCAGTGATTTCATACCGGCTGGCAACCTTACCAAATTTCTCGTTTGGTTCTGCATCCTAGGAATCAAATTCCTTATTCATGCCATGCTCCCACTGTTTCCTGGATCCTTCCTGCTTTGCAGTGAGCAATGAGTATAAAGAAGAAGAATAACAAATTTGAGGCTTACTTACCCTTTCAATCCTCCATATGGGTGTTTGAGATTCCTTGACAGCTTGCTGTCTGCCCAAAATCTATTCCAGTGACCGACCTCGGTCACCACACAGTCTGCATCTGATCGACATCAGTTCCATGCGACTATCCAGGTTGCCGATGCCAGTTATCCTAATGACATCAGTCTCCACCTGATTGACACCACTGACTCCTTTGGTCTGCACATTACTGACGTCAGTATCTATCTGTTCGACGTCGGTTCCCCTTGACTCATGCTGGTACCTGTGTTTGCCTGTGAGTGATGAATTTTTACCCGCGAGCTCTCTTTGGATCAAAACCCTATCCAAAATACCCTACTCAGAGGTATCCAGCCCCATCCAATGATCTCTATCTGTCATCTTCTCTAAGAACACCAAGGCTTTCCAGTTCTTAAGTTTATCAAATACATCAGACTTCCTTTTCCTGCAATAAACACAATCTTTTCTTGTAGCATCCCACTGCTCACAAAAATCTCGGTCTATGCTCTCCGAAGCTAAAATATTACCATTTGACTTAAGAACATCCATTCCCTTCTCACTTATGTGACCAAGCCTACAAAGCCACACCTGTGCAACAGAAGTGGAATCAGTAATACAAGCAAGTAGATAAAGAATACCTGCTTTCTTACCACATGCTAATTCAAGTGCATCCTTGGTAACATTCCAAGAATCCACTGTGAGAGTTACTATGCATCTCTCATCTCCCAACTTCCTTGTAAAAATTAGCCGCATCTCCAGGACGGGACCTGCATGACCTCTTTCAACACCTGTGTGTTGGCCGTCTACAATTTCAGCCGCACTTCCCCTTTGCCAACAATTTGACAAGGCTCACCAACCCCTCTATTTCGGGCTGTATGGAAAGAGGCAACATAATCTATAAACCAAGATTCTACTTTATCCAAAGAACATACCAGAGCATCTTGTGTAACAACACCTGCAACATCTACTTCTTCAGTTCCTTCATGCTGATCTACTACCAACCAACAATTTTTCTTTTCCTGCTCTTTCTTTCCATAACACCGTAATTGACCATTCATGCCTTTGAATTCCTCCATTCTTAGTGTACTTTCTTCTACCGTTGCTATACTCCCACTCAATCAGAAACCCCTGAGAGTGACCTGTAATCAAACACAAAACTTGCTCCCTGCAACCTTAGCTCTGATACCACTTGTCAGTGGTATCACATCCTGAACCAACAACCCAGCTCTGATACCACTTGTCAGGTAATATAGAACAACAAACATGCTCTGATACCACTATTAGGAACCCAAAGAAGCACAATTGATTACCAAGCAACTAAATATGTGGAATTAATCAGAAGCAATAAGTAACTAGAATCAGAAACAACACATAATATGAGAGACAATACCCAATTGTATTAATACTCTTCCAAAAAGAAATTACAATGAAGAGACGCCACACTCTTCCACACCTTACAGGCTTCCCACACCAAGTGTACAGTAATTCACCTTCAAGAGCTCACTCTCTCAATTACGGTCACAACAATCAACTCAAACACAGAGTTGTTGTTCACCTCCACCAGTCAGTAACAACGCTGCCAGTACACCAAGTACACAACCGTACTCCAAGTAGATCTCCCTTCTCTTGCAATAACTTGCAAATCAACAGACCTTACTTACCATTTAGATGTCTCTACAACTTGAAGAACCCTTGTCTTTGCCTCACCAAGTCCTTATGATTCTTCAACCAGTACCCCGGTGGATCTTCTACTAGAACTTGCACAACCTGCAACTCTCCCTGATCATACACACTCAACACCCCTTTTGGAACTAGGAAGAGCTAATCCCTGCTCTCTTCTACAAGCCCTCTTGGCTATCTAGCACTCTTGCTCTCTCTCTTCTGAAGGAGTTAATCTTTTCTCTCTCACTCTAGTAAAATTTTACAATACAGCCCATGAGTCTATTATATAGATCTCATGTAAACAATAATTAGACATCCAATTACAATAATTAGATCCGCAGCTCAAGACTAAAATTAGCCTCTTAACATGCAAACAACCGGTTCGTTAACTAACTGTTTGTGAACTAGCAATTTTGGAACCGCACAGGTGATCGACATCAGTCCTTGTCTGCCTGGAGATGACCGACATCAGCCAATCCCTGACTGATGTCGGCAACTTCCTTTCTACACCTGATTGACGTCAGTTGGCCTGACCGACGCCGGTGACTGTGACACTCAGCAACCTCCTCCAATGTCTGCATCAGTGAAGCTTTTAGCTCCACAACCTAATAGGTTTGATAAAGGGGGATTTAGGACAAGATGATGGGTGATAATATTAGACTAGGATGAAAAGAAAAGGTTTTTACTAAGGTGATATAAGACGAGGTGATGATTGGTGATGGGACAAGATGATGACAATCTAGTAAAGATTTAGACAAGGGATTACATTGGTCTTAGGGTCAAGTTTTGATGAGGTAATTTGTTTATGTGCAGGTATTTAAGGTTTTCAAATAATATTGGCCTCAATAACACACAAATAAGAGCAAGTAACCCAAAAAACCTATAATTAGTGAATGACATAGGAGTGCAACTCGACACCTAGTCCACCAAGTGACTCACAATGAGAGGTAACTAGATTGGTCTCCCAACCTTATCTCACCATCCGTACCTGGTGAGTGATATCTAAGAATAATGTTTTTCTTGCCCTAGATTCTTGTTACAGTTGAGGGGTATTATTCTAGGTTTAACTGGCTCTCTAAAGGAGTCCCCTAAACACCTTTTAGTATGTGGGGCTTGAGTCTGTGTAGGGTGTTTTTTAATGCCTACATGTTGGAGTGTTAACTCTTCACTTCACATAATACTATATGGGGAATTCTACTTAGCTTAGTGACAACTATCCTTGATATATATAGTCTACCAAAACATGGAGTGGTCTTATGTGTGGTGATGAAATCCATATCACAATACCCCTAAGACTATGATAAGTGTATGGGTATGAATTCCATGTCACGTTTCCTTATATAAAATAAAAATGTAGAGGTTTATTGATGGTTTTTAATCCTTAATAATTTCCCTATGGGTGCAAGGTGAGAGCATACATCGTCATAGCCTCAATTGACAAACAAGGAGCCAAAAAATAATACTAAATTAGTTGAAGTTCAAACAAGCAAACAAGTCGATTAATTAGCCTTGATTAAGATGTGATAAGAAAATATATCAAAAAGTAGTTTAAATATGCCAAGTCTTCAACCGAACAACTTGAAAAATAGAGGATTAGTAGTTTTAGATTGGCCTCTTTAGGGATAAACCTACAAAAAAGCATAAGAAAATAAAACTTATTTTATGCAAGCCAAAACTGACACTTGATTTTTTTAAAAAAATTAAATTTTAGAATTTCCAAAAAAGGTTGAATAAAAAAAAAATATAGTTAGACATTATAGCCATATATCATAGAGTCGATGCCATGTTTCCACACTTTGGAGTCACAATTGCATAGATGAAAATTTGCTAAAAATATTAGGTTACCAAAAACATATAGAACATAAAATCATAGAATAAAGAGTCAATGTTGTGTTTATAATATGCAAAGTCATGAAATCATAAACACAAAATTGAAACACAAAAACAAAAAAAAAGTTATGCCTGAACAATATCGTGGCTAGAACTTATGATGTTATGTTTATTATTGACAATGTCGTGGTTCATGAAACAAGAGTTTGCACCTGGGAAAATAGATATAGACAAGATAATGTCGCATATTACAACAAAAATTTTGTGGGTTAGTTAATCGATGCCATGGGTCGACAACTGTGAGTTCGTGTAGATGCACCAATATGTACAAAAGGAGACAACAATCTTTTTAGCTATGTCCTAATAGATTACCACACATAATATAACCAACAAGCTAGGGATTTTTATATTGTTAGTTGGTTTGGTCAAGCAAAAAAGGAAAATTAAAAGACCATTATGATTTCCCCTTTAAATATATTGGCAATTATATACAATATACCAAGTAAATAAATGATTATCCTATGTTGACTTATTAACCAAAAATATTTGACAAATTAGAAGGATAAAAAAAATCAAACTCACACTTAGTATTAATAATATCATGGTTGTCATTTACATTGCCGCAAATATGCAACCACAAGTTTGTACTTGCTGAAATAGAGGCAATGAACACAAAATTGTGGTTATAGTTATACATATTATGGTTTATAGAGACAAACGCATGGATGCAAAATGTGATATTGTGAAAGGTAGACAAATAGTTAAGTAGAGCATGGGAGTCATTGTCAATGATTAGAATGATCTCGTGACAATTTTTGATGAAGTTACAGTTTCATAGAGCGATGCAACAATTTTAACTTAGAAGTGAAATTCATATGATTTTGGGAATTCCATCTTCAAATTCTTCCTCAACCTTATCCTACAAGCTCAATCTCACACACCAGTATTTCAAAAGGGTTATGTTAAAGGAGGGATCTCACTATGGTTGACATTAATGTATTAGGATAAATTTGAAATTCAGATTCAAATACCAAAGACAATGAACAACATGCCAAATGACTAAAAATAAATCCAAATTCGAGCTAAATACTCATGATTGGGCAAGTTATAAAAGAGAGCAATAAAACAACAAATGAAATACATAAGTATACCTCATTTATGTAGCTCAATCCACTCCAAATATAGTGATGTGCCTCAAAGTGACAAGTTGAATGCTTAATATAAGATGTTGGATTACTTGATGTAGACTCAAACAACAATGATGGTTTGTAAATAGACAAGATTTGGCATGATATCACAAGTTTTGCCTCTTATTCCAAATATTATGATAACATGTATTTTATCTCTCATATGTTAGTTGAATTTGCATGGAGGATGACTAGTTTATATAAGAAAGGATGAGGAATTTCCAAGGAAAATAAAATTCCTTAGAAGACTCTAATGAAGAATTTTCTAGAAAGTGTGAAGGATGGTGGAAGACTATCGAGGATGTGAAGAGATCTATAATCGATTAAAGATGACTAATGTTTCAAACTGTTTTCTCTTTTCTGCATTCAAAGGAAGTAAGAAACTAAGATAAATGGTCAGGGGTTTATACGTACCCGGATGAATTTTTGCGCACCGTTATCCAGACGTTATAGGGACTCCTCTTTGGCTGTGGAGGATGACACCTATAGAAGAAAGAGACTCAAACACAGAGATTATTAGATAGAGATAAGGTGGACTGCCAAGCAAAAGCTCGATCCCAGAAGTGCAAAGACTTCCTTGTGGGATGACAATCCACTGTTAATAAGTAAAAGTGTCAGAAATGAAGAATTGACAAATGACTAGCAAAGAGGAAACTAGATAATGCGTACCTGCTGTCTGCTGTCGGTCTGCCACAGTCGCCGACATCGATATGTCTACCGGCGTCGATTTGGTCAAGGTCGCCGGCATCAATTATGTCTACCGACGTCGGTAGGGGTAATGGGCTTGGAGGCTGGCGTCGGTCGAGGCAATGGCCTTGGACGGGTTCTGGACGAGTCTCTGGTCGATGGAATGGTCTGTGGTAGTCTGAGAGTCTGTGTAGGGTGGTAAGATAGTAGATAGAGTCCTTAGGAGGGACTAAGGCAGGGGATATGTTGTCAGAAAAGGGGTAAGGGTAGGAGAAAGGCCTCTCAGCCTCTCCAGGAAGAAGTTTAGGTCTAGTTTGGTTGATAGCCGGGTCTGGTTGGTAATGTGGCTTAGAAGTAGTAACTAGAGAACCAATTACTAATACATTCTAAATAATGAAATGAAATAAAAGAAGAGTACTTAGCTCTGGTTTGCTGAAGAAAGAGTGAGGAAGATTCGTTGCTGATGCAGCTGATGTACTTGTAATGTCTTTAACCCAAAGTCTGGAGCTATTCCTGCAGAGTGCCTGTAGCTTGTGATGCTTGGTGTGTGTCTGGGAGAGAGAGAGAGAGAGAGAAGTTGGATTCAAAGGAAGAGAGTTGGCGTTCGTGATTGTGATTTTGCATCCCAGTCGGAAGACAATTCGCCTTCAGATTGCTTTAAGCGACCGATGTTGGCGATCCTGCCGGCGTTGACCGACTAGTAATCGACATCGGTGGCTAGCAGATGGGAAAAAGGGCTAAAATTAGCCTTTTACCCATTCTTCCAACTGCCAGGTCTAATTGTCGTTGAAAAATGGTTGAAGGTGGATTAAATAAGGGCGAGAGGGTTGAAATAGGTCATAAATTGGTCATAGGGTGATGGGAGGCATCCAAGGAGAGGTATCCAAGGTGGGGTGAGGTGTCATGGATGATGTGTCAAAGAGGGTGTTATTAATTTAAAATAGGTTATTATTTTAAATTAATAAGTGTGTGGGTTAGGAATGTGTTAGAAGTGGACCAAGGGGACTAAGGGGGGGAGAGTCGACCAAGGAGTAGACACAATTTCGGTGTCTACATTTGCCCCTTTTTGTCTTGTTGGTTGTTCTGGATGAACTGCAAGACAAAAATAGGAGTTGATTGCCCCAGGTATGGGATGAGGTCTTTTTTGTCCTGTTGGTTGTTCTGGTGAACTGCAAAACAAAAATGAATGTTGGTAGACCTGATTATGGGATGAGGTATTCCCCCTCAAAGCAGGAGTCGAGGGAAGGGAACCTGATATCGAGTGCCGATTGGACAGATAGTGGATGGATATGGTGAAGTTTGAGTGTGAACGCTGTAATAGTTGAGATTGCGTGCATACCACTTCACGAGATGGTCAGGTCAAATTGTCATGGGTCAAGGTTGAGGAGTGCCACAATTGAAATAACTGGGCCCTAGCATTTAGTCGTAGCTGATTGGGTTATTTGATCCAAGCTGTAGCTCCAATGGTCATCGTGTTCCAAGTATCTCGAGCTCAGGAAGTGCTCTTGGAAAACACAAAAATGTCACAAATAGTGGGGATCAACTTGCTCACAATCCAATACTTGTGAGGGTCGAAATGTGGGTTGCGGACAATTTGGCTAACTCTTCGTGAAGCAGCCTACATACAATCAAAACAACTAAGGAAAAGTTGTCCTGGAAGTGGTCATGGTCAGAGGAGATAGTCGCGATCTCCATGGTCATTGGTTGAGTCAAGTCGAGATAGATAGTTGGTCCATTAGATGGACGAACAAAGGAATGGCCGAGCTAACCTCAGAAGACCCCATATCAACTGAGTGCTACCTACATAGCCCTTGTTGGAAGGGCCTCAGGCCAATGTAGTTCTCCCCAAAGGGGAGGAAGGGTCGAAATGGTCGATAGGCAGTTTTGGTCATGATAATGGTTTAGGTCATGGTCAAAGGTAAAATGGTTTGTCCATCAGGTAGACGCAAAAACAGATGTGGCTGAGCTAACCCCAAAAGATGCCATGTCATCTGAGTGCTGCCTACATAGCCCTTGTTTGAAGGGCCTAAGGCCAATGTAGTTTAGACTAAGAGGCAAAATGGTTGATGATTGGTTTTGGTCAGGATGATGTTACAGCCTTTTCCATATTGTGTGATGGTGTATTCTATAACATTGGTTGAGTGGTCTTTCATCCCTTAGAAAATTTCCATATTAGTGATGGTGTATGCTAAAGAATGAATTGAGATGATTTATGCTTCAAGAAGTAATGGTTTATGCTTGACATAAATTGTGTCTGGTCGATAGTTTCCATGTGTATCGGTTTTCATAGAAACTATGTGAAATGGACTATGTCATGTGAGTGGTCTGAAAATGTTTGGTTTGGTTTGGTTGGGTTTGGATTAGATAATGATTTGGTTTGGTTGGATTGTGACCAAGGTGTAAGAAGTGAAAGGCGCATTGATCTTTCATTGACAAGGACCATAATGATGGCATAGATGAGGTTTTTGGAAACAAAATCCTTGTTCATGCATTACGTCGTTGACCATTGATTGTGTTAGAGAAGTACTCGAATCAATTGACATTAAGTGAGCTCAAAATCCCTTGAGTATGTTGGGGAGATAGGTGTGATTATGTGATATGGATGGAAGGGGGAACCCTTTTTGGTAGGAACAACTTTGCCCCTTTTATAGGTGACCCTGAGAATGACTATAGACAAGTCCATGACTTTATAGTTTTGTCAGTCAGTTTTTTTTTTTTTGACAGACTAATTGATGCAGGAAGTCTGCGAGGGGATGTTGTCTTGTTTTGTGGTCATATGTGAAGCTGATTGATGCGGGAAGCTTCTGAGATAGTGCTGTTTGTAATAAGATTTGGGCATAGCCATCCTTCGAGGGAGTGGTCTATATTCTACTTTCTATGTTTAAATGTCTTTGAATAGCTGTCTTTCAAAGGAGCAGTCTATTTGTTACAGAAATTATGCAGCTGTCCTTTAAGGGAGCAGTCTACATTTATAATTTTATGACCTTAGAATATGCATCCCAGTTGTATATATATATTTTTGTTTTTGACTGGACTTTGGGTCATGGACTTGACTATAGAGGTTTAGAGGGTTTCCCTTTTATTAGGACAAAGCATTCATGCTTGACAAAAGGGTTAACTGATGTTTGTAGGGTTGAGGGTTGAGAGGAATAGGAATGATGATGATGGGAGGTTGCTCAAGGGATCGAGCTCAAGTTAAACGTCAAGTGAATAATTACTTGACTAACAGTAGACTGGTTGAAGATGCAAGGCATACAGGGGCTCAGGTTCTGATAAGTCCCTGACCCATGCTTGTGCATCATGATGCAAGGTCCGAGTCAATTAGGAGCAAACTTGCCCCGTTTGATTCATTCCAAATTGGTCACATGTTGGTCATTGTTGGATGTGAAGATGATTAAGAAGTTGGTTGATGTTTGGTCGATGCTTGGTTAATGCTTGGTCGAGGCTTGGTCGATATTTGGTCGATGCTTGGTTGGTTGATGTTTGGTTGATGTTTGGTCAAGGCTTGGTTGATGCTTGGTTGAGACTTGGTCGAGGCTTGGTTGATGCCGGACATGAAGGTTAGGATGTTGTTGGCATTGGATAAGGAGGTCGTCGAGACCTCGCTTGTAAAGAAGTCCCCCTAGCATGGTGTAGCGAGCAGTGTTCTTGGTAAAATCTCATCATCTATTGCTAGAGAGTTTGGGAGGGATGATAGAATATGTCAAGTAGTCCACGAGTCGCTTATACCAAGCGTCATGTGGACTAGTGAGATTAGGAGGAATTTCCCCCAGAGATGATGGTCGAGACATGTCCAAGATAGAAATCTTGGGTTGTGTTGGTTGAGAGGTCTTGACGAATAATGGATATGTCAAAGGTGTAGATGTCTGGTCTTTTCCTTTATTCTTCACAGTTTGGGGCCTGGTGGCCACATTGATTGTGTTGATTTCAAATAAAGGTTGAGGAGGTGGTTGAGGGACCATAGTCTTGTATGGGGATCCCAATTTAGGTGACGAGGTTTTGGAGGCATGAGATGGTGTCGATAGTTGGTCAAAGATGTGGTCAGAGGAGGCCTCAACGTGATGGGTGTCCTTTGCCAGATGTTGACGAATGACAGCCTTAAGGGTGCAACAACACTCAGTGTCATGCCCCAGTGTGCAATGATACCAGCATATTTTAGTGTCATCAAACCAAGGTGGTTTTGGTTTGAGAGGTTGGTAAGGCTTGATAGGTGGGAGGACAATGCTAGATGACTGCAACAATCGACATAACATCGAAGCATAAGAACCCTTTAATGGGTCTGCACTCTTTGTTGCAGTAGAGGTTGACAATTTCTGTTTAAGAGTTGTTTGGAGGGTTTGGTGTGTCACCTTTTTAGCTGGCGATATGGCCACATGTGGAGATGGCACGTTCTTGTTGAGAGGTGTTGGATGTGGGAGCAATCTTGCTAAAGTAGACGGATGTCGACCCAAGATGGATGGCAATGGTGAAGGTGGGATAGGAGTTCTCCGACGGGGTTTAGTAGCCTTCTTTGGTTTAGTGTGAGGACTACTATTGTGTGGGGTGAGGTTTAAGTCTAACGTCACTTGTGGATGAGTGAGGTTCGATATAGGGCACACATCGAGGGATTTAACCTATTTTGGCATGGTAGATGACTGCAAGGGTTTGGATGAGGTCGCATGAGGTTTTATAGTTGATCGTTTAAGAGATTGAGGTGATTGTGAGATAATTGTCACCAGATCTTATTTAGTCAAAGTTGGTGAAGTGATAAGTTCCTCTCTCAGTGGAGAAGGAATTGGATAATGTGGCTCTTTAGGTGGAGAGAGAGTTGGGATGATAATGGCTTCCTCATGTGGTCGAGGAGCAGAAAAAGCATGATCCCCCATTGATGATAAGAAGAATGAGGGTGAGGCAGTCAGCGTTGGTGTCATCAAGGCATCCTCCAATATGGGAGAGGTCAAGGTAGATTCTCCCACATGTGAAAGAGGTGTGGATGGAGGATTATCCTCCATTGGTGGAGGCAAAATGGGAGAGGAAGGCTCATCTACCTGTGGTGGACAAGTAGGTTGATTAACCTCTCCAGACTGTGGGAGAGGTTGGTTAGAAATGACAGGAAAGACCGTGTTGACCATGCGTATGTTACGCTCTTGAAGGTCATCGGTCATGGTCTGAATGTTGTTTTGTTTAGTGGGATGATTAGGAAAAGGTTGTCTAAATATGTCTAAGTTTCGGTTAGGTGGTGCGTTTGGATTATCCAAAACAAGATCACCCTTATCTAACATGTTTTGGACAATGTTTTTAAAGGTTTTGCAGTTGTTTGTGTCATGGCCTTTGACACGGTGATAATGACATAAATTGTTTTCCTTGTACCATGCAGGGATGGCTGTTGAGGGGTCAAATTGAGGTGGTCAGATTTGAGGGAGATTGAGGACCCCCTACTTGACGAGTTTGTCTAACACGGAAGTGTATGATTCTCCTATAGGAGTATACTGACACTGTATATACCATTGTTGGAATTGTTTGGTGATGCTTTGTGATGTGGAAGGTTGAGATTGATTGGTTGGGGTTGATGATGGTGATCTAAAGACCACAACGTTTGCCACTCCCTTGGGCTTGGAGTGGGAAGAAGTAGATTTGGATGAAGAAGGGTCATTGGATTTTGCATTGTTATTTCACAATTTGACCTTGTCTTCTTCGACCGTGCAAAGTTCAAGCTTTCTAGCCATGGTGAAAGCTTCATCAAATGTGCAGAAGGTTTAGACCCGCAAGGTGGATGAGATGTGCTTGGCACATGCTCTATAAAAGAGCTCGATGAGCTCAGGTTGAGGCAAGGGGAAGGAGAGTTGGTTAATCAAACCTCTCCAATGGGCGATGAAGTCAGCTATCGATTCATCGTCGAATTGTTTGATAGAGTATAGGTCTGTAATGGAGACCTTTTTGGTGATATTGATCAAAAAGTGGTCAAGGAAAAGTTGAGCCAGTTGGGTGAATGAAAAGATAGAGTGACTGGTAAGGGAGCTATACCAATCGAGGGCAGCACCAGAAAGTGACATGGGAAATGTGCATAGCAATAATGCATCATCATGGGCTATAAGGTAACAAGCGTGTCTAAACGCTCGTAGATGTTGCTGTGGGTCTTCCTTACTTTGGAAGCGAGTAAACTTAGGAAGCTCCCACTGGCTAGGATATGGTCTAATGGGGACAGAAGGTGTGAATGGGTTCATTGCAAATTTGTTCATATGAGAGAGCATTGCTTGAAACAAAAATAAATGTCTCAAGATTAGACATTTTATCCATCAGCATCTTGATTAGATCAATTGATGGATTTGTAGGTGGGGTACCCCCTAGGTTGTAAGGTGCTTGGAAGGTGTGAGGAGGGGCATATGACATAGTTGGTTACACCTGTATAGGCACAACATATTGATAACTAGTCATTGGGACAGATGTGGAGACCAAGGGTGGTTGTGTCGTGAAGTTGGAGGGCATGAGTTGACTAGATACTGCCAAAGGTGGTTGCATGATGGCATTGGAAAAAGGGGAGATAGACACTCCTGCATTTATAGGCACAAGAGTGTGTGGAGTCGAGACAATCAAGTTCTGGTATGATGTAGAATTTGGTTGAATTGTGTGTGGTTGAGGGGGTAATGAAACCTCGATGGAGGTCGGTCCAAAAATAGATGGGGAGGCCAAACTTTGCATATTGGCCATGGTCGGGTTAATGGTTGAGGCAATAGCCTGAGTCATAAGAGGCTGGATAGCGGATGGTGTTAATGTCATCGCCGCTTCACCTGAAAGGTCTCGCATTTGGTTTCTTGCGAGATAGTGTTGGAGAGCCTTGACGTTGTGGTCAAGGAATATCTCAAAATTTTGGTCCCCTTCAGGGACAATTGAGGGTTGATTTGGGGTTGGTTGGGTAGGAGTTCTTTTGGTCTCTGAATGATACTCCATTAGAGGACTTGATATGAAAGGTGAAGGTGGAAGTGGTTGTTGCCTTGCGTGGTCAACAAGAGTTTTGGTTTGACTGCGTGTCAAAACCATCTAAGGAAAAAAAGGGTCAGGTTTAAGAAACTATGTTTTTTCAGTTTCAAAAACTAGAATTTATTTTTGACAGAAAAAGGGTCGGGTTTTAAGGTTGCTGTTTTGGAAGAAGTTGTTGACAGTGACTGACGTCGGTAGAAAAACTGATGTCGATGAAAAAAAAGTTATCGACGTCAGTTAGATAACCGATGTTGGTGTGGAAATAGTTGCCAATGTCGGTGTAAAAAACCGATGTCGGTGACTGTGTGTTTCCAAAAATTGAAAGTTTTTGTAAGAAATAAGAAAGTCTGAGTTATTTTTAGATCTTAGAATTTGACCTCACCAACTCAAAAAATCAGATACAGATAGGAAAAGAGAGAAGACAAGCAAACCCTAAATGTTAAATCCTAAGAGTAATTTTTAGAGTCTTGTTGGCTTATGCCTTAGACGAGTGTGTTTGGGAAGTTGTCTTTTAAAACGGGTCCTAGAAGTAGTCTAAGGTTGGTTTCGGGTTAGTTTTGACACTCAAAAGTCTGCATTAGGTTCCATACGTGGCTTGGTGCTAAGGAGCAAGCTCCCCCTCACTTCACAAGCCCAGTGATAAGCTGGGTCGCGTAGCCAGTATATACTTCCCCTAGAGTTTATACTCTGCCAGAGAATAGAGTGGGCTCTCCCCTTGGTAGTGAAGTCCAAGTGGGATTACCAGGAAGGGTAAGGTATCCGCTAGGTGATGAAATCCTAGTCGGACCTTGTCTCAGGTATGTTTAGATGTTTGATTGTGCAAGTGGTCAGGTTGTGTGACATTAGTGGTCTACGCTTTATTCATAATGCATTTTAAGTTACTAGATGTGAGAGCTAAGTATGCATTCAGGCAGAAATGAAATGCAATAGATTTTTAAGCCCAAATTGAAATGTGTGTTCGGATGAAAACAGGTTGAGAAAGTGTTGAAGAGTATGAACTTCACTACTCTAGATGCAGGAAAGAAAAAAAAGAAGGATTCTTTTTAACTTTGCTGATAGTGTCTTTTGGAAGAGATAGAGGAAAAGGATGCAAGAAGAGACCTAATGCACCTATATGAAAAGTTTGTTTTTAGAAGAAAAAGTATGAACCCAAGGAAAAGTCCTAGGGTCCCACCGGGGCGTGCCAGAATGTTTCAAACTATTTTCACTTTTCTGCATTCAAAGGAAGTAAGAAACTAAGATAAATGGTCAGGGGTTTGTACATACCTGGATGAATTTTTGTGCACCGTTATCCAGACATTGTAAGGACTCCTCTTTGGCTGTGGAGGATGACACCTGTAGAAGAAAGAGACTCAAACACAGAGATTTTTAGATAGAGATAAGGTGGACTGCCAAGCAAAAGCTCGGTCCCAAAAGTGCAAAGACTTCCTTGTGGGATGACAGTCCACTGTTAATAAGTAAAAGTGTCAAAAATAAAGAAATGACAAATGACTAGCAAAGAGGAAACTAGATAATGTGTACTTGTTATCTGCTGTCGGTCTGCCATAGTTGCCAACGTTGGTATGTCTGCCGGCGTCAGTTTGGTCAAGGTCACCGGCATCGGTTATGTCTGTCGATGTTGGTAGGGGTAATGGGCCTGGAGGCCAGCGTCGATCGAGGCAATGGCCTTGGACAGGTTCTGGACAAGTCTCTGGTCGATGGAATGGTCTGTGGTAGTCTGAGAGTCTGTGTAGGGTGGTAAGATAGTAGATAGAGTCCTTAGGAGGGACTAAGGCAGGGGATATGTTGTCAGAAAAGGGGTAAGGGTAGGAGAAAGGCCTCTCAGCCCTCTCCAGGAAGAAGTTTAGGTCTGGTCTGGTTGATAGCCGGGTCTGGTTGGTAATGTGGCTTAGAAGTAGTAACTAGAGAACCAATTACTAATACATTCTAAATAATGAAATGAAATAAAAGAAGAGTACTTAGCTCTGGTTTGCTAAAGAAAGAGTGAAGAAGATTCATTGCTGATGTGGCTGATGTACCTGCAATGTCTTTAACCCAAAGTCTGGAGTTATTCCTGTAGAGTGCTTGTAGCCTGTGATGCCTTGGTGTGTGTCTGGGAGAGAGAGAGAGAGAGAGAGAGAGAGGAGAGAGAGAGAGAGAGAGAGAGATGAGAGAGAGAGAGAGAGAGAGAGAGAGAGAGAGAGAGAGAGAGAGAGAGAGAGAGAGAGAGAGAGAGAGAGAGAGAGAGAGAGAGAGAGAGAGAGAGAGAGAGAGAGAGAGAAGTTGGACTCAAAGGAAGAGAGTTAGCGTTTGTGATTTTGATTTTGCATCCCAGTCGAAAGACAATTCACCTTCGGTTGCTTTAAGCGATCGACGTCGGCGATCCCGCCGGCATCGGCCGAGAAAAAGGGATAAAATTAGCCTTTTGCCCATTCTTCCAACTGCCAGGTCTAATTGTCATTGGAAAACGGTCGAAGGTGGATTAAATAAGCATGAGAGGGTTGAAATAGGTCATAAATTGGTCATAGGGTGATGGGAGGCATCCAAGGAGAGGTATCCAAGGTGGGGTGAGGTGTCAAGGGGGGTGTTATTAATTTAAAATAAGTTCTTATTTTAAATTAATAAGTGTGTGGGTTAGGAATGTGTTAGAAGTGGACCAAGGGGACCAAGGGGGAGAGTCGACCGAGGAGTAGACAAAGAGGATTAATTGACATGGGATGTATAAGGTTGATACATGATATAAAGGATGAGAAGGATGTTAGAATAAGATGATGTTAATAAAAATTATGGGCAACATTAGCGTGATAAAGGAGCAGACAAAATTTAGATGTATACACAAACAACAATGGTGATATTGGGTAAAACTTGTTAATGCCCATTGTCTTTAAATTGTAATTGTTAGTACCATAAAATTTTAGCTTTAAGTATTTTGGAAAATTAAAATATACCACTATGGTGTGAACACTAACCTAACATCATCACATTCCATACCAAAAACTAAACCTAATCTGTTGTCACTATTCACTATTCACTATTCACCATTGTATCTAATCATCCCTAATCCCTTCATCCATGAAAAACCCTAATCCTAATTTTTCATCACTATTCATCATTCACTATTCCACACCATCCCTCATCGTCCCTAATCATCCCAAATCATCCTTAATCTCTTCATCCATGGCTAACCCTGATCTTAATTTGTCATCACTATTCATTGTTCATTATTCTGCATCATCCCTAATCATACATAATCATACCTAATAAATTCATCCATGGAAAACCTTAATCCTAATCCATCATCACTATTAACCAATCATCATTTATCACCTACCCACAAATAATTAATCCTATTATGCATTTGCCTTATCCAAATCACACATAAAACAACATGAATTACACATTGGCCTTATCCAAATCACACATAATACAATATGAATTAATTAAATATTTAATCATATTATCTAGTTGATTATTATTGTTAAAAAATCCATGGAATGATAAATTTTATAATATTCTAAAATTAATAAATGAAATATCCTTACATAAACTCCATATCAAATCAATGACATCATCCTTCCACTTAACCAAATCTCCCCAAAATATAAGGCAAGGGGACAAATCATCACATCACCTTTTCATCTAAAATCAATAATGTCATCAAGCATGTGCACAAATATCCCAAAATCTAAGGAAAGAAGCCATATCAATGGCATCATCCTTCCACTTGTCAAATCTCCTCAAATCCAAGGCAAGGGGACAAATCTTGACACAACTACTCCTCATTCATGGCATGCCCATACCCATTCAAAGTCCTTCATTTATGAACCAACCCATATCTTATCAAATATAGATTAATTAACTAACTATTATTAGTTAGTTGGTTAGTCTAATAATTAAATCCATTCAACAAAATAAATAAAAGTATAAATAAAATAAATATCATCACATCACTCTAAATCCTCAAGTCATGAGACAATATCTAATCAAGCCCATACCTTCATCAAAACAATCCTTACACATCCAAATCCCCTCATTTAATTCCCAAATCCTATCATTTAATGATAAATTTGACTCATTTATGACCCTTGATCTGGGATCACTTTTAGAAATATATAAATTAGTGGTCTCCCTTCCATTTTTAACAAACTTGAAGATGCTAATGAATTTTTGTCCAAACAATCAAAAAATCATCCAATGAAGACATCATCCAATCAACAAGGGGATATGCTATCAAAATCCATGCATGTTTTCATTTAAAGCAATCACATCTCAAACATCATCTATAGAAAATTCCATACTTTAAGAGCCTCATATTCACCATTGGTAAGTGAAGGTATCACACACTTCTCCCCTCTTTGCTCATCGAATATACCCTTACACTTGTTTATCATATAAAATATGCTTTGATTTTAATTTATAACACTTTTGACTTATTAATGATTATATTGTGTAAACATTTGGCATGCTCAGTGGGACACACAATCCCACAATCTTCAATTTTTGATTTGTTGGGAAGATATTTGATGTTTTCATGCTCCTAATCCTATTGTGAAATATGTATCACTTGTCAAATATTCTCAAGTAAAATACCAACATCCTTTTTTGAATATTTTCTTGTCAAAGATATATTATCAAACCAAACATGCACATTTAAAATTTAAAGCTTAATCAATAAATCTTGTTTGTGGATCTTTTTATTAGCTTCATTTGTATATGTGCATGATATTTGCACTATGTATGCTCTTCCCTTGTGATTTAAAGTTAAATTGGGAATACAAATTGAACTAGACCAATTGTGTTATCCTTAGGACATACTACGTATGCTCTTCCCTCATAGTGCAAGGTGATATTGGGAATCAGAAATAACATGCACCTATTTTTATTTATCTTTTTAGGGTTTTGTAACTGGGATTTCATCACCCAATGTAGAGGAAAATCCTATGTTTTGGTAGACTATATAAATTTTTATAGAGCTGTCATTATTGCTTAAATGGTATTCCATTTTACTGGCACTGTGAAGTGAGGTGGATTTATCTACAAATACCCATGCACCAGATAACACCTTTGTCACATAGACTTGGGCCTCATTGTACCAAAATTTGTATAGATGACACACCTAAATAGCCTTATTTTTTAATATTATGAGCCTCTTTACCATAGATGTATAATGGTACAAATAACACAACATTCCCAAAGATCACTTACCACATACCTTTTGGGGTACTATTCGTAGGCCACTAGACAAATGTAATCCTACTTGATTAGCGAGGTTATGTTTGGTGCTTTGATTGCTCCCATACGTGCTAAAATAATACTAAATTTATAAACCAATTAAATAAATCAAACACTTGAACATAATTAAACTTTTTATCTAAAGCTAAGTAATCATTTTATCCAATCAACATCTAACAATTTATTTTTTTAGTCAATTCAAACCAAACACCCAATCAACCACAAATCAACTAATATGTTTGACCCAATCAAACCTAATCTAACCTATTAGTTAACCAAAATCTAATCAAGTCCAAAATCAACCTAATCCAATCAAATCCCATCTAAACCTATGACACTCAAAATTGATCTATAGATAGCCCAAATTGAACAATACATATTTGAAAACAAGGACAATGTCGTTTTACAGATCATAGAAATAAGTGCCTGACTTCTAACATACTATGATCCCACAAACCTAAGTTCCATCCTAAGTAGGAAAAATTAAAACTTTACACATCAAAATAAACCTACCTCTAGTTACCACACTAGCCAATTTTAAACAAACCTCCCATCCACTAGCTACCTTCCCAATCATAATATCCACCATATCAATCGCAAAGGGAAAACCATTCTGGCACCCTTATCTCAAATTCAAACCATCATTGACTCAATTTTAAAACTTATTTATCACATGGATGACCTAGTATACAACACCAATCTAGCCTTAAATCCATAATAAATACAAAAATTTAACTATGTCTTGCCATCACCTTTCCAAGGACCATCGTTTATCTAAGAGCAAAGTTCATCTGTGACTAAAACCCTGAAATTAGGAATATTCCAATAATCCATTCCAAATCACAATAAAAATCCTCTAATTCCAAGTTAAGGTCAATACAACCATTCCATCCTTGACCAACTTGTCTTTGATGATCTCATTTTTGTCAAATCACTCATCTTTAACCAATTCCATACCATTGTCAATTTACCCATCTTTGACAAACCCATATTTGACGAGCCCATTGTTTAAGAAACCATCATTGAACAACCCATCCTTGATCATCATAACACATAATCTATTCACCCATCACACCATATCCCATAATGTATTGAAACCTCCATCCTAAAGCACCAATCAAAAAGGTAATTGTAGACAACAACAAAATCTAAAAATCTGTCCATATGGCTAACATTCCAACAACTCCTATTAGCAAAAATAAAACAACACTAACATCCTCTTAGTTTTAATCCAATTTTCTCATAGATGATAAGATTAATGGTCCAAACAACCCCTTTCTACATGATAACACTATAAACTCATGTTTCCAAAGCAAGGCATATCCTATCGTAAATTAGATCTACAAAATCATGAACTATAAAGGCAGAGGACTTGGATTTCATCAATAAGGAATCCTAAAATTTATCTATGTATGTGAAAATTAAAGATAAAAAAACATTGGATAAAAATAAGGACTCTATTTATTTTAGGCAAACTTTTACTTTACGTGGTCTAGATGACCTATTTGGAATGTTTTGGGTGTATCAACTTGATCCCTTATTTGATTGGAAATTTTTAGATGATAAGTTATGAATGACTGTTCATACTTATTTTCAATATCTTTGCATTTATTTAGGATCAGTCTAATATTTCATCTATGAACATCAAAGTTTAACTTGCAAGTTTATTTTAAGCCTATGAGGTCTTGGTCCATGAAAAATGCTTCAGTATTCATCCATTTAAATGTTGGACCTAGGATTTATGTAAGTTTATCTATATTTTGATACATTTACATGGATTCCTTTTAACATTACAACCCATTATTACACTATTTAATAGTAAAAATGGATTGAATATTTGATGGACTTCATTTAGATCACAACTCACACACTTACTATGCACTCCTTAGCCAAATATTTAATAATCATAATGCTCTTTCCTTGCGAATAAAGTCTATTGCCCCTTTGTTTCAAATCATTTTATCATTTTGCTATAGAATTTATATTTTAATGTTCAGGCTTAAATATTTGTTTATGCAAATGAATGGTTTCAATTTTAGTATTAATTCATTGCTTCTCGCATGAATTTTTTCTTGGCAAAGACTTGGCTTTCTTGAAAACCTGGTTTAGTCAATTTTATTGTTTTCTTGTAGGTTTCCCAAGACTTCCAAGGGGTTCTCAAATTATTCCATGCATCCAAATATTGTCAACGTATGACTTCAGAGCTAAATATTTCTCTAAAAATGATTAAGTCTTTTAAAAGTCCTGGGGCCCCAAGAAGATGGCATATGACACCTCCTCAGAAGCTCGAGAGCTTAGAGGCATTAAGGCATTAACCTCAGAACCTCATAACCTAAAAAATTTAGGGGTATTAAGGCATTAACTCAAAAGCTCGAGAGTTAATAAATATTGGTAAAAATCCATGGCCTCAAGGCCCTAAGAATATGCCATGCGGCACCTTTTTGGAAGCCCAAAAGATTAGAGCGATTACAACAGAAGCCCAAAGTCTAAAGATCCCAGGAGACAAAAAAAAATCCATGTGGCCCTAACAATAACAAAGACAGGGTAGAAAATTAAAGCTTGGGGGAGATGATAAGTTGTTAAGTGGTAAGTGGGACATAAATGAAAAAGCTAAAGACCTAGCAAAGGAAAAATAAAGTGAATTTGAGAAAGGGATATATGGTAGTGATGGCATCACAAAGGTGATAAAACTAAGATCAACGGCCTATCCAACTGTCAAGGTCATCGAATTTATGAATAAGCTGCTATGATTTTGATTCAAGGATGAAATATCAAGTTGTAGAAGATCAGATAATAAGACAAAGAAGAGCAAAAAGATAAAAGATATATTTTAAATAAATATGGTTCAATTGTAGTAGTGGGCATGCCTTCAAATCTATTAAAGAATCATGAATCTCAATGACATTTTAAAATCATCATTGAATATTTGTAATTGCCTCGGTAGTGGGATGAGCTAGAAGAAAAGGTAATGAGCTCCTCGAATTTCCTATTTAAAGACGTTGCATTACCATTGTAGAGAGGGGGGAATTTTTTAGTTGTAACATTGTAGGAATCATGCCATGATTACACCTGCCTTTATTCTTCATTCTTTCCTTGATTATTTGTCTATGGGAGGATACTTTTAGGTACCAAAGATCTGCAAAAATTATGTTAGGATTTCACTTGCCTTTCTTTCCTTGTATTTTGCCTAGATTATCTACCAAGGGATATTAATTGTAGCAAAATGCTTTTAGGATGCTGAATATAGATTTTATTAATTTTTGTCTATTTAATGTCTGTAATCTTTTGATTTAGTTGGTTAATTAGTGTTAGGCTTGTTAATAAATATTGTCTTAGTTGTGTTGTGTAATAGCTATCATAACTAGTTTATTGAGTTTTTTCATGCTTTAATTTAGTCTTTTCTTAGTCATCATGTGCAACAACTACACATTGTCATTTAGACTATCTTTAAAATGGGTTCAATGGATAAATAACTTTCATATTAGTGTCTTTATAATCTTACCTATTGAGTGGCTCATGTTTGTGCAATTAATAGACCAAGCACATAGTGGTATAACTGTATTCAGACATGCTTTCAATTTTTTGGCATCAAGAGGCTTGTTTAGATCTAAGACACCCCCCTCTCTTCTCTACCTTACCCTATCTCTTTTTATGTTTCTTTTGGTGATTCTCCTGCCTTAGAATAATTTGAAATGAATTATAGTGAAGTAACATGTAAAGATTTTATCATTTAAATCAAATAGACAACAAGATTTAGGCAATTAATTAACAAACAAGTGAATGAATATGATTGCTCATATTAATTGAACCTCTAGTGGTAACAATGATTTCTCTCAAAGTAAACTTGGTTAAAATTCTCAGTTCTTGGATTGAACCAACATAAATCCTAAAATTAATGAGGGGACATTTTGTCCCATGATTTTTGCCTCCCTTTGTCTTCTCAAAATGGCTAATCCATAGTCATTTCCTGGATAGGTTATTTGGAGTGACCAAAATTTCTGGTGATAGAAGGAGGGCTACTTGTTCTTGATTATTAGTTATCTTTTAATTTTTGTATGTTTGAGAGAGACCTAAACCCATCCATATTTAAGTTTTTACCCTTTGTATTTTAGTTGTTTAGGCATAGGAGGAATAAAACCTTAGGGATAAGCTTGTTGTGGATATTATTCCATATGTTTCCAGCCTATCCCTAATTCATTTAATTTCATATCTATCACCATGTCTTGTCTTGATGAATCAACCATCAACATCACATGAATTCAACATGATCTACCTAAGGATACCTTTGATTTCCTCCTAGATTTTTAGAGTGACCATACAGGAAGTATTAAGGACCACATTATTATTTATAGAGTGGTTATGCAATGTTTAAGGTGAAATTTGAGAACATGGATTGAAGAATGTTTCCTTTCACTTTGAAAGGATAAGTATATCATTGGTATTCAAGTTTAGCACCAAATTGTATTACTAAATGTAGGAGCCTAGAAAATCAATTCCTACTTCAATTGTAAGCCTAGTGGAAGATTCTCCCTCTCTCCCTAGTATCTTACCTATCAATCAAAAGAACCAAGATCCAATCACCATCATAATAGAGGACATTATTCATGAACCACCCGATTATGATTTTGTTGACATGATTGAAGTGGAGAAACACATTTTAGATATTAAAGAAGAAATATTGAAATTATAAGATTAACTAGAATTCTAACAACAATAAGAGTCTAAAACCTTATATAGACCCATAGAAGAAGAATTCAATGAGCTACAAGATCTAGATGTAGAGAACAAAGTAGAAAAGTTTGTTGTCTCCACTGATCCAAACCTTTAATAACTGGTAACCCCAAAGCGTCTTCTGCCCAATAGCACAGTCATTGAGCCCCAAGTAAATGTATCCCTTATATATGATTTGCATGAACATGAGGTAAGCTCTTCTAATTCCAATGATAGTTCTAAAAATAGAGAACTAGATAAACCTCTTGTTTATAATTATGTTGATTTTGGTTTTGAATTAAAGAGAAATGATTATCCTAATTCATGTATGTAGATTTTTTCAATGATGGAAGTCAAGAAAATCAAGAGTTGTGTAAGTACACAAAGGATTTTTGTGGTTGCTTCCTTGATTTATCCCCAATACCTTGTGGCATTTTGGATGAATACAAATCTAAGTTTGTTTATTAGATTGACCTAAATTTTAGTAGTGAAGATCTAGGTCATGATCTCCCTCAAGAAAGTATATATCCCGAGTATGGGGTATTGGAAAGGGTTAACTCAAAAAATTCTAATACTATAGATTATGATATGATCTGGGGTCAAGCATGTAACATCTGATCATTGAGTAAACTAGAAGTGAAGAGGTCAAGACACCTACAATAGATTTGGGAATGCCAAGTTTGAATCTTGAATGCCTAGATAAAGATGATGGTGATTCTCAGATGGGTATTTTGAATAAGACATTGAAGATTTATTTGATTATAGGTCTAATTCCACTTCCTTGTAAGGTGGTATTTTTTACAATTACTTATCTAATGTATTCCCTCTTATGGATGTGAGTATAAATGATAAACTTATAGACCTTAATAATCCCCAAAGAAATATGTCCTGATCATTTCAATATTTGTAAGAGTGTTGCCTTCCCTAGGAATTTAGATTTAACCAGTGGTTATCTTTTTCACAAAAATGATTCATACATTTGTCCACTCATGGGTTTAATTGATTTTGAAGTTGATGAAGTATGCCATAGATATCTTGATTTTACCTAGCTAGACTTTGAGGTGAATTATTTCCAAGCCTATGTTGATTCTAATTTTGGAATTGATACACCTAGTTCTTTTGAACACATGCTTGTTAATGACATTGGTTTTGCAGGAAGAAAATTCAAAGAGATTTTAAGTGAATTCAAAGGAATCCTTCCCTTCCTATGGACACTGACTGGAAGAATGTTTCTACTGCTAGAAATTGGGAACTATGTTGTGTTGGGTTTCCAGACCCATCCTCCCAATTATGTTAGGCATGTTTTTTAAAGATTAGTGTACATAGTTTCCTATTTTCTACATGTACTTTTTTAGTTAGCTTTCCTTGATTTCTATTTTATTTATTTAGATTAGTTTCCCTATTTTCTAGAGTAGCTTGCCTATTTTATGCTTTTCCTATTTTGGTTTTGCTTTAACATTTTGTTTGTTCCTTGTCCTAGACATCCCTTTGCAACGATGAGTCTTGTCTTGAAAATAAATGCATTAAGTGGATATTTGGCCTTGTGAATTTCCTTTCCTTGTGTTATTAGTCTAAAGGACCTCAAATGGTTGATGGAAAAGTGAAATTTATTTAAGCCTTAAAAGTTAGAAAATGAAAAGTCACATTTGAACAATGGTATAGGTTGCTTCTATTTTCTTTTGTGCATCTTTTTAATTTTGGAGGCATATAATTCTAAATATAAAATGTGGATTTTAGAAAGGTTTATTTTCTTATTTAAATCCATCAATTACACTTAATTTAACATTTTAAGTAAAGAAGAAATATTTATTTAGTTTGAATTTGTCTTAGTAATATAATTTTTTTGAGTCTATCATTTTACCCATGGCTTGGTCCCTAACCATCAATAGATAAAACTACAAAATATTTTCATAAGATAATTTTGAAAGAAACAAAATTAAAAAAATGCAAAAATAAAAGTCTTCCTTGAAAGGGTGGTTCAAGAAATCTCCATTGCAGGACTTCCAGCCTGGCTGGCAGTGGAACAAGGCCTTTATTAGGACTAGAGGTATCTATATTGGGGCTATAGAAACTTGGATGGTAGTAGAGAAATGCCCATACCATTCCCCATAAGTCAAATTTCCAAATATCTTCCCTCTTAGAAGTTCTGGTTGTCTAATCAGGTTTGAATTATTTTATGTAAATTCAAGAGATATAAAGGAATTTATCACTCTCACACATTGATGTCCTTTAATAAAATTGAAACTTAGTATGCAACATGTTAAAGTGGACTTTAATGCTTTCATCTTTATGATTTTTTTTGAAGATAATTATTTGCAATTTATACTTGTATTCAGGTGTGAAGGTTTGTAGTCTAAATTTTGGAGTGATTTAACTAGACTTTATAGATTCTAAGTGCTTAATAACATTCTCCCTACAAAAGTCACCATTTTTTGTGTGCTTTCACAACATGCCCCATTTTCAAGATAAAAATAGGGACCCTCTTTCTTACAAGAATTTTTTTGCCTTACCTAGTCTAGAGGACCTCTTTGGAATGTTTTGGGTGTATTTACTTAAGCCCTTGATTAGAAATTCCTAGATGTTAAGTTACAAATGACCGTTTCTTCTAATTTTTAATGTCTTTACATTTATTCAAGTTCAGTCTAAGATTTCATCTATGAAATTCAAAGTCTAACTTGCAGTTCTATTTTAAGCCTATGAGGTCTTGGTCCATGACATATGCTTCAATATTCACCCATTTAAATGTTGGACCTAAGATTGATGTACATAGTGTTTACATCCCTTTTAAAAATGAACTCTAAGGCTCATCCTAACAAACACCCTGTGAATTTACATTTCTTAAAATTATCCAGTGTTATCCATTTAACATTCCATTTCATATCACAAGTTACCAAATATTACTCTGGATCCATAGACCCATCATACGACATTAAATAAATAAACATAATTATATTGAACACTATAGTTGGTACACTTGTAATTGATACCATGGGTTGATAAACATTGACAACAATGACTGAAGTTAACTACACATAGGTGAATGTGCACTAGTCTTTTTAGGTGTCCTAAAAAGGAATTTTGCTTCTTCTAGTTTATTCCTATCTATTTCCTACTTTGTTTTTGCATTTAGCTTTCCAAATTTATCTGTAAAGGAATCAAACCAATCTGTATCCATCACTTTTTTTGGAATTCTTATTCTTTCCAATAATATACTGGGCTAGGGGGATGCATACTCTTGAAATGAATGAATTCTAGTTTTAATTTCTTCTAACTTTGAACTTGAACCTATGATAGTTTTATATTCAAATCTAACTTCTTTCCAGGAAATTTCCTTCCTAAGTCTAGATAGAAACCCTTTTAGTAACTATGATCTACCTCTACCTTTTAACTCCTCTGTTGCTAGCTTACCTTCATCTTCCTACTATACTATCTCCATATTTGCATCATTTATATCTACTTTTTTTTATCTTCATCAAGCCCTTATGCATACTCTATGCACCCTTTGATTCTTGTACCTTTCACATCTTCTCTCATAATATTTCCATCTCTAGCATATTATTTTCTCATATTTACAAATTTAGAACTTTCTTCCCTACCTCTAATACTATCTATAATTAATTCTATATTTCTTATTTTGTTCCACCATCTATGTCATCATAGTTCCTATTCTAATCCCAAAATATTCTTCTTGCTCTGAGTATTTTTGAATTCTATTTTATGGGATCAAGTTAAATTTTATTTTAATCATCTCTTTATCATTCAATTCTATCCTGCATGCACCTCCATGGTGCCCAAAGTGACTGCTCTATGTTGAATAGAGTAGGCACCATGGCCTTTTCCACAACCAACATTTTAATTAGAGTAGCTAATCACTGTAAAAATTTCTCCTTATTCCTTGGACAAGCTGGACTTGCATAGCTTCAAAAGTTATGTATATTTTTACTACAAATTTAGTAATATAACCATCAATTATAGTCCTCATCTAATAGTTTACTACTCAAGTCTTGTTTATATCTAGGTTGTACAATCTTTCTAACTTCTCTTCTATCCAAACTATAAGATCTGTTCTCTTTCAGCTAAAGCAATAATATCCCACCCTAGATAGCCATCCAGATAACATTCCAAAAAAATCACACCAAAATATTTATTAGATTTCACCATAGATATGCTTTTGGATAATCTCTCTTGTAGTTGTTCCTATTCTCCTTGCTTCTTCTACAAAATTATAGATTCTCTCATCCAACCATCTCTATATATCCCTTTGTCTTGACAACCATCTCAACATATTTCATCCAAATGGTTCCATCCTCACCACACCATTGTTAGTAGAGGTTCTTGGAAAACTCTAGAACATGATAAATAAAGGGATAACTTGTACATTAAAGAGCAAATATAAATAGAATCCAATAATTTAGACTTATAGAACATTGATTAAAGATGGAGGTGCACTATTGCATGAAAGCACATAAATAACACATAAATATGTAGTATACCCATAATGAATTATAGATTTAAATGAAAATGAAGTACTCACTATGCAATGAACATAGATAAATGAATCTAAGAAAACTATAATAAAACTATTTCATTAATCTCTAACACACATCAGAACCATATTTCATTACATCAGAGTGATATATATAGAGCATTCTAGAGTATTGTCTCTTTACATTCTAGTCTTTTGATATGCCACAAGGAAAGACTCTTCTTATTATATACTCTAATTCATATGCTTACAAGGTCGCATACATCCAAAAGACTATATAAAATACAAAATCATATACTTCGTACATGTGTCCAACCAATTATACTTTGTGATTTTGGTGACCTTGATCCATACCCAACAGATATTTTAAGATAATTGATCCTTCTTGTGAGATTTAAAGAAAGATGTAATGTCCCTTCCATTGAATGCATAACTTACCTGTAAATGATCTAAATATACTATCATATAGTAATACAACTTGTTATAATAATTTTTTTTAGAAAACATGATTGTGATCATGCCACACTTTCTAACTTAGCTTGCTGAATTCTTGCATAAATTGTGCTCTTTGCTTATTTTATAAATCCATTAGTTATGCTTACAGAGAGTTTCAATCTCCTAGTCACATGATCATTAGAAATCATAGACTATAAACTATATATTCCATTGGCATGACTGATTCTAGTCCATAATTAGATGAAATGGAGTAAAACCTGTCACATGCTTGTAGTTTATTTTATATGTCCATAAGATTTCAAGAATTAGATCCTCCCAGTCATCCATTTGTTCATTACATATCTGTGTGAGCATCTTACCAATGAATTTATTTGATGCCTTAGCTTTTCCATTATCCTGTGAATGATATGTGGTGCTTTTATGGTATGATATCATAGATTCCTCTGTTAGAGTCTTAATGGTGATATTTAGGAAATGCATTCCTCTGTCACTAACCAATTTCAAAGAGAATCTAAATCTAGTTATAATATTTTCATAAATAAGCTTGGTTGCATTCTTGTCATTGAAAATTGGTGTCACTATAGCTTACATCCATTTAGTGAAGTAGTATGTTGCAATAATTATGTACCTTGTATGAGTGCACTTATTGGGTAGATTTGGTTTGATAAAGTTGATTCAATGGAATTTCGTCTCTCTAATTTGGCTTCCTCATCTTTTGGAAGTTGTCATAGTGTTTTTATTCTCAGTGTACATATTGAAACAATGTAGGCCACCAATCCGCTTTGAAATATCTTCCTTTTAGTCAATTTTCTTGTGAAACATCCACCTGCAATTCCCTGATAGTCGATTTATTTAGGTTTAGTGCAATAAATAGAGCTCAAAACCATTCCAACATCAGCCTCAACTTGGATAGATTCTCCTTTAATAGATAAAAAACAACTCGATCATCTAAATAGACTTCCAATAAATCATGGATGAAGTATTTAAATGCATGAACATTTTTCAACCCAAATGGCATTACATTGTATGCAAAATATCCACATTTTATTGAAAATGTTGTTTTAGATTGATATTATACTGTAATTGGTATCTGATGATAGCCATTGAATCCATATATAAAAGATTACACTTCATGTCCTACGACTAAATCTAAGACTTCATCTATGAATGGAATATGCGATGGATCATTAATGTAGGCATCATTTACTGCATAATATCCCCCTACACTGGATTATCTAGACTTATTTGGCTATACCACCATTGGACTAACCTATTCTATTTTTTCCATTGGATAAATAATGTTTACTTCTTGCATATGATCTAGTTCAAATTTTACCTTCAACTTCATGTTGGGGTTTAACCTATATGGGAAATGTTTCACAGGCCATGCACACTCCTTTAGATATATGTGGATCTTTCCTAGGGAGGGATATACCCCTTTTAATTATGTGGTTTTTTGAAATACATCTTGTTAATATTGTTGTAATTGTACTCATTTTGAAACCTCATTCTACATCTAGTAATTTCCCAAAGTTATAAGTTTTGGCATAGACTCTGTCCCAATATTCCCTACCACCTTATTTGATGGCTCATGTTTTTTTTATTGGAACCACTTTTAATGGATTATTACATTTTTATCTATCCCTCTTGCTCCTAAATATCAATATTTGATAGTTTTAAATATTTCTTTTGGTTTTTGACTTTGGATCTAGGTTCCTCCAGTTCTCACTCTAGCTTAAAGAATCCTTTAAAATCAAGTCTTCATCACTCTCATTAGACTTAGGCTATTTGTATTCATACATGATTCAATTTCAAAGTTAAATAAAAAACCATTCTCTCTATATATTTTCCTTATAGCTTTTAAGGCTTATAGTCAAGTCCTTAGCTATTTCCTCCTATGAAGTAGAATCTAGTGTAATACTAAGATCCTCTACTCCACAATGGAATAAACATATCTTTAGTTTCTACAAGGTTTGGTGTACCACATGATTATCATACTAAAAAAAAATTCTAAATAAAATCTTGTTGGACATGCAACCAATTCCTAGCCTCCCTCCTGCACTTTTGATGTATGTACCATTTTGTTTGAAGCACTATTAATGTATATCTAAATACATGTACCCAATATTTGGGTTATACACTCTGCATAGAACATAAATCAACACATTTATAGATGTGAATTTATAGACACTTTTATTATTGTAAAAATGGCCATAGTTTCATGACAGTAGGTGGTACTTGGGATTGAGCTCAAAAAAATTCACAAGCCTCAACCCATTGTAATTGATTTATCTATTGGACTACCCACCAAGTCGCAACAATTATCTTTTATGCATATTTTAGTGTACTAACCATGTGATATATATTAAGCACATGATGTTCTAGTTTAAAGATGAATTTATCCAAATTTTCATTTGAAAATTATTATGGAAATTGGCATTCTATGGTAAAAACCATGTGCATTAGATGCACCTCATGATTATCTCTTACCTAATTCAACATGTAGGCATCTAAATCACCGCTGATGGAAGATGCAATTTCCCAAGGTAAAATACATTTCTTTGGCTCTATATAGTCCATGTACATCACACCAACTTTGTACAAGAAATCCACTCCAAACCTGGTTGGTGATCAGACATACGATGACCTGCATTATTCTATTTGGAATTTTGTAAATTGTGCCTTTATTATCACAAGCCTAGAAGCAAACTATTATATTTGTTGTGGTTGATGCTAAGGTTCTAATTCTAGATGGGAAAATTGATATTCTATAATTTTCAGCGTATTGGGCTTAGATTCTATGCCCACCTTGAACCAAACATTATCCCCATAGGAAAATGGGGAATCTATCTCATTAGGAATAATATTTATTTTAGTTTTATTCAAGGGTATAATGATGATTTTATCCCTTTGATGTGACTCTAGTTGATTGTTCACTATATTAATGGTAATCTAACCATCATAGGCCCACTTCTTACTAATTGACATAGGGTATTGAATTTAACCAATATTCATATCAATATATTTGAAGTACCCTCACAAGCTTAAATCAACGACTTCTATTTCCACATCCTCTAATCAACCAATAGACTCTGTCTGTCATAGTTTGTGAGGGTCAATGTTATTAGATTGTAATTGAGAGTTGGTCATCTAATAGCTTCCCATGTGGAATAAGGGATCATATTGACATTAGTTCCAAAATCAAACACAATATTTGATACTTCATACCCTGACAACTCAATATCCAAATGAGAGTCAACATCCTAGGGATTCTTAGTTTTCATATACCATACTACCTTGTCAGTGCATTGCTAACTTATCTACATACTCCAATAGGTTATGCAAAAGATTTGTAATATTTTTTGATATATCTTCATTTATTAAAGTACTTAGAAGTTTCAAAATATAAATCAAGGCAATAACTACTCCATCCTATCTCATGATGCACATAATTTACACATACATATATGCATCAATGAATGTAGTATCACCCTTAATGTAGCCTGATACTTAATTTATAAAGAATCTAAGTTACTTGATACATCAAAAACATTTCTATCATAGGGTTAGGATATTTATCTTTCCAAAACTTTTAGATTCTCTGATCCTGTGACATTTATAATGGAGTAAATCCCTACTCTACATGTTGATGTCACATAAATGCTTATAGGAATGCAATATCCTTAGGGTTTGAATTGATCAAATTCACATTTCATATAGGCTTCTCTCTTCTCTTATTTTTTAATTCTAGATGATTCTCAGCATGATGTTAAGAAACTCTAAAATAAACACAATGCATTTTCCTTTCAAGATTAGTGGGACAATTTCATGCAAAGTGGTTATACTCCCCACACAAATATCAGATAATTAGTAAATGCCCATGTCATTCATCCTAATTGCAATTAACCCTTTTATATCCACTTTGATACCTCTATATCCTCCTTGTATTTGTTATAAACCCTAGCCTAACTATTGCTGATCCTCATATAGTCCTTGTTTGTAAGGGAAACCCCAACCTATTATTTATATTCATAATATCCCTCATATATTCCTTGAGGATAAGATGGAGCCCATCCTATTTTTTATTATTTTGGTGACACAACATTCAAAGGCTATTGATATTGAGGAGATGGAGGGGTCCATCTTGCCTGGAATTGATGAGACTATGGAGATTATTGTTTCTAACCTATGAGATCTTGTGGTTGATATTTTGGTGAGGTAGGCACCCATCCAGGAATAGTCTACATCATAAAATTCATGCATACATATGGGCCTAGAATCCCTAGCTTTGCAGAAGGAATTTAATATGCTAATACTGTGAAGAAGTTATTAGTAATGTCTTCCTTAAATTATTAGAGGGATCAACAATTCTTGTCATTGTGATTGTGTGACTCAAAAAAGTTATAGTATAGAGCATGAGGTTATTGAATGTACTTCTATAATAAATGACACTTAGTAGTAACATACCATATTACACGACGTATTTCATAGTATTTTGTCTTAAATTTTGGTTAGTAATTTTGATGGTGCTCCTATTTTCCACATTCCATACACTAAAAGCATAATCTAGGCCTATTACTTTCATGGGGTCATCCATATTTCACAACACACCATCTATCTTTGAATTAGTTTTCACAGTAGGTTGTGGGATATCTTCATAATATTCTATTTACTTCACATGGAGTGTAAATACTCAAGCATATACCTTGTTATTAAACTATGATTGAACAATACCAAACATAATCCTAGGTCACAGGCATTCCATAAACCATGTGACCTTATCTATGTCCTGGAATAGAAAGTCTACTTAGTTAATTACATCTAAAATCAATGATCATAATCCCACACTGATTCATCCAATTTTTTTTGAATCTCTTTTAGCTCTTGGATTGTTTGACTTGCACACTTATTTACTTTATATTCACCTATCAACTAGTCTTTGACACATTTAAAACTCATTTTTGTAGCATCTCTTTAATAGATGAAATCCAAAGCTCATCCTGTTAAAGATCCTATGAGATCATATTTATTCACATCATCTATAATAGCATTTTTAATTTTCCATTTCATTTCAAAAGTTATCAAATACTACTCAGGGTCAATAGACCCATCATATGGTATCAATGTGACATAATTTCATGGATTAAGACCCATGCATGTAGTAGTAACACTTGAAACTAGTGGTGGTGGTAGAATAAGTTTGATCAGTGTCTTGAGATTAGTTGTGACCTAAAATATTGCCTCAATTAGTTTCTTCCTATCTCACACTTTCTTAGTGTTTATATTATACTTCCCAAATTTATCAGTAAAAGAGTAAAACCATGTACTATCTCCACTAGCTTCTACACTTTGTATTATTTTTGATAATAAAATAGGCGCTTGGGATGTGTACCCTTGAAATGAATGATCTATCTCTATGATATATATTTCACTAGAACTTGAACCTGCTTTCATCATGTGACTTAACATAACTTCTTCGAAAGATTGTTCTTTTTGTTTTCCAAACAATATCCCCTTTCTAGTTGTGATCTAAAACTACCTTCTAACCAATATACTCGCTCCTCTTTTTATTTCCACTTTCTTTCATTTATTGAACATCTTTACTATCTTTGCACTTTCATCTATGCCTTCTATTCTCTCAAGCGCTATTCTTTTCTTATCCTCATCTTTTCCAACTTATCTTACTCTCCTATGAGCTACCATTCCTTCACTATCTTCTAAACTATCTACTCTACTCCTACTTGAAATTATATTAGGATTATTTTGTTTATTCCATCTTTTCTATTTTCAAAACTATTACTTCAGTCTCATAATTCACTTTTTACTCTACTTCTCTACATCCTCCATTTTTTGGGTAGATGTTCAACCTTTCATTATTAGTTACTCATCATTCAATTAATTATCACACACATTACCTTATACCCAAAGTGAATACTCCATGTTGGTAGGATTAGGCACCATGGCATTTTATACAACCAACATTTTGACAAGAGTAGGTAGTCACTATAGAAAATTTCCTCTAATACCTCTCACAAACAAATCTTGCATAGTCTCAAATGTAATGTATCCCTGTACAAAAAAATTTAGTGATGTATCCATCAATATTATTTTTTAACCAATGATATATTGCATGAGCCCAATCAGTATCTAACTTTCATAAGTTTTCTAGTCTCTCTTCCATCCAAACAAGAAATTTTATTTTTCTTTGCAAAAAATAGTAGTATCCAAGTCTTGATAGCCATGCAGTTATTAGTCCAGGTAATTCACACCAAAAAGTTTCATATATTTCATCATATATATACTCATGAATAAATTATTGTGTAAATCTTCCTATAATTTTTACTTCTTTGAAAATTTGAATTCGCTCATTGAATCATCATTCCAAGTCTCTCTATCTAGGTAGGCATTACAACATGTTTTAACGTTCCAGACTCACTACACCACTATTAGTATAGGTTCATAGAAAACCCATAAGAACATGTAAATTTATGTTTTATGTTTAAATTAGGAAGCAATATTAAAACATAGTCATGGTCATAGAAAGTCTTTCTTAGGTTAATAACTATGTAGTTACTCTAGGAACACATACTAACAGGTACAAAACATTCATTATAAATTCTAAATGATTAAACATATTTGAGAAACATAGAGAATTCACTTTGCATAGATCAAGGATAAAATATGTCCATGAAAACCATTATCAAATCTCTATATTAATCTATATATTTTCAGAAATCCTTTCCATTACAATTGATCATTATTGATAGACTTTCACAATACATTATCATTTTGCATTCCATCCTTTTAATTCAAGCGTGAATGAGTATTTTCACATTATAAATACTTTTAGAATACATACACAGGCTGAATAAATCCAAAATACAATACATTATACAAGAAAATATCCATCGCACACTTTTCAAACATCTATATTTTGTGATTTTGTAATTCTATTCTACTATCAATAGTAAGACAATTTTTTTTAAAAATTCAACATGACTTGGACATAAGAGGCACTAAATATTGTAAGATGTATCGATAATGATATCCAAAGTTCATGAAACATTCAATTAAAAACATAAAATTCATGGATACATTAACCTTCCACATACCATGATATAAGATGGCAAGTAATTAATGTACACGACAAACTAAATACTATATTATAAACATCACTTGAAAAATATTTTATCATTCTACCTTCCACTTGACATACAGCTATGGGTCAATCATCACATGAAGAAGGGAAATCATTTTTATTTATCATAAAATAATTGGGCATAAAGCAAACAATTATGCATAATTACAACAAAATGTTAAAATATTTAAGGGTGAAGGCATTATCATGATAATACAATTACAAAAATATCCACCTAATTTGGATACATCAATGTTGGCTTTTAACAAGACCCCACATAGGACTAGAGCACATAAAGTGTACAAGCATACACAAATGGATCCATTGAATATTCAAGTATTCATCAAGGGTGATTATCAACAATAAGTTCAAGTTTATTAAGAAGAAGGGGCTAACACATGTAACTGTAGACACCTAAATTCCACCACATTTAGTGTCGTAGTTAGCTTAAAGTTGACACACTAACTCAACTTTGAATGTCATATTAACATCATTTTTTTTTTGAATAGTTAATTAATTCATATTAAATAAATAATTATGAACACAAATTACACAAAAATAATTAAAAAAATAAAATTTCTAAGTCACCAAACATCTTCTATGCTTCTCTCAACTAAGTGTTGAGTCACTAAACCAAGTCTTTGACTTTCTCAACCAATTATTGAGTCATCATTGAACATTTCAACTACCTTGGTGAGCCATACAACTATCTTTATTCATTCATAAGACATTTTAAACTACTAACCAACTTTTCCTTTTTCTCTCATACACATGAGAAATTGGTCTCTTCCACTTGGATGAGGACTTAAATATGTCCATCTAAAATTAACATTATATAATAAATAAGGATTTATCCCAACCATTCATCTTCTCACCCAAAATCCTATATACAAAAGTGTCACCCTCTATTTTCATCATCCACCTTCAAGCTATCGAATTAATATCAAAATTATTCTAAACATCCATTTAGAAATTAAGATCATACGCCCATATGCTATTGAATTTCCCTTTGTTTGAAAAATTAAGTTAAGCATCCACATTAACATTGCAAGAGAAAATCCAATTCAATCAATGGAGAAGACGATGTACTTAATTCGTATGAAAATATTGTAAGTATTGTTATTTTGTTTTCCTTTGTTTGAATAACTCAATTTGAGGTTTTAGTTTAGATTTAAAATAGGAATTTGCATTAGTTTGATTTCCTAGATCACATAAGTTCTAAAATTAAGTTATCATATTTTGGCATTCCCAGTGGGACCTTTCCCACATATTATTCATTATAATTACATTCTTTAGGACTTTTTAGTTGTTTCAAGTTTCTTTCAAGGTACATTTTTTTTCATTCTTGGTCTAGAAAATTATTTTTATAGTTTTTAGGAGCATTTTTAGAGTTTTATGTGTGGTTGTACCTGTTCCTACATAATGATGGTTTTGACCTGCGAAATGATGGTTTAAATTTTTTTTTTGGTGGGCTTGAAGAACATTTTTCAATTTTGTTCTTAATGGTTTTATGCATTTTCCTTGAATATTTCTAGCTTCTTGTTTATATTTTGTATATTTCTTATCCTGCTGACATTTTGTATTCATCACTTTTCAATTTCTATACTACTCTATTGTCTATTTTTTGGGTTTTATAGAATAATGGTTTTGTATAATTCATTGGAAGCTTTATCCTATGAAACAATGGTCTCATCCTACAAATCAAGGTTTCATATCCCTAAATAGTGGTTTTCTTTTTAGTGATTTTCTACTCATCTTTTACTAAATTTTTCTTATTGTTTCTAGTTTTTATTTCTTTTTTAGATTTTTTACACTCATTGCTTGCTATTTTTCCTAATTTTATTTTTTCTGTTTCCATTTTTTTGCTTCTATGAACAATGGTCTTATAACACATTTTGATAAATTTTTTACATAGAAACATGGTTTTGTAGTGAATTTTGGTAGGTCTATATACACATTTTTGTAGTTTTGTGAGTTGTAAACCATTTTTTCTAACCCTTTTATGTTTCTATCATTTTTTGTCTCTATGTAACAAAAAATTTATTCCAGAGAGTTGGTTTTTTGCTTTATCTTTATCTTTTTGCTTTCCTTTTTGCTAATTTTCAATCTCCTTGGATTGTAAATATCTTTGCATACAAACTATTAATAGTTTTATGCAAGATTACTTGCCAAAGAACAAAAAAGTTAAACCAAAAATTTATTTTATTTGTTTTTACTAACCTTGTTTTTATTTCAAGTTAAGTTTAATTAATCAAGTAGTAATTAAATCACTTTTACTTTCTTACAAGCTTGCCTATTTGTATTACAAGAGTTGTGTATGCTCTTTCCTTGTGTGACATTGGTGATGATTTCCTAAGAAACAAAAGTAATTCTTATAATTTTGTGTTATGTAGATTATTATTACGTATACTCTTTTTTTGCATCACATTGGTGATGATTTCTTGGAAATAAAAAATGAGTTTAGTCTCTTTATTTTTATTTTTCTATGGGCTATATTGATCATGGATTTCACCACCACATGGTAGGCCAAACCCCATGTACTACTGGGGTATACAAATTGAGGTTCCACTATTTTAATTACCTAAGAGATTGTATATTTTAGCACACCATGACATGAGGTGGTTTCATCTACTAATATTTAGGGTTTCAACAACCACTTTGAAGCCCAATTTTTTTGACATAACTCTACTAAAATATTACGACTGAATTGGGCACATAGGGATTAGACCCTTTTGTGTAAGTATATCGAATCAAATTCTTTCATGATATTGGGACTCAACATACTACAGGGTATATAAAGGACACCTATTATAAAAAAATATATAAATCATAAGCCTTAAGATAACTAGTCAGTCATTTGAATTTTAGTGCATTGACAAGTGGTTAGATCATGAAGTTACTCTCAACTTACCCTCAAAATCAAGTTTAGTGGGATATGGGTATGGTTTTACCTCAATAGTTAGTATTTTGAAACATTGGAATGACACTTTTCAATAAACCATCTAGTATATATGGGAGCCTACAAGTCATTCAATTCCATTTGCCTAGAATCTGTCTTTTTATGTGAATTACATGTTTCTGTTTGGTTAAAGTATAAATTTCGTATATATATTTGTTTTATTTTATATCCTTGTTAAAGATATATAATTTAAGTCTTTCGTGTCTGAAAATCATAGTTTAATCCTTCAAACAATGTCTAAAATCAAGAAAGCCTTAATTAAGAAATTCTAAAATCCAAGTAACTCAAAATTTTTGTCAAACATTTATGTTTTTAAATTTGAGTTATATACCTTTTTGAGTCAAGAAAAAATTTTAAACAATGCCTCCCATCACAAGGCACCAAGCCTTGTTGAACAAACCTTAGTTTAGAGAAGAGCCTTTTGAAAATGACCCATTTCAATTTGGAAACCAAAAAAATTATATTAAGATCAATGATAATGATAATGATAATGATGAAGGACTCCTTCAAGACTAATATGAATATACTATAAATTTACCTAAGGAACAACCAACCCAAGTTACCAATTATCTCTTAGAGAATAAGAATAAAGTCTTGTTATAAATCTTAAGAATATATGCCAAGTTTACACCTCTTTTTATTAGAAAATGTTTCCAAAACTTACATGGATAAGTGAAAGGAGTTTCTAGATGAAACATCCTGAAAAATCCATGTATTTTCCATTTAAGACCATGTTAAAAGGTTATAAAATGAATTAGTTGATTTTAAATCTAACATTTCCAATAATCCTTTAAATAACAAGTCAAACAATCTAAACACAAATAAGAGTTATCCTATCAAAAATGCCAATACCTTAAGATTAGGTCACATCAATCAAAATTTAAATCTAATGTCAAATTCAAATTCAAATCTGAATCTAAACACCAATCAAAATCAACCTCCAAATTCAAATATAAATCCAAACATCAATCAAAATTCAAACTTAACTTTGAATTCCAATCTAAATCCAAACCTCAATCAAAATCAATCAACCAATCCAAATCTAAATCTGAATTCAAATGTAATTTTAAATACAAATAAAAATATCAATCACAATAAAAAATCAAATCTAAATAAAAATCTAAGTTTAAACCTAAAACAATTTCACTACTCAAATATAAATAAGTTTTCCAATCCCAATCAATTTTTAAATCAATATCAAATTTCAAATCCCAATCAATTTCAAGTTCAAATCAAAACCAAAATCAGATTTCAAATCTAAACCAAAGTTAAAATGAAAACCTAAACCAAAGATCACCACTTAAGGACATGGTATTTATCCAAGAATGGAAAATTATGAAGGAAAAAATACAAGGATTACAAGATGGTAGCTAATCCTAAAGGAAGAAGTCTAAAAGTGAATAAATTTGTCGAGATCACTTTGACATTACTATGATGATGGTACTTTTTCCTTCACATTTTGAACCCCAAAGTTTGAAAAGTATAAAGGAAAAGGATATCCTAGAGAACACCTTAAAGAGTTTTATATGCCATGTTTAGATGTTGCATATAGCAATAATTATCTATTAAGAATTTTTCCACGTAGTCTAGCGGGATAAGCATTATAATGGTTCTTAAAATTACCTAAAATATCCATCACAACCTTTGAGGACCTTTTCAAAAAAAATTGTGACATTTTTCATATAATGTTGAATGTGAATTGACCATGTTAAATATATAAAATATTAAACAACACAATAGGGAGAGATTTTCCTCATTATTGTAGAGATGGCATGCCTTGACAAATAGGTTCCTATGGTCACCTCCCTAAAATCAACTTATATCCATATTTAAAAACAATATCAATTTGTATTCAACCAATCAAATAAAAATCCATTGCACTAAATCATTTGATGAAATTATAAAAAAATGAATTAAAATTTAAAGATCCCTAGTTTCCATGACTACTATCAAAATATTTAAAAAAGATAACTCATCTTTGAGCCAACATGAAAAATTCTAGTTTTATGCAAAAAAAAGAACATTGTTGTCACATCCCAATTTCTCTCTAAACTGATTTATCTAATTATCCATGGATTATTATGGTTGTTAAATTGATTAATTATTATTTAATTAAGTTTTAAGTCATATGTTGTTATGAGACAGTTGTATGTTGCTTAGATTACATGATTAAGTTGTAATGAGTTAGCTGTACTTGTATATACTTTACATTATGATCATGTTGTTAGTTACTACAACATGGCTATATATCATGAGATTACAGGGTAACTACCTTCTTGTCATGAGTTGGATGAAATATAGATATATCCCTCAGAGCATATAGAAGGAAAATGTCATATTGTGTTAGCTGTATTTGGATAATTAATTATGTGCTTTAGTTATGATCTAGTTTTCATTTTAATGCTTATGTCCAGATCTAATTATGTGATTAAATTATGACTGTATTACATAAATTGCATGCAAAATGCTACTTTATGATCATGTAATGATTTTGTATTCATGATTGTGGATGAAATTGATTTAATGAGTAAGTAAATCTATTTTTTTAGTATTTAATTAATGCTACTTATGGACTAACTAGAGTATCTTTATAATGTATTAATACATTAGTTGGTTATTATATGATATTCAAGAAATATCATTTTTTCAGCTTAATGCCTTTGTGTATACAAGATAGTAAAGGCATTTGGATAGTCTATATAGTGGTATTGACAAGTAAATAGGTAGTTATAATATCATTGTGCTTGATATTATTATAACAATTGTTTGATTATTTATTACATCAAAAGTTTGTTATTAACTTTATATTAGTCACTTTTCTATTTGAAGTAATCTTTGCTTGATGATTTAGTGACAACCTAAGTTATCCTATGATCTAATCTAAACTAATGGGTCGAATACATTAGCATTACTATAAGAGGATATTTCTTGGTTTGATATACTTATGAATTAATGACAATCATTTGCAATGATATTTTAAGTGGATTTTGTAAAGTTTATCCATGAGCATGTTAAGTCAACTGACCATGCAAAATTTGGATTTAAATAATGATTAAAAATATGGAAATTTTGAGTGAATTATGGATTTTGGTATGTGTTAAATTGAGATTAACCATATCATTTTGTTCAAATAATTCATTAGGCAAGTTGGCAGACTATTATTCTATTGAAAAATGCATAGTTTTGGTCTTGTTCTCAATCAAGGAAATTGGGAGAAATTAGTGGTAGTTAGGTTGAGAAGAAAAGAAATAGAAAGGAAAGAGGGGGATGAGCTTTGACACAAAAATCACATTGGAGAATATTGGATAGCAAAAATAAAATGAAAGATATCGAATCAATATAGTTGGCAAGAATGAATCTATGGAAGCTCTACCAGGTTGGTAATACATTTGAATTCTTGTGTGTATGTGATTACATAAAAGGGGTTCAATTAGTTTACACTTTCTAAAATTTTAAGGATAAAGATTGGGCCCTATGGATGGATAGACCATCCATAAAACTTAATATATATCCTAAAAAACCCTAAAACCTAAACCCTAGGTGTGTATGCAATTATGGTAATGCAAATTAAATTATGTTTATGAAAATCATGAGGCAAATTGAAATTAAAATGGGTTATTTAAAACTAATAATTTTGTCTAAAATAAATATATGTGGGTATATAGAGGGGTAGGTATATATATATATATATCGTACAAGTATTTATTGACCTAAAGTATATATACATACCAAAGCATATGTGTACATGCAAATATTAGTGTATATATGTATAATAGTTTGATTGAAGGTACAATGATGAATCCCATTAGGGATTCAAATCCTATTCAAATGAAAATGCTAAGGTATATTGTTTGATCTTATATACTCTATTTTGCATATAATGTGAAATTCTTAATCGAGTCTAGTTAGATCATGGGCTTTTTATAGTGTGTTTTGTGTATGTATGAAACTATGCTCTAATATATTTATTGACGGAGTTTTGTTTATTTAACATAATGATAAACATTTATATGGCTGAGTATTGGTTATGAACTTAAGAATGGGCATTGGGGAATTACCTATGTTTTTATCTAGTCATATAAATGAAATAGAAATAAATATCATACAGTGAGCTTGGGTAATTTGCCTATAGTTTTAGGGGTTTATTTACCCATTTCAAAGTCATATTAGGCATTTAGTTGAATTGTTACTGGTCTTTATATGATCTATATTTTTGGGCTGCATTTTGAATATGGGCAATATATACATTAGTGCGACTGGGAAATTAGTAAGAAAATTTCACTTAAGAATTCATATATATACAAATCCTCTGCATATTGAAATTCTCATAATATACTCTATTTAAATGAAGTGTCTATGAGTTATGAAGTATATATATGAGGATTTTAATATGAAAGACTCAGAACTTGACAATAAAGTGAAACTATATATTAAGATAATTGGGTTGACTTCATTAGATGTACAATTTCTTGTTTATACAAATGATAATGATAAAATAGTTGAAGTACTATATTTGAGATTTAAAAACACAATGGATTGGATATGTTATAATATTTCATTTGTTTTTAATTAGAAGGTAGAGTTGGTAGAAGTGTACCATATACCATACATGTATTTACTAGTTTTTGACTGAGTATATACATATAGGGAGTACATAATGTAATGAACCATCACAATCATAGTATGTGTATACCCTGTATCTATGTATTCATTCATTGGATAAACAATACAAAAATTAATAATGATGTATTTAATCATCATGAATATGCTAATAGATATGTTTAAAAATTGATGAGACATTTTAAGCAAGTACAAATATTTATATATATGAAATATCTTTGTATAAATCAACTAAGTACTCATACTTGTATACAACTTATACCTATATGAGGAAATAATGTAATAATACATAAATATAACATATATTATATGTATGAGAAGTATGCTTGTAAATATGGTATATAGTTTGTTTTTTAAGTGAGTTATATAATCTGTGATGCAAAACACCATAGCTAAATGCATAAAACTCATATGTGTAAAAGGTTAACATGTACATTAGATTATTGTTTAATTCTGAGCCTTGAATTGAATTATGACTGATTGTTGTATTTTGTAAGTTTTACATATGGAAATGAATTGAGATAGATATTGATCTCTTAGATAGTTCAATATTGGAATTACTTCGATCATTAGTAGCTTGTAAACTAATTATAATTATACCTAGATGGTATGTCCTATAAGGATTGTACTTGTTTAAATATATTATTTTTTAAATAAATAATATGTTTGAGATGCATTGCATATACTTGATGAACTAAATGCATGCACTTTGATTATTTTCATACTTAGCATGTTTTATGCTTCATGATAGAAAGTAATCCATTTGAATATGTTGGTTATGTTTTAAATTAACCAAATATCACATTGTTGGTACTAAATAAGTGGGGAGATGGACTTCCCTAGCTTACTTAGGATCATCAATGCAAGATGAGGGTAATCCGATCAAGTGGTGTGTATGAATTTGATTGATCCTAAAGATCACTAACTATTTGAAAACTTTGACCAAAGTAATGTTTAGTTAAACATTGTTATTTAATGTGTTTGATTTACATGCTTGTGAGATATCATGTTAGAATGTATATTATTTATGGTATACAACATGTTTAGAAATATTACAACACATGGGTACTAGCTTGTTTCTATGAATTCCTGCACCATCACTATCCACCCATCCATGAAGGGAGGGCCATTCCCTCATTGGGGGATTATGCAGGGGATCAATGATCTATGGTTGGTGTAGAAAAGTGCTCGGATGATGCTTTTCCTCCCGACAACAGTACTTCATTGGAGACTACACTTGAGATTACCATAGGATACTAAGTTATTTAGATACCAAGTGTAACAAATTATCCTCACCACATACCAAAAAAAATGACCAACTTTTAAAAAAAATTAATATCCACATATATCTTAAAATAATATGATAACAAGGAAATGAACCCCCTTAACAAATACTACAATTTGTTTGTTGTCAAGAACAAATGTCATGGTTAATTTATATCCTCTCATGTAGTAAGGGATAGTTCATGAATACTAACCATAACCATCAAATGGTGAGTACTTGGTATCACAATCCATCAATAAGATGGATACGTTCAAGAAATTTAAACATGAGAAAGATCTTATTAATTTTTGGTAGGTTGGTTTCAACTATGGTTAACTTAATTTTACCTTCCTCTATTCCTATACCACATGGAAGATTAACACCTCAAGTCAAGGATTCAATCCTCTGTACATTATTCAACTAAAAAATTACTCAATTTCTTACTTCTTTGATTTGTTTCCTAACAAAGTTAGATAAAAAGCATAGCTCTTCATGTAGAGTATTAATGCAGAATGATGGAACTATCTCATCGTGATAAAAGGTGACAAGTCCTAATAGATGTACAAGATAAGGGTTAGTATGGAAATAGTTTGATTTTATAATTCCATGGTCCTTATCAATAATGAATAGTAATAACTCAAGGGTATATGAGCTTTCTATTGGAGATAAGGTTCAAACCTCTCACCATCATATTGTAGTGTGGTCCAAAGATGAGATAGTCATAAAGGTGATTATTTTCCATGCTTTACATGATAATGTAATAGAGGCCAAAATGAGCAATTCTTAATATTTTCTAAGCATGCTCATACGTAATCCAAGATAAGTATGAAGGTTAATTATAATCATAGAGATGGAGATTAGAATGAACCAAGTAGGGCATTCAACTGATATAATTCTTAGACATTTTATAAAAGCAAATCCTTAATATTATACTTCTTTTCAAAGATTATTCTTCTAGCACAACATATAAAAAGTCCAAACATGCTTATAGACCTCAAGAAGGGTTATATTATTCCATAGAATAAGGCATCAAATATATGATTACAATTAAATTTAAGAGGTCCAAGATTATCAAGATAATAATATGTTTGACACTCTAGATAAGTTTATCATTTTAATTCCCTTTCAAGGGCCTCTTTCCAAGCATAATGAACCAATAGATCACAATTATTGATAATCAAGAATAAAGGCATTGATCATTAAGTTAAGATTCTTGGTCAATAAATAATGAATATTTTCTCAAAGAGATGGGACAACATAGGTTTTGTTCCATATCCAACTTCTTAAGTTAATCAAGTCCTCTTACAAACCCTTAAGTCTTTAGTAAAATAGTAAAAGTAAAACTCTTGGAGAGCCTAACATATATAGAATTGTTAAATAAATAACTTTACTCTTATATTACCATTAAATAATACCAACTATCCTTCATTTATATGTTATCTATATATATTTAACATGTACCCATGTTATCTAGCATTGCACCACATCTAATTATTGCATCTTACTTACACCAAATTTTAATCGTATAATTATTGCATCTTATTTACACCAAATTTTAATTGTATAATGCTATAACATTACAATCCTTTCTCTCACCAATCTTAATAATTAACTACACATTAATGTTTATTCTATCATATTATTTTTTTATAGATTATTTACTATTGATGCCACACTTCCCATTAAAACATACTTAAGGTGAACAAAATAATAAATTTTACCCTTATTTTATATCATTCATATTTAAAAGATAAAAAGAGCATGTTACAACCCAACATCATGATCTAATTTCAACATAATGACTACATGGTATTCCAGTCATTTACATTGATCCATATAATTTAATTCAATTATATAAACAATACAAAAAGGTACAAAGACTTTTTCAACAATATCATAGGTAAAGTTCTAATTTTCTTTATCAAATGATCAGACCTCATGCTGAACCCTGTATTAAAATATCAATAGAAATAGGGTTAGCATATAACTGGCATGCTATACTTGTCATACTTGTCATAGACAACCTCCTAATGCTTAAATCATTACTAAGTTAGATAAATGGGCTGACTCTCAAATTCATTCAACTTACCCTGAAGTTAACTCTTAACAAGATTTTTGAAGTAAAATTAAGGCTCATTGCAAGTTTAACTAATGGACAACTTGTCAATAATTACATACATCTAATTATTTAAAAATCCCAATTTATATTCTCAATACAAACTCATAAATTTTAAAATTATTATAGGGAAGTTTAAATTAATTAAATTCTACTTTCTAAAAAAAAATAAAAAATATTAACTTCATAAGTGAATAATATTACACAACAAAAAATATAATTCACCTGATATCTAATTTTTTTAATTAACTTCTACTCCCCATAGAATAATTAATTAATTTCTACTTTCCAAAAAATTTAAAAATAATCAACTTATAAAATTACCACAATAGAAAATGTAACTCACCCAATAACTAATTCTTTTATATAAAAGTAAATAAGATTACCACAATAAATTATAATTCACCCATATAAAAGATTCTTTTTTTAAAATTAATCATGTCAATGCTATAGTAAAATGTATATAGATTGAATTTGAATAACCCTATATATATATATATATATATATATATATATATTATTTTATTTTATTATTCTTTATATACACACACATATTAAAAATATACAACCTAATCCCTTTCTAGCACTAGCACTACCTATGCATTAATGTGGGCCACACAAAATTACAAGGGAAAACAAAATGATTTGAACATAAGGAGTTTGTAAATGACAAGGATAACATGCCTAAAATATCCTTGTGACAGGCTATTCTTCTTACTTGGCCTCCCTTCTTTCCCACGTAGGGCATCATCCTTCACAACTCCTCCTTCATTCCATGGCTGCCTTTTGAAAATCTAGGATCAAGTCTAAATTATTTTATCCCCACTTTATTCTTGACTGTAAATAAAATCTATATATCTCTATTAAAATTATCGGGAAAGGAAGGAATAATTATAAAAGAAAGTTTTTTCTTGGGCCAGTAACCTAATAATTGCACAAATATGGAAGTTTTAAATCAAATATTATTTTTTATTACAAAATTACAAATATCATGAGGATGGTACTCTTCCCAAATATGTAGTCAATATGCTCCCCTCCCAAGGCCTTAAAATAATAAAATTGTTATTGTTTTTATTCTAGCCGAGGCATGGTAAAAAAGAAAAGGCACTAACATTTAAAATTTACCTAACTCCCATAAAGAAAATCTTTCCAGTTAATTGACCTCCCCTAAAGATGTAAAGATGTGCTCTACCCATAATTTTTTTTATTTGCCTGAGATAACTTATTTAAACCCATTTAAATATTATATTTTATTGAAATCCATCTTTTTTCAAGAAATGTGCCCACCGAAGACAATAAAAAAATTAATAAAAAAATGTGTACTCCGCAAGATTTATCATCCTCAATATTTTATTTTTTTATTTTTAATTATTATTATTATTATTTACTACATAATATTACTATTAAATCATGATAACACTATTTTATTTCACCCTATATATAATCCCACACATTAAATCTTAAATTGGAGATGAGGAAGTTATGCAAAGTTAGATTATCACGAACTAATATTTTTATCTTTAAAATAATAGGCCTTAATTATCAATCATATAGTCTTACATGACCATGATTATTCTGAAGGGTGAGAGAAAAGATAACACTTTTTTATTTATTGAAGGTAAAATTTGAAAATCATGTCATTGACTCTCTTATAAAAATACCACACAAACCACAAGTTGTTAAGCACACTTTCGCGATTAAAATATAATTTGCACTAGCCCTTATACTATGCCATAGTCAGGTCTATAGGGCAGATTATTAAACATGCACACACACACAAAGCCAAACAAGTTGATGATAAGGATGATATCCCATAAAATCCTTTTATCATAGGGCAGGGCATTACATCCCTCTCCCCGTATAAAGGCATCTTTCTTGATAAAACCAACATAGACATAACACTTTAAGGTAGTAATACACATTTATTTTTTTTATCAAAAATGATAATATAATTAACTCATAGAATAACATTAAATTCTTCAAATAGATATGAAAAATCCTCTAGAGAAAGGCAAATTTTCCCTTGTGAGGTAACTCTACCTGATTTTATCTTAGTTTTTGTTATCCCTTTCCAACGAACTCAATGATTTTAGAAGAGAGGTAGCTTTTGAAATAAAATTACTCATAATACTCATTCCTCATCTTTCAAGAAATTTACTCTTATTAACATAATCATGCAAAAATTATCACAAGAAGGTTAATCAAATCCTATTTTCTACATAAAATTTTGTACATGATATAATGGGCTAAACAAGATCCTCTCAAGGATACAAGACTAACAACCAAATATGTGAAATCAACTCTAATTTTATTAGTTATGCAATTGGTTTTAAGCAAGGTGGTAACACATTTCAAGCCATATTAGTAGTTTTCAAAAAAAAAGATAGAAATGGTCAACCATAATGTCTCACTAAGACTATAAGTACCAAGAATAAAGTATGAGCTAGAAATGAGTGATTCACAACATGCCACAAGAGAAGCTTATGATATTATTCATTTTTTTTTTCAAATCCATCACAAAATAAGAAATATATTTAATCTTATTTATAACCATAGACATTCAACACAATAAATTCATACTCATATGATTATTCTATGCAGATATCCATCCATGTAGTCACCGTGAATCATAAAAAAATCACAATTTGAAGAAAATATAATATTAACTTCCCTTGTTTACTTTTCACCTTGAATTTTTCCACCTGCATTCCAAGGTATATGTTAATGTGTTTATGAGTACATAACATAAATAATCAAAATGTATACATTAAATAAGGTATTAGCCACCCATGACCCCTATCATAGCCATGTGATACAAGATTTATGCCTCCATATCATGAATTCCATTCATAAATGTAGATCATAAACATATATAAGATGAGGGGAACCAAAAAATAGCTAATCATGGCCCTAAGTTCCTCTTCGAATTCCATCAATAATGTGTATATCATAGTAATAAGATGAGTGGAACCAACAAGTAGCTAATAATGGCCCCAAATTCCTCCTTTGAGTCCATCAATAATGTGTTACACTTGGTATCAAAGCAAGGTTGCAACATCGGGAGCTCTGGGATGAATTATTATCTTGGTTCATTCTCTTCCATGGTGAACAAAATATTTATGCATGTGGTACCTTAATGATTGAGAAAATAATTATGGTAAAAATTTACATGTTAATGAATTATAGTTGCTATGCATATTTTGTTCCTTGAATGTTGTGGATTAAGGAGGAGTTGAGTAGATGAATATTTTTCTCCTTGAATGTTAGTGGAATAAATTTAGCATATAGAAGATTGATATTTTTTGATCAATTTGGTTGTCATAAAAATTGGATGAATTATTTCTAACAATCATTTTGACAATGCATGATTGAGGCTATTCTTGCCTATTATTTTATGAGAAATGTTGGCATTGAAAGATGCATTTATTATTATAATTTGAGAACATTATCTATGATCATAAACTTTTACTTCAAAAAAATAGCTTATTCTATTGTCATAAAATGCAAGCTAGATTTGTTAATGGATGGTTGTAATGGAGAATGTGTACTATGGAAATGTAATTTTTATTCATCTATAATTGGACACCAACAATTGTAGTATTACATTCAACAATGGCTAACATTATGTAATTACCTTTTGAGAATTTATTTAGTTAAATGAATAATTAGATTTATACTTGTTTTGCTTATTGTTACATAACTATTTTATTAGTTAATTATTTAGATTTATGTGGTGTAATAAAATGTGGATTTTCATGGAATTAATTTTAATTTTTTTTTAAATGTTATTCTGGTAAATCTTAGTGGGGATGTTACATTGTGGTATCAGAGCTGTGGATAGAACTCTAGGACTTAAAGAGTCCACTAACATATTTGTATCCTTTTGTTTACTATAAAGGAGAATGGTGTGAGCTAGAGCATTAGGTGAGGGTATTTTAAATGTCAATGATAATAACCTTACATTTGATCCTAATCAATTTGCCATTGAGCTAGTAGTAAAGTTGGATTAGATTGTCACAACCATGACTGAAATTAGGGACTGAATTATAGCCCTAGAACAAGAAGTTTATGGACATAAAGAGGAAGTCCATCAGGATGTGCCTAAAGAACATCCCATTGAGCATGAAATCCCTCAAGATCAGAGGCTTGAGGAAGTGCCTCGATATGTGAGAGTTCATGTAGATGAAAAATTATCTAGAGATATGAAAAAGGTAAATCCATATAAGTTTGATGGAACCATTTTGGAAGATGGGGCTGAAGCATGGCTGATAGAGATGGAGAAATATTTTGAGATTTGAAACTACTCTAAAGTCACTAAAGTAGTTTGGGGAGCCTACTAGTTGGCTGGTGAAGTAATTATATGGTGGGCCAACAAGAAGTTGGAAATGAATCTTAACTCTACTACCACCACATGAGAGTAGTTAGTGATATTGTTTAGATCATGGTGGTTTCCACAGTTATACTTTGATCAAAAGCTTACAAAATTTTAGAATCTTAAGCAAGAAGACCTATCAATGAATGAATATTGGGAATAGTTCACCAAAATTTTAAAGTATGTACCTTAGTATCAGGTAGATGAGAGGTTCAAAATTAGGAAGTTCATCATGGGATTAAAACCCTATATTGATGGTGAGGTGGACATTTAGGCATAAGTTGAAATCTCTTGCTCAAGTTAGGGATAAGTTTAAGATTTTTTTTGGAATTTCTAAACCAAAATTTAAAAAAAAGAATTGGAAGCAGAGGAGTGAAGACTCCAAAATCCAGTTCAAAAATTAAAATACTAGATTCAATAGTAGTTTAGGTAATAAGAAATTAGGTAGTGGTTTCAAAGGTGGTTTCAAGGGAAACCAATAGTCTGATAGAAAAGGACCACTTGGCATCTACTTCATTTGTGGAGGTGACCCATTTTCTCATGAATGTACCCAGGATAAGTCATAAAACAAAGGTTATACTCCATAATAGGTAATGTTTCAGTGATAGATACATGCAACAGTTGATAATCAACAAGCCAAATTTCAAGCTTCACCCATAAAACTGTCAACTTTTTTGTTTAAACATCTAGTTTATATTTTGATAGATGCAGGGATACAAAATGTTTTATTGATCCTAGAATACTAAATAAGTTTTCTATAAAATATGGAGTAATGGAAAATGCATGGTTGATAAAATATGGGAATGAGTCAAAGGTCAAAGTTGACAAGTTTTTAGTTAAAGCTGAGAATAGGTTACTCAAATTCACAACATTAGTGGATCTTTATGAAATATCACTAGAGTCATATGATGTGATCCTAGGAGTCAATAGAATTGCAAAGAATAAGGCCAAGGTTGATTGATATCTAAAGAAGGTTGAGTGTCAAGATGATTTTGAAAATTAGACACAAATTTAGGGTGAACAAAGAGAGTCGAGGCTTAGGTAGATTTATGAAATGAAACTCAAGAAGGCACAAGGAAAAGGATGCCAATCATTTATTGTAAAGATAAATTAAATGTAGGAGTATAAGGAACCATCCCTTGAATATTATCCTTTTCTTAGGAATTTTCATGATATATTTCTAGAGGAATTGCTAGGATTGCCTCCCAAATGTGAGTTTGATTTCTCAATTGATATCATACCTAGATTGAAACCACAGTATAAAGAATTGTATAGGATGACAACCATACAATTGGTTGAATTGAAGGATCAAATCCAAGATTTATTATCAAAAGGGTTGATTAGACCAAGTGTGTCACCATGGGGGGCACCGATTGTCTTTATCAAGAAGAAGGATGGTACTCTTCACCTTTGTAATGATTATAAAATGTTGAATAAGGTGACTATCAAGAAAATATATCCACTACCTCATATAGATGATATTTTTAATCAAATTTGAGGGGAAATGATCTTTTCTAATATTAATCTTAGAGTAGGATATCATCAACTGAGGATAAGAGATGATGATATTCCAAAAACAACATTAAGAACTTGATATGGGCACTATGAATTCATAGTGTTACCATTTGGATTAATAAATGCTTTAGCAGTGTTTATGAATCTCATGAACAATGTGTTCAGAGATTACTAGATCACTTTGTTCTGGTCTTTCTAGATTACATTCTTATATATTCTAAAGATAAATAACATCTTCAACATTTAGAACTGGTTTTTCAACATTTGTAGAAGTATAATTTGTATGGTAAGTTGTCCATGTATGGATTTTTACTAAAGAAAATGCAATATCTGGGACATATTATCTTTGTGGATGGTATTTTAGTAGATCCAAAAAATATAAGAGCCATTATAGAGTGGCCAACACTAAGGAATGTGTAATAGGTAAGAAGTTTCATGAGATTAGTGGTTTATTACAAGAAATTCATTCCAAATTTTTCTAAGATAACTAATTCGATTACCTTTTTATAATAGAAGAATTAAAGTTTTACCTAGTCAGATAAGTGTGAAGTAGCTTTTCAAGAATTGAAAAGGAGGCTTACTTCAACACCAGTGCTAAGAGTTCCCAATCCCAATGGTCAATATTTAGTGATCACAGATACATCTGGGGATGGACTTGGAGGAGTTATTATGTAAGATGGTGTAGTGGTAGCCTATGAATCTAGGAAAATGAAGCCTTATGAGGTGAAATATGCCCTTCATGACCTAAATTTATAACAATTATTCATGTTTTGCAAGTTTGGAGGAATTATTTTTTGGGAAAACTATTTGAGTTCAATACTGATAACTTGGGATTCAAGTACATCTTCACCTAATTGAATCTGAATACTCGATAAAGGCACTAGTTAGAGTTCTTATCTAATTATGATTTTGACATAAATTATATCAAAGGTAAGGAAAATAGAGTAGCTATTCCCTAAGCCATAGGAGGTACATAGAAATTATGGCTACTATCAGGAGTAGTTTTAGGGATCAAGTGATCTAATTCTTGCTAGGAGATGAAATCTATAGTTAGGTCAAAAAATTGTTGTCTAAGAATGCTCAAAATCCTAGGTATAAAAGATTTAAAATAGAGAATGATGGTCTTTTATAGTATAATGAAAGCATGTATGTACCAGATAGAGATAATCCAAGGAGTAAAATACTAAATGAATTGCATAATGTTCCATATTCAATACATCTAAGAGTAACCAAGCTCATGGATGAGATTATATCACTTTATTTATATAAGGGATTTAGGAAAGATGCAACAGACTTTGTATCTCATTGTCTGGAATGTCAATGTGTGAAATCTAACAGATGAATTGTTATATCCACATGATATACTAGAATGGAAGTTGTAGGTGATCATTATGGAATTTATCCAAGGTTTACCATTATCATGGAATATGCATGGCATGATCTTGGTATTAGTTGAAAAACTAAGGTATCTCATTTTATATCAAGAAATTTAACTGATGATGCACCTACCCTTGCAAACAGATTCATAAAGGAGTGTATCAGTTGCATGGTTTTCCAGAGAAGATCATTTTGGATCATGATCTAAAGATGATTTCTAGGTTTTGAATGACTCTAAATTCAACTCTCGGTATGCAACTAAACTTCAACATTGTATATCACCCACATACTAATGGTTAGATTGAGTGAGTTAATCTGGTTTTAGAGGATCTCCTTCATATGTATTACATGGATAAAAAATTCAAGTGGGAGGAGTACCTTATATTTGTTGAGTTATATTACAATAAATCATACCAATAAACTTTAAAGATGGTGCCATTTAAGGCATTGTATGGAAGAAGGTACATAATAGTAATCAATTGGGATAGGTTGAAAGACATGATAGTCTTTGGATCTGAGATGATTTCATAAATGAAAGAGCAAGTTAGGATAATCAAGTAGAGGTTGGCTGAGGCCAATGATAAACATAAGAGTCTTGCTAATATGAAGAGAACAATTAGGTAGTTTATAGTAGGTGATAAAGTGTTTCTATGAGTTAAGCCTCATAAATGCTTGATTAAATTTAGGAAATTAGTGAAACTTTTACTGAGATATGTGGAACCCTTTGAGAATTTATAAATGGTCAACCCTATAGTGTATAGGCTTGCATTTCCACCATCCCTAGCTCTATTATATAGTGTATTCCATGTGTCTTATCTTAAAAAGTATATAGTTGATCATTCACATGTGTTGGATTGGAATGCTTTGTAGATTTTGGATCCTAGGGTGGTCATGGTAGAACCAATCAGAGTAATTGACACTCATAAACTTTGTTTACATAATAGGGAAGTGTCATAGTGTAAGGTCATATGGGACCAATAATCCAAGAATAGTGTCACTTGGGAGACTATGATAAGTTCTATAGGGTATTTTCACATTTATTTGCTTGATTTGATGCTTCATACTATGTTATTTTTTTGCTAAATAATGTTTTTAATTCAGAACTAGTTTTTGAATAAGTATCATTAGGATGATGACTAACTTTATGAGGGGAGGATGTCACATCCTAATTTATCTTTCAGCTGATTTACCTAATTATACACAGATTATTATGGTTATTAAATTGATTAATTATTATTTAATTAAGTTTTAAGTCACATGCTATTATGGGACAATTTTATGTTGCTTAGATTACATGATTAAGTTATAATGAGTTAGTTGTACTTGTATATATTTTACATTATGATCATGTTGCTAGTTTCTACAACAATATTTTATGGATATATATCATGATATTACATGATAACTACTTCTTATCATGATTTGGATGCAAGATAGATCCATCCCTTAGAGCATGAAGAAGGGAGAGCATCATCAGAGAGGATGGCATAGATGGAGGTGTTGGGGGATGACATAAAAATAACTAGAAACCCACACACACACACCATGATAGTTAGCATTCTTTATATGCATTATTTGAATTGTTAGCTATAATATGTCATATTGTGTTAGCTATATTTGGATGATTAATTATGTGCTTTAGTTATGATCTAGTTTTCAGTTTAATGCTTATGTGGATCTAATTGTGTGATTGCATTATGATTATAGTACATAAATTGAGTGCATAATGTTGATTTATGATCATTTTGTGATTTTGTAATCATGATTATAGATGAAATTGATTTAATGAGTAAGTAAATCTATTTGTTTAGTATTTACTTACTACTACTTATGGACTAAATAAAGTGTCTTTATAATGTCTTAATACATTATATGGTTATTATATGATATTTGAGAAATATCATTGTTTTGGATTAATGCCTTTATGTATACAAGATAGTAAAGGCATTTGGATAGTCTATATAGTGGTATTGACAAATAAATAAGTAGTTATAATATCATTGTGCTTGATATTATTATAACAACTGTTTGATTATTTATTACATCAAAAGCTTGTTATCAATTTTATGTTAATCACTTTTCTATTTGAAGTAATCTTTGCTTGATGATTTAGTGACAACCTAACTTATCCTATGATTTAATCTAAACTAATGGGTCGAACACATTGGCATTAATATAGGAGGTTTTTATTTCTTGGTTTGATATACTTATGGATTAATGACTATCATTTGTAATGATATTTTAAGTGGAATTTGTAAAGTCTATCCATGGGCATTTAAAGTCAAATGACCATGCAAAATTTGGATTTAAATAAGGATTAAAACTATGGAACTTTCAAGTGAATTAGGGAATTTGGTCTATGTTAACTTGAGATTAATCATATAATTTTGATCAAATAATTCATTAGACAAGTTGGTGGACTATTTTTTTGTTGAGAAATTCTCATCATACATAGTTTTGGTCTTGTTCTTGGCCAAGGAAAATGGGAGAAAAGAAAAAAAGGAAAGAGGGGGATGAGATTTGACACAAATGAAACATTGGAGAACAATGGATATCAAGAAGAAAAGGAAGGATCTCAAATCAATACGGTTGGTAAGAATGAATTTGTGAAAGGTCTACCAGGTTAGTAATGCATTTAAATTATTGTGTGTATGTAATTGCATAAAGGGGTTCAAGTGGTTTACACTTGAAAATTTTTTAAGGATAAATATTGGGCCCTGTGAATGGATTGACCATCCATAAAACCCAATCTATATCCTAGAAAACCTTGAAACCTAAACCCTAGGTTTGTATGCAATTATGGTAATGTGAATTAAATTGTGTATGAAAATTGTGTGGAAAATTGGAAGTTTGAAACTAATTTTTTTATCTAAAATAAATATATGTGGGTATATATAGGGGTAGGTATATATATACCTTACATGTCTTTATTGACTTGGAGTATATATACATATCAAAGTATATATGTACATACAAATGTTAATGTATATATGTATAATAGTTTGATTCGAGGTATGATGATGAACATAATTAAGGCTTCGAATCCTATTTAAAGGAAAATGGCAAGGTATGTTGTTTGATCTTATATACTCTATTTTTCATATAATGTGAAATTCTTGGTTGATTCTATAGACCATGGGATTTTTGTAATGTGTTCTACGTATGAATGAAACTACACTCTAATATATTTATTGAATGAATTTTGTTTATTTAACATAATGGAAAACATTTATATGGCTAAGTATTGGGTATGAAATTAAGAATGGGCATTGGGTAATTTCTTGTGTTTTCATTGAGTCATATAAATGAAATAGAAATCAATCCCATATAGTGAGACTAAGTAATCTACCTTTAGTTTTAGGGGTTTATTTACCCATTTCAAATTCATATTTTTACTGATATTTATGTGATCTAGATTTTTGGGTTGTATTTTGAATATGGGAAATATATACATTAGTGCGATTGGGCAATTAGTAAGATAATTTAATGTTGAGCATAGTCAATGATGTTTGGTTGTCATTGATGTCAAAGAGAGCTTGTGGTATTAGTGCATTAATGATAAAGTGATTAGATTGATGGTTTAGAGAGTGTTTAACTTAATGATGAAATTAAATATTATTGATATGGACATGTTTCAAGGAGCCTATGGGATTTTATGAGTGCTTATAGTGCTTATGGAAGTGAAAGGAATTCATCAGAGCAGTTAATTGAGTATCTAGGTTCATGTAGTCATCTTGACAGATAAAGCTGAGTAAGAAATTTTATGGCATTATATTTCACATGTGTTCAAGTTTCAAGAGCATATTGATATGTGGATAGATTCCCCTATGTGAGGAGATTATATGGTTCAAATTTTAGGTCATGAGGTTGAGTGTAGTAAAAGTTATTAAGGTGCAAAGTCAGATTCTTAGACAGAGTTTACTAAATTCCCATACTTAGCCAAAAGTGCATTATCAAAGATCTATGATGAAAATTTAATTAGATCATAGATCTAATGATGAGCATTTAATTTGATTGGATAAGGATCTAACAGAGTGCATGATATTGTTAGTAGTGATCTAATGGTGCTTATTTAGTCAATATGTTAAAGAGCCTAAGATTGTATGCACTAGTGACAACTGTCACAATCTCAAAGCTTTAAAATAATATCAATGGCACGGGGTGTTCATATAGATGGATATTGATGGTGCATATCGAGTCAAATAGTTAATGTTATCAAAAGGCATGCAAATCTACCAAGTGGAATAATCATGGAAGCTCGGATTGAAGATCAATAATGAGCATTGTAAGATAAAGATCAGGCTACATCATAGGAGATCGATGGTGCATATTTGTTCAAAGTTTTGAAGAAGCATGAGATGAGGTCAAAGTGTCCAATTTTTAACATTTAAATAGTGACCATTGGAATTAGAATTTTTAAATTAATGAGGGAAAACCAATCTATAGTTTTTGAGCTATTGGTCTAGTAAAAATTTGCTGATGAAGTAAAAGTCAAAGTTGAAGAAGAATTCAAGGCACATTCATAGAATGTGGTTAGAAGTCTAAATTTTTGTACATTAAAATTTATTGAGATTAAAAGTTGACTATTTGTTTATTCATGGTGTTCTTGTGTATAGAATATTGTTTAAGCAATTTGTATTGTTTTGGCAGGAGCAATCACCTGAAGATGTATTAGAGATCATATGGAGTGGACCCATGTATTTTAAAGTGATATTATGTTCTTAATTTGATTTATTAAGTGATAAAGGGGTAATAGGTCTCTATGAGACCTATAAGGACTGCTAAGGCCTGATTGAAAGGCATAGATGCTTTAGTGTGACCCATGTATGCTATGGCTGACCTATGACAATGAATTTGTGCTATGTATTAGCATAATAGAAGTATTAAGGGCTAAGGCAAGTATTATGGCCATCCTAGAATTTGATATCCATGAAGACTCTAGAAAGAGTGGAGACCAAGGTATTGGTTTCTAGAGTTGGATGTGAATGTGTTGAGAGAGCAAAATGTAGAGACAAAGGAAAGAGATTAGAGGGAGAGTGCTTAGTGGATGGATTGTAGTACAAAGTAGATTGAGGATGAGTGAAGAATCCTAGAGTGATCCAAAAGGGTGTTTGGATGCATTGATTTTATGAGAAAGTTTGAGCATGTGTTATGAGTTGAAAGAAAGGTGTTATACATTATTTTTCCAATCAAATTGGTCTATAATCAGAGTTCTAGAGCTGTTGATTTCATAAGGCATTATGTGGGTGCTCAAAATATAAAACAAGTGGGTGATTGTTCATACTTATGGGTGGGTGATTCTTTTGAAGTGGGTGCTTCACTAAAAGGTCTCATGTTTATGATCATCTTATAGGAAAGTAGTCCCTGTGTTTTTAGGATTGAGAGTTGGTTTTATTCCCCAAGAGGGTTTCCCACATAAATCTTATGTTATGTGTGTGATCTTGCATCATCTTAATTATTAATTATTATGAACATCTTGTATGCTTTATGAATTCTTTTGGTCATTGAATAAGAGTTTGAAAGGATTACATTTGTAGTTTGAAATATATTGCATCACTGATTCATCCCTCTCTTAGTGATTATACCTCTAATAATTAGTATTAGAGCATGACCTTCATTACAAGTTTAACCACTTAAAGGTGATCTAAGGTACAATATGGCAAGTCAAAAAAATTAGGGTTTATATATAAAGTAATCACCATTGTTCAATGGGTCAAATTATGCTTTTTAGAGTGCAAGGATGAGGACATACATCATGTCTCTAGGGTTTGATACTTGACAATCTATCACATATGGTTATAATGCACTAGCTACTCCTCTAACTAGTGCTGCTGACAAGAAGTTACATGAGAATAATTCTAAAGCTATGAATTCTATCATTTGTGGTCTATCCAAGGTTGAGTTCACCAAAGTGATCCATTACAAGTCTACCAAGGATATTTGGGACAAATTACAACCTATCTATGAAGGAGACTCAATGGTAAAACTGGCTAAGTTACAGACATACAAAAGTCAATTTAAAGGTCTCAAAATGAAGGAAGAAAATACTATGGCATCCTATCTTCTAAGGGTTGATGAGGTAGTAAACATGATCAGAGGTCTTGAAGAGGTGATTGATGAAGTTGCTATAGTATAAAAGGTATTGAGGACTCTTACTCTTAAGTTTAATTCAAAGGTTTTTGTTATAGAAAAAATTCATGATCTCACTTAGTTGAAGATGGATGAAATGCATGGCATCCTTACTACGTATGATCAAGGAAGCTAAGAAGAATAAGTTAAGTCTTGAAGATTTTGATCTTAATGAAGATTAAATTGAAGCCATGATTACAAAAATATTGAATGTAGGATCAGGTAAGTATGAATGAAAACTTCCTTTTAAATGTTTTTCATGTGGTAAAGTTGGTCATTTTGTAGCTAAATGTCTAGAAAATTTTGAACTCAAATAATCTCATAAATAATCTCATGAGGAAGAACATAAGAAATTTGAGGGTCTTAGCAAGTATAAAAAGTTCTTTTTTAAGAAAAATAGAAAGATAGAATCATACAAAGGTAGTAAGAGCCTTTACCTTGAATAAGATAGTAACTCATCTATAGAAGAAGTAAACACATCTGATAATGATGATTCTTTGCATAATGAGGACAAGGATACATTGTTCATGGTTTTTGGTGATGATTAAGGTGAATGTTATGTAAACAAAGATTTATTTGGTATAGATATCTTAGAGGAAGAAGATTAAAAAGTCACTCTTGAAGATAAATATCTAGATACTGAGGAAGAAATGAAGTTACTACAAAGAGAGAATAGAAAACAAGATTCCTTGATCAAATCCTATGAGGAGAAAATTGGACTATTTGAAGCAAGGCTAAGTCATGAAGTCAATGAGCATGATGAGATCACACAACAACTTGAAACTTAAGTTTGTACTTTTAATGAAGAAGTAAAGAGTAAGGATGAAGAGTGTATCATGTATCAATTAGAGATAAAGTCTTTGTAGATGAAACTAAATCAAGCTATGAGCAAAGTTACAATTGATGATTTAGATAATAAGGATGAACTGATAAATTCTCTTGAAGATATGAAGATTGAGAAGAAAAATAACAAGAAGATGATGTCACAAATCAAGGACTATGAAGAGCAATTCAGTGCATTTGAAGCAAGAATGAATGATGACACCAAAGAACATGAAGATACTATCAAGCATCTCAATAGTCAATTAAAAACTATGTAAACAATCCTAAAATCCAAATAAGATGAGTGCTTAAGGTATGTGATTAAAATTGAGTCATTAAAATCTAAGTTAGATAAGACATCTTGTAAGGTGAAGTCATTTGTCAAGTTTGAGAAGAGCTCAAATGATCTTGATAATATTCTAAGTAGTCAAAAGCATGCAATTGATAGTAATAGTCTTGGATACAAAGAAGAGTAAAAACATGTAACTCTAGACAAGATAAAGGAGGATGTGAACAAAGTCAATTAGAATTTGAAGATCAATAATCAGTCAAGGAATGAAGGTATTGATAGAATGAAGACAAATCAGATTCAAAAACCAAATGCTATGAGGTATGCAAATTTAAATGGTTATTATTACTCTTGCAATCAGTTTGGTCATAGGTCAAAGTATTTTAAAAGATCCTCAAGGAATGAATTTGAATGGAATTATGAGAAAGACAATGGTAAGCATGAAGAACATCATCCTTCAAGGTAGTCAATAGGTTCACAAGGAAAGAAAGACATCTTTTGCTACAAGTGTCAAGGATTTGGTCATATTGTAAAGGTTTGTAATATATTCATCAGGGGACCAAATATTCAGGTACATAATCATGAAACTTCAAGATCACAAGTTATGTACAATATGAGAAACCTAATTTTTTTCAAATGTCATGAGAGAGGCCACATATCAAGGTTCTACAATAATGATCAGTATTAAAAAATTGTCAATCCTATCATAAAGAAAAGGAGCCATAGTGAATGGAGGCCTAGGTAGGTAAATGAAAAATAGGCTTAAAATGGATTATTTACCATGATATAATAGGGAAAAATTTCAGGTATCAAGGAATAAGCCTTGTCTACCAAAATGGATAAGGAAATCAAGAAGGATCCTAAGATAAAATAAAAGACTAAGGTTGAGAACTCATTTAAAATCAATATGAAGATGAGTAAGGACCTCAAGTCAAGTAAGAGCATGGAGATATGGGAGCATCCAAAGTTTTGGGATATTTATTCCCTCTATGACAAGTGGGTGGATATTTTATGAGTCCTTAGAGTTCTTATGAAAGTGAAAGGAATTCATCAGAGCAGTCAATTGAGTGTCTAGGTTCAAGTACATATCTTGATAGATAAAATTGAGTAAGAAAATTTATGACATTATATTCACATGTGTGAAGGTTTCAAGAGTAGATTGATATATGGATAGATTCCCATATGTGAGGAGATCATATGGTTCAAATTTTAGGTCATGAAGTTAAGCGTATAAAAAGTTATTAAGGTGCAAAGTTGGTTTCACAGATAGAGTTTACTAAGTTCTCATAATTAACCAAATTTGCATAATCAAAGATGTACGGTGAGTGTTTAATAAGATCACATATCTAATGGTAATCATTTAATTTGATTGGATAAGGATCTAATAGAGCACATGATCTTGTCAGTAGTGATCCAATGCTGCGTATTTAGTCAATATGTCAAAGAGTCTAAGATTACACATGCTAGTGACAAGTGTCATAATATCAAAGCTTTGATAGATTATCAATGGCATGTAGGTGATCATACAGATGGAGATTAATGGTGTAGATCAAGTCAATTAGTGAATTTGATCAGAACACATGTAGAGTTTTGAAGTGGCACAATTATGGAAGCTCATATCGAAGATCAATGGTGAACATTGAAAGATAAAGACCAGGATACTTTCGAGGAGATAGATGGTCCATATTTGTTCAAAGATTATAGGAAGCATGAGATGAGGTCAAAGTGTATGATGTTTAACATTTGAATAGTGATCGTTGGAATTTGAATTTTCAAATAAATGATTGGAAAGTGGGTCTACAATTTTTGAGTTATATCTTTTGATCCAGGTAGAATTTACTGATGAAGTAAAAGGAAAAGTTGAAGAGGACTTCAAGGAACATCTAAAGAATCTAGTTAGAAGGACTGAGTGTTTTTATAATCAAAGTTATTGAGATTTAAATTTGACTATTTGTTTGTTCATGGTGTTCCTATGTACATAATATTATTTAAGCAATTTGTGCTCTAACAGAAGAGTGTTTTAGTGGGAGTAATCACCTGAAGATGTCTTAGAGATCATATGGAGTGGACCCATGTATTTGAAAGTGATATTATGTTCTTAATTTACTTGATGATGTGATAAAGGGGTAATAGGTCTCCATGAGACATATAAGGGATACTAAGGCTTAATTGAAAGGCATAGATGCTTAAGTGTGACCCATGGATGCTATGGCAAACCTATTACCCCTTTATCACATCATCAAGTAAGGGATAATAAGGCTTAATTGAAAGGCATAGATGCTTAAGTGTGACCCATGGATGCTATGGCAAACCTGTGACAATGAATTTGAGATATGTCTTAGCATAATAGAAGTATTAAGGGTTAAGGTAAGTATTATGGTTGACCTAGAATTTGATATCCATGAAGACTCTATAAAGAGTGGAGACCAAGGTAATGGTTTCTAGACTTGGATGTGAATGTGTTGAGAGAGAAGGATATAGAAATGAAGGAAAGAGCTCAAAGGGAGAGTGATTAGTGGATAAAATGAAGTACATAGCAGATTGAGGATGAATAAATAATCCTAGAGTGATCCAAAAGGGTGTTTGGATGCATTGATTGTATGAGTAAGTTTGACTGTGTGTGATGAGTTGAAATAAAGGTGTTATACATTGTTTCTCTAATCAGATTGATCTATAATTAGAGTTCTAGAGTTGTTGATTTCATAAGGTGATGTGTGGGTGCTCAACATTTAGAACAAGTGGGTGCTTGTTCATACTTAGGGGTGGGTGCTTCACTAAAAGGTCTCATGTTTGTGATCATCTTATAGGACAAGTAGTCCATGTGTTTTTAGGCTTGAGAGTGGGTTTTATTCTCTAAGAGGGTTTCCCACATAGATCTTGTGTTATGTGTGTGATCTTTTATCATATTTATTAGTCATTGTTATGAACATCTTGCATGCTTTATGATTGCTTGTGGTAATTAATAAAGAGTTTGAAAGGATTACATTTGTAGTTTGAAATATCTTGCATCACTGATTCACCCCCCTCGAATGATTGTACCTCCAACATTTAACTTAAGAATTAATATATATACAAATCCTCTATATATTGAAATTATCATAATATACTCAATTTAGATGAATGTTTCTGCAAGTTATGAAGTATATATATGAGGATTGTAAGATGACAGACTCAAAAATTGATAATAAAGTGAAATTGTATATTAAGATAATTTTTTTGACTTCATTAGATGTATGATTTATTGTTTATACAAATCATGATGATAAAATAGTTGAAGTACTATATTTGAGATTTAAAAACATAATGGTTTTGGTTATGTTATAGTATTTCATTTATTTTTAATTAGAAGATAGAGTTGGTAGAAGTACGCCATATACAATAAATTTCTTTATTGATTTTTGACTGAGTATATACATATAGGGAATACATAATGTAATGAGACATAAAAATTGTAGTATGTGTATATCTTGTATCTATGTATTCATTCATCAGATGAACAATACAAAAATTAATAATGATGTATTTAGTCATCATGACTATGCTAATATATATGTTTAAAAATTAAGGAGACATTTTAAGTGAGTACAAATATTTATATATATGAAATATATTTGTATAAATCAACTAAGTGCTCATACTTGTATACAACTTATACTTGTATAAAGAAATAATTTAATAAAACATAAATATAGCATATATTATATGTATGACAAGTATGCTTGTAAATATGGTATATAGTTTGTTTTTTTAAGTGAGTTATATAATCCGTGATGTAGAATACCATAACTAAATGCATACAACTCATTATATGTATAAAATATTAACATGAAAATTGGATTATTGTTTAATTTTGAGCCTTGAATTGAATTATGCTTGATTGTTGTATTTTGTAAGTTTTGCATATGGAAATGAATTGAGATAGATATTGATCTCTTAGATAGTTTAATATTGGAGTTACTTTGATAATTAGTAGCTTGTAAACTACATATAATTACACCCATATGGTATGTCCTATTAGAACTATACCTTTTTATGTGTATTATTTTTGAAATAAATAATATGTTTGAGATTCATTATATATGTTTGATGGAGTAAATGTATGTACTTTGATTATATTCATACTTAACATGTTTTACACTTGATGATAGAAAGTAATCCATTTGAATCTATTGTTTGTGTTTTAAATCTACCAAGTATCACATTGATGGCACTAAATAAGTGGGGAGATGGACTTCCATATCTTACTTAGCATTGCCAATGTAAGATGAGGGTAATATGATCAAGTGGTGTGCATGAATTTGACTGATCCTAGAGATCACTAACTATTTGAAAAATTTGGCTAAAGCAATGTTTAGTTAAACATTGTCATTTCATGTGTTTTATTTACATGTTTGTGAGATATCACATTATAATGTATTTTATTTATGGTACATAACATGTTTAGAAATATTACAACACACATGTACTAGCTTATTTCTTTAGATTCTTGCACCATCACTATCTACCCATCCATGAAGGGAGGGCCATTCCCTACTTGGGGGATTGTGTGAGGGATCAATGGTCAATGGTTGTTGTGGAAAAATACTCAGATGATGCTCTCCCTCCCTATAATAGTACTTCATTGGAGACTAAACTTGAGATTACCATAGGATATTGAGTTCTTTATGACTCATTCTCCATGGAGCCTTGTATTTCGTATTGTATTCATTATTGTGACATATTCTCGATGGAAATGTAATTTTTATTCATTTATACTTGGACAACAATAGCTGTAGTATTACATTCAATAGTGGATAACATTGTGTAATTACGTTTTGAGAATTTATATAGTTAAATGAGTAATCATATTTATACTTATTTTGCTTATTATTAATAACTATTTTATTAATTAATTATTTAGATTTCCATGGTGTAATCTAATGTGGAATTATTTTTTTAAGTTATTTTATTAAATCCCAGTGGGGATGTTACAATTGTAGGGAATGGTGTAATTGATGTTAAAAAAATCCAAATCACCCAACCTATCAATAGTATTAATGTATGTAGCAGTCAAATTCAACAAGAAAATTGAAAATGAATGTTCACTCCTTTTGGAGAATCAATCGAAGTAATATTTTTTAAGTTGGTTAACACAAACATGATTACATTTACAAACACTAAACTATCTAATGAATTATCCAAAACCTAAGGGGTATACAGATAATGAATATTGCCACTACCAAAAATTTAAAGGGCTCTCCACCAATCGTTGTATGAGACTCAATCACTATGTCCAAGATTTGATAGATCATGGAGACATAGAAGTAGAGGATCATGCATCAAATTAAAAAAATAAAAAAATTAGGGGTATATTAAGCTCCCTTTCCTAGAATGAACAAAAGTGTACTAAAAAAACCAAATTTAAGACCAAAAAAATAATGTCAACCAAGCTACTCATCCCTTTTATTCTATAATCAATCACATTGATTATATGGATAATCATGTTTCTGTTATTAAAATTAAATCCCAAGATTACACCATCACCGCGAGATTTACAAAGATTACCATTCCTAGTGTCGCTTTTCCTATCCTTGAAGGAAAATATAACATCATAGAGAAACTTGAAAAAATTATATCCCAAATTTCCATTTTGAAGCTTCTCAAGACATCTCCCACATATAAGGACTTTTTATACAAAACCTTTCAAGAATCCAAAGTTTCAGAAGATATAAATATGTATAACTTCCAAGAACTTGTAGGACACTTTTCTTATAATACTAAAGTGAATTTTGACCACCCAGACATTTCACCCATGGGTTCATCCCATAATTTTCCATTGTACATAGAAGTCTTCATTTCCAAACGTAATTTAAAAATGGTGTTTATAGACAATGGGTTAGGATTAAATTCTTGTACATTAAGTTTGATAAATCATTTAGGAAATTCTATGGAAACACTAAAGCATAATACCATTACTATAAATACATATGATAATAATGAACTCCAATAATGGGAACTATCTATCTTCCACTCATGGTGGGGCCTATAATTTAATAAAAACTCATTCATGTTCTTTATTTAGATATCCCATATAATCTAATCCTTGGCCATCAATAGATCCATGCCATGAATTCCATTTTGTTGGCATGTTGTTATCATTGATGTCAAAAGGGTGCATCATGTAACAACATAATGATCATTAATGTCAGAAGTCTGTTTGGTCAAATGCTTGAGAATGGTAGTAAGGGAGTGTTGATTAGTGAGTGGGTATTATGGATATGAGTAGCCTGTTGAGAGTTTGTTCTTAGTTGGAAACATGATGATGTCAAAGGTGACTAAGCCTAGTTGTTAGTATATGATGAGACAAGATGCCTTAAAAAGAGTGTTGTCATGAGATAATTTAAAGGCAACTAATGTATTATGGTTGCATGAAAGTATAGGTCATTAATGTTAGGGTTGATTTCAAAGATATATCATGTCAAGATTGTCTGGGTGTGATATCAAAAAACATCTTGTTAAGATTGATGTCAAAGATAACTAAGGATAGATGGCAATATGTGATATGTCAAGATACATGAAAGAATAGTTACATGAGATAGAAGAGTGTGGTCATGAGAGTTATCATGAGTAAGGTCATTCATGAAAGAGAGAGATTTTTTCATAGATTAGAGTTGTCATTAATGTTGCATCTTGTGAGGTTTGGTGTCAAAGGTGTTCAGGTGCATGAAAGAGAGATGTCAAGTCATATGAAGCTTGGTCATGTGTTTTTAAGTCTTTATGAGGATATGGAATATTTTTGTCATAAAAAATATAATGGTGTATTGATATGAGTGTGTTGTGATGTCTTATGTCTTCTTGTTTTATGTTTTATTGAGGTCATGACATGGAAGGAATAGGTCAAGGTGTCAAGTGCATTGAAAGCTTGAGCTTAGTCATGCCATAGTAAAGGGATGAGCTAGTGACATGATGAGGTGAGTGAAATCAAGAATGTAAGAGGTTTTTAAGGTTGTGTAATCATGATAATAAGGTGTGTATACAATCAAAAGTGTTTTAAATTACGTATTTAAAGGTAGGTCCTTCAGTCTTGGTCTGCACCTAGACCATTCTTTAGCCCTACCTAGCCTAATGAGGTACAAGGATTAGATTTAAAGGTGATTGTGTGAACTAGAGCATGGATAGAGGTAATTAAATTTTTTTTAGGAGTGGTTATGAAGTATGAGGTCATGGTTTTTAGTAAATGACATGAAAAGTGGTTTTGAGTTCTCTCAAGTGCACAAAATGAAGGTATGCAAAATTGAGGACTTTCAGGTGTTCATTGGCATGTGTAACCTCTTAATGGGAACTTTATATGTTAAGGAGAGATGGGTAAGGGTATTATATAATATATGTAGGCATAAATTTTGGATTTAAGAGGCAATCCTTTATGAACAATTTTTAACACCAAAACATGTGTTAAACCTCCCTAAAACTCTAATAACGACCTGATGTAGAAGATGCTGCTCAAACACACTAAAAATGGATTGAAACTATTATGAAACCTATTTTATATTATCTTTGACTCCCTCAATCACATATATGTGGTATTTATTTGTCAGGTGAGTTAGAAGACCCTACAAAAAAGGGCTTATTCGTGAAGAATTTAATATAATAGTCAAAAGTTGACTTGGTCAAAGTAGATAAATTGATGGAATAATAATATAGAGAATAATATTACATTAAAATTAATGTTTATAGATAGTTTACACCCTTATAATGTGATAAATTGTTCATCCAAGTTAGCAAGTCATAGATAGACCTAATGGTGTGAACAGTGAAAAACCTAGGCAGAGATGAGAAGATGAATTTGAGTGTGTTTTCATCATATAATGATGGAAAAAAGTGCATGGATATGTTTTTTAGTAATTTTAACTCATTTAAATTCTTTCAATAAGTTTTTGAGGTTAGTGAATATGGTGAAAAGTTGCTCACAAAATGACATGTCTAGTTCAGTTTGGTCTATGAGATATAAGGTCATGAGATTGGTCTGAAAGACCAATATTTTTATATTAGACCATATGATTTTTATGTTTGGGGTTGTTATAAATATATAATATAATATTTTTAATGCATAATTATTCTTTTGAAGTCTCTATACAAGTGTTTGAGGTCTGAATCACCATGACTAGTCTTTGAGGTAAATTTGCAGTTTTGAGTGAGTGAGTTGTAGAGGTGTTCTTAAGCCCTTATCTCATGAGTGGAAGTGTGTAATGATTTTTTTAATCACATTAAGGTAATTTATATTATTAATATGCATTTTTTAATCATTTTTTAGTGGATTAAGTGTGTTTAATCTTTAGTATTGAAAGGCAAACTTTTTGGTGTACATAGGCCTAATAGGACTGAGTACTATTGAGAGGTTTCATGAAGTGGTTCAACCTAAAATGTGTTATGGATATCATAAAATGTTAGATAATTTATTTTTTCATTTTTTTTAAAATTATTTTTCCATTTATAGAAGTGTAATTCTTTACAATGGATCAAAGGGTAACGTGTTGATAAGAAGGCCTAATACAATTAGGTCTTTATGAGACCTAAAAGTGAAATGAGGTCTAATAGAGTTATGACATACCAAAAGGAAATAAAATTTCATTTTAATCATGATTATGATATTTAATAAGACCTATTATATGTATAACCTAATATTTTAGGGATGTGTGGCTGACCAAGTGGTATATGAATAAGAGATGAGTATATATACAAGGCATTTTAGGTCTATTTTAGGAGTAAGAGAATGGATTGATAAATAAATGAGCCTAAGGAGGTTGGGAAACATGTTGTAAACCCTAAATATAGATTATAAAATAGTTTAATGATGATCATATATGTATTTTATAGTTGAAGATCAAGGTCATATGACCTATTCAGTCTTGATGAGGGATAGTTGAGCGAAGAATCCTAGAGGCAATTTTGGGAGAGATAAAGTGGAACAAAGTTGAAGGAGTGATAATTGTATATTAATAGGATATTAGAGTTTCATTAGAGATGTTTTATTAGTGCATGATAGTGGATAGAGTTTAGATAGAATAGATAAAGAGCTGAGAGGAAAGAAGTATGATTGACTAAGTTGGTGATTGAGGGAGTTAAAGCTTCCTTGCAGGTTGGAGCTTTCAAAATTGGTATTAGCTAAGTTGGTAATTGATAAATAGGGATTTTTATATTCCTTATAGTTTGGGTCTTTCATAAGTTTACTTTGACTGATTTGGTTCTTAGTCATAGGGGGTTGTATCCTCTTATCAAGTGGGTGCTTTTAAAAGTCAAATGGGTGCTTGATAAATTTGGGGTTGGTGCTCCATATTGGGTTGATGCTCAACTAAATTTTATTAAATTATCTTATAATATAGTTTTTAAAATATTTTTTTTAGTGGCTTTTATTACCCATGAGGGTTTACCACATATGTGATGTGTTATTTTGTTTCATGCTCATGTGATTGGTTCTTAATACATTGCTAGATCACTGTGTTGTATTTATAATTCATAGATGAGTGGATGTAATATATTAAATTTTTTTGAAGAATAATTCATCCCCCCTCTTAGTCATTATGCTTCCAATAATTGTTATGAAAGCTTGGTCCTTTGAATAAGGCCTAATAGCTTGAAGGAGATCCTTGAAGTATAGGCATATCTAGTCAATAAGCACAAGGAGGTTTCTCAACCAATAAGGCTCCTCTCTTCAATGGGACTAACTATACATTTTGGAGCATCAAAATGAAGACTTATCTAATGTCATTAGGCTATGACATATTTAAAATTTTTGTTGATGGATTCATTCCACCTTCTACACCACCAATTGATGCAACAAGTAAGAAGGTAAATGAAAACAACTCTAAAGTAATGAATGCCATCCTCTGTGGTCTTTTAGAAGAAGAATTTGTTAAGGTAATGCATTGTGATAGAACCAATAGGATCTAGGAAAATTTTTAGAACATATATGAAGGAGACACTAAAGTTAAGTTGGCAAAGTTATAGACTCACTAAAGGTAGTTTGGGAGTCTTAAAATGAAGGAGGATGAAAACATTGAATCCTATCTATTAAGAGTATATGAAGTGGAAAATGTCATCATAGGTCTAGGAGAGAAGTTATAAGAATCAATATAAGTAAAAAATGTATTGAGATCTCTAATATCTAAGTTTGATTCAAAGGTGTCTACTATGGAGGAGATCAAAGACCTTAACATACTATAAATATATGAGCTTCATGGCATCTTGATTGCCTATGAAATGAGAATAAGTGATGGAAGGCCTTCCAAGAAAGAATATGAATTCAAATTTGAGAAAAATTCACAAGGTAATAATTCCAAGGATGATGACATAGACATTGATGATGACTAGATAGAAGCCATGTTTGTCAAAAAACTAGGGAGAGGTTTAGGTAAGTATAAGGGTAAATTATCATTCAAATTATTTAAATTTGGTAAGATTGGTCACTTTGCCTCTAAATATCCTAGTAAGGATAAGATTTAACATGATGAACATCATAGTGATGATAAGAATATCTATAATCTTGACAAGAGCAAAAAGGGTTTCAATAAGTATGAAGGTAAGAAAGGGTCATTCCAAAATAAGAGAAGTTTCTATACCAAAGAAGATAGTAGCTCATTTGATGTAAGTGACACTAGTACATCTGATAGTGATGATGATAGTAATAATCATGATAGCAATGAAACCTTATTCATGGCTATAGAAATAAATAATGAGGGTTGATCAAAATGGAAAAGCCTTATGGATGATGAAAAATCATATGAAGAAGAGGCTGAAATGAACCTTGAGGCAAGGTTGATAAGTTCTCTATAGGAATTGAAGTTTCAAATAAAAATAATTAGAAACTAAGATCATTGGTTAAGAGTTATGGGGACAAATCAATCTCTTTGAAGAGAGACTAAGAAACAACACCAATGAATATGAGGAGATCATCAAACAATTGGAAACTTAGATTGAAATTGTCACTATAAGTCTTAAGACCAAAGAAGACTAATGTATGAAGTTGGGAATAGAAATAGAATCCTTGAAGGCATAATTATATTAGGTAACAATCAATTTGAGGAGACATCAGATATTTGAAAAGGATACTAAAGTTCTTGGTGATATTTTGAGTTGTCAAAGGTCTCTACATGATAAGATAAGTCTTGGGTTCAAAGAAGACCAAAATGAGAACAAGGAGAGTCAAACCTTAAAGACTTATGCATAAACTCTCAAATCTGAGACTCAAAGTGATCATCAATAAATCAAGGGTACCAACATGAAATTCAACATGAAGAGACCAATCAAGGAACCCAATGTAATGAGGTATTCTATTTATTTCAATGGTTATTATTTTTCTTGTCATAACTTTGGTCATAGTGCAAGTGATTATAGAATGGTCTCAAGGGATGAGTTATCATGGGAGAAGGAATGATCAACCAAGAGTTAAGTACAATAATGTTGTTTACTACAATTGTCACAATCTGGAACACATTGAAATATTTTGTCTTAATAGAGTTAGAAGGCCCTCAAGACTTAAAAAGTTTATGGAGCTCTTAAAGTGCATAAGAAGGGTCAAATATTGGTATGGAAGCCAAATAAAGTCAGTACTAGTCATATTGAGCCCAAGAGTCAAGATGTATTATTTGCTAAGATATAACAAAGATCAGAAGTGAAGGAATGTCAAGAATAATTGTTATCTACATATATTGACAAGGTAGTCAGAGAGAAGAAAAAGGATGAAAAGGTGAATGATTCAAATGCTTCAGTCAATCCTAGGTGGATTCTAAGGAGGGACCATCAATCTCATGATTGTAAGATAGTCGAGTAGAGTGGTTTGGAGATTTGGGAATCTCTTGAGTTGATGGAGTTTTGAGAGCCCTATGGAAAGGGGTGACTTTATTAGGTTTCATGGAGATAATCCTTAATCCAAAAACAAGATTTACCCACTTAGATAAATCAAAGAGTTTTTAAAATTAGATACTAAAAAATCTCAATTCCCTTTAAGTGAAATAAAAATTAGATGTGGAATTCTAGGACTGAATGAAAGTAATCAGAAAAACTCTGTAAACTCATTTCTTGAATTAAAACTCTTGATTTGTATCATTTTTATCTCTTTTCATAATTAGTTTTAGTGTTTTATTAACTCATTTACAAACTAAATTATAAATTGAAACACATAATAAACTACAAGGAAAAAGACATAAACTTGATAATGGAGTTCACCCTTTTATGGGCTACGTCTTTGGGTTCATAATAATGAACTGATCCATTTAAAATATGCAAGTATCATCAAATTATAAACTTACATAAAAATATGGATTCATACCTACAAATAGTGCTAAAGATAACTTTAAAGACTCTAAAATTGATAAAAAATTCATCCATCAAAGTCCATAGCACCTAATCATCTTCTCCATGCATTCAATCATGGTTTTTGCATTAAGAGTATAAGAAAAACTCTTAAAAATGGGAATTATACATCATAGGAGTGTCTTTGGTTTTTGTCAAACCTTTAACTCATAAAATAACCCTATAAAAACCTTACAATAATCTCCCATGGCGAAAGACCTTACAAAATAGGATTATATTACATTCAATCATTCATGCTCTATGTAACATTCAAATACCATATTTAATAGTATATATAACATTGCATCTTGCTTGGTCTAATGGAAAAACTTAACTTTTTTTTACAAGAGAAGGATCTTAGGTTCAAAACACATCCTGAACCCTTTTACTTCTCATAGTTCAAGTCTATGCAATCCCATCTTAGGTCTATGTGTATACAAACCCCCTATATCATATATCCCTCACCCATGGCCCAAGCCTTACCAAATAGTTGTAACATCCTTCTTTGCATTCAGGACCATGTCTACAAATATATAGTCACACATAATACATCTTATATGGCCAATAGCCTTGAAAATAGAAGAAAATGTATCTCTCCTAAATAACCCTATAAATAATTATAATATTCCATCCATAATACAAGCTCAGGTTTGCATGCCTATAAACATCCTACAACATATATCATTCACCATAGGCCAAAGGCCTTACAAAATAGGTGATCTCTCCATTCAAGGACTATGTGCTTATAATTACAGAGTCATTCTAAATGACCAAAAGACTTATAAATTTGATGACTCATCCCCCATAGGCTCGAGTCTATTCACCTCCTACTCTATAAGTAAACATGTAATATATATTGCTACCCAGCCATGGTCTAATGGATTTTTTTCAATGGGTTTGAATCTACCTCCAAAATCTTATAATCCTAACATGTATCCATGAATAAGATGTTGATTGCCTGTATGTATGTGAACTCTAAGTGGAAAAATGGTTAGGCATGTATTTTATAACCCCGTGGTCTTGGGTTTGAATCCATAACCATTGCCCTAGCAATTTCCAATGTGATAATAATCCCACATTCATCATGGAAGAACATAATAAAGGCTTCAAATAGCCTTGCATTTGCATGTAGTTCATGGCTTCAGCCATGTCTATCTCACCTTTTGTTTGGGTCAATTTTGATGATCTTGAGCTATCCTTTGATGGTTGGTAAATAGGATATTGACCAAACTAAGGCAAGGTTGATTAGATGGTTAAAATTGCCCATGAGTTGGTTAAGCTATCTCAATGGCATGATTAATCTTAAGCTGGCATTCAGGCTAGGTCTTGAGCTTGCATACTTAAAACTCATCATACAGCATGTATTTTTGACTTGGAAAATATGTGGAATTAGTTTGATAATTAAAATATCATGATTATTAGTCCCACATGCAATGTGTAAATAATAGAAAGGCATATATAAAAAACACGTTATAATGGTAATATAAAATATAATAGAGGTAAAAACAAACAACACCCTTTTACCATTGCACTTCCATGTGTCACATACCAATTAGTCCACTTGGTAACCATACGTGCATCCACTTTACTATTTAACTGTTGACCATTTCTTTTTTGAACTTTGACCAAAAATATCTAAAGCATACAATGTCTATTTTATGCATTCCATTAGGAATTAAAAATCTCTCAGAATGTTCTTCAATACTATATTGGTTTTTGGAGATCTTGGTAACTATGAAGGATGAAAAATACTCTGGATCAAACCTCCCCATAAATAAGCTTTCAGTCTCCAAAAGTCCCAATAATAAAATTGACCCAAAAAATATTTTCGTGAGTTCTCTTATTTACGATTGATAATCTTCTTGCACTGATTCCAAACATATAGGAGCCAAAAGTAGCATATGAATGAGTTATTAAGTCAATCAATTAGAATGATGCAAAAAAACTCCATTTGAAAAACATAAGTCTACACCAGTGAAATAAGATGTTATAAAACTTCCCTGCAAGAAGTCAACTATCCAACAGAAACTGTAACCTGATTATGAAGAGTAAAACAAACTCTTTACCCATTCTACCAAAATTAACTATTACCCAAAATAATCATTATAATAATGGATTCTCTCAACTCCTGTACTTCTTGAAGGTTAAGGTGTTCTCCTTGTTATCAACATCACACAAGGGAAAACAAAATGTGTTGCATAACCCTAGAGGACTTGTAAAGAAATTTCAACACATGTATACTTGCATTTACAAATGTTACCCATCTATGGGTCTTTAAAAGCACATCTACATGACGTTCATGGAAAACATACATATGATACAAAATGTTTGTAATATAAACATTGACTAAGATACAGTGGTACTTAAATGTGTATGTTAAGTATAAAAAACATGCAATTAATTTATCCATTTTAAGGTTACTAATGCACAATATGAAAAAATAAGAGCCTCTTTACCAACTTACAACTCCACAAGTAACTATAAGACATATCATAAACATGAGGAGAAAACTAAGAATTTTAAACCTATCTCTAAGTTTCCTCACTATTGACTATTCCCTGATTCATACCTCTAAAACTCATCCAACTGAGTTAGTTTCCCAAAAAGTTTATCACAACAAAAAATTGAATTAGGAGATAATAAATATTATTCAAAACACAACTTTATCAAAATTCCTTCCTTGGATCTAATAGTTAAGAATTTCCTAAAAATAGTGTTTTTAAGTGATACTGAGCATACTACTTAATACTATAGTTATGCTTATCAAAATTATTCAATTTAACCATTTTATCAATAAGGGTTGTTCTCTCTTCATGGTTTCCAAAATTGAATAGGAGGTTTCATCTTATCAACTCTATATTACTAAGAGTTAGATGATCCATTTTTCATTTTCAAAAGGCTTTAAGACAATTCCAAATCAAGGCATATTTTAATGTCAAAGAAACTTTACACAAAGGATTCAAACCAAAATTGTGCATACATAATTATGTTTGGAAATAATATATACCTCTTAAAGAACTATGAAGGGCACCTGCTAAGTAATGATTAGAATATTTTTGGTGTTAAAAAAACTTCCTGTTTACTTCCTGCAACTCTTAACAAAGTTGTGAAGACATACCAACTTAAAAACTCAAAACCCAAAGTGAAAATACCTGTTTAATATCCTGAACAATGCCCTATTTCCATTTCCATATCTTACTATGGAAATTGGTCTTTTTAATTGCTCTTATAATTAATGACATAAGCTTCCAAAATATGATTATTAATAAAAAAATAAAGGCTACATAACTAGTTATCAATTACCAAAATATTGTGTCAATATTAATATGAAATCATATCACCATCATACCTTATTCTATCCTCTATGTAAGAATGATAATAAGATTGTAATTGATTCCTCTTAGATGTGCATCACTAAAAATGCCTTGCATTTTATCTGAATGTATACCAAAATAGAAAGGTTGATCCTATCTTAACATCATCTCACACCTTCAAGTGACAATGTGCTTTGTTCATCATCTAGATTGAACCTATAGGACTAGTGGTTTCAGAACCTTGGCTATTAGAAGCTTGTCTTCTTTTAGTGAATTAGTTACCTTCTAATTTTCCTTTGCACTAGCTAATCCTACATGGTTAAAACAAAAGAACAATACCAATATTTTGATATCTAAAAACTCCAAAAATGAAGTATATCAATAACTGAAGCAAGTCTTGTATCAACCTACTCTGATACTGAAATTGATCCAAAATCATGATTTACTCCCTTAGATAAATCAAATAGTTTTTAAAATTAGATACTAAAAAATCTCAATTTCCTTTAAGTGAAATAGAAATTGGATGCAAAATTATAAGAATGAATGAAAATAATTAGAAAAACTTTGTAAACTCATTTCTCGAATTAAAACCCCTAATTTGGGTCATTTTTATCTCTTTCCATAATTAATTTTAGTGTTTCATTAACTAATTTTTAAATTGAATTATATACTAAAACACAAAAAACTACAAGGAAATAGACATAAAATTGATAACAGAGTTTACCCTTTTAGGGGTTATGTCTTCAGGTTCATAATCATGAACCGATCCATTTAAAAGATGCAAGTATCATCAAATTATAAATTTACATCAAAATGTGGATTCAAACTTTCAAATAGTACTAAAATTGACTTTGAAGACTCTAAAAATGATCAACAATTTGTCCATCTAATTCTATAGCACCTAATCATCTTCTTTGTACATTCAGGCATGGTTCTCCATTAAGAGTATAAGAAGAAATCTTAAAAATGGGAATTATACATCATAGGAGTGTTTCTATTTTTTGTCAGACCTGAAACTCCTAAAATAACCATACAAATACCTTATAATAATCTCCCATGGCCAAAGGCCTTATCAAATAGGAGTATATTACCTTCAGTCATTTGGGCTCTATGTAATATTCAAATACCATATTACATAATATATGTAACATTAGGTCTTGTTTGGTCTAATGGAAAGACTTACATTTTTTTTACAAGAGAAGGATCTCAAATTCAAAACACATCTTGACCCCTTTTTCTTCTCACGACTTTGGTCTATGTAATCCTATCTTGGGTCTAAATGTATACAAACTCCTGACAACATATATCCCTCACTCATAGCCCAAAGGCCTTACCAAATAGGCATAACATCCTCATTTTCATTTGAGACTGTGTCTAAGAATATATAGTCATGCATAATACATATTCCATAGCCAATGGCCTTGTAAATAGAAGAAAACATATCTCCCCTGAATAACCCCACAAATAATTATGATATTCTATCCATAATATAAGCTTAGGTCTATGTGACTATAAACATCCTGCAACATAAATCATTCACCATAGGCCAAAGGCCTTACAAAAATAGGTGATCTCTCAATTTAGGGACTATGTGCCTATAGTTATAGAGTCATTCTTAATAGTCAAAATCCTTACAAATTAGATGACTCATCCCCCATAATCTTGGGTCTATTCACCTCCTACTCTACAAACAAACACACACTATATATTTCTACCCAACTGTGTTCCAATGGAATTTTTTCAATGAATTTGAATCTACCTCCAAAATTTTCTAGTCCTAACTTGTATCCATGGGTAGGATGTTGACCACCTGTCTGTATGTGGAATCCATATGGAAGAATGGTTAGGCATGTATTTTATAACCTTGTGGTCTTGGGTTTGACTCCATAACCATCACCCTAGAAATTTCTAATAGGATAATAATCCCACATTTGCCAAGCAAGAACATAATAAAGTCTTGAAATATCCTTGCATCAGACATGTAGTTCATGGCTTCAGCCATGTCTATCTAGCCTTTTGTTTGGGTTGGTTTTGACGATCCTAGGCTATCCTTTGATGGTTGGTAAATAGGATATTGACCAAACTTAGGCAAGGTCAGTTGGATGGTTATAATTACCTAGGAGTTGGTTGAGATATCTTAGTGGCATGATTAATATCGAGCTAGCATTTAGGCTAGGTATTGATCTTGCATACATTAAACTCGGCATAGAGCATGTATTTATGACTTGGAAAATATGTGGAATTAGTTTGATAATTAAAATATTGAGATTATTAATCCCACATGCAATGTGTAAATAATACAAAGGCATATATGAACAAACACATTCAATGGTGATATGAAGTATAATAGAGGCAAAAATAATTAACACCCTTTTACCATTGCACTAACATGTGTCAAATGCCAATTGGTCCACTTGGAAACCATACACGCATCCATGTCACTATTTGACTCAACCATTTATTTTGTAAACTTTGACCAATGATATCTAGAGCATAAGATGTCTATTTTATGCATTCTAATAGGTGTTGGAAAGCTATCCAAATTTTCTTCAGTGCTATACTAGTTTTAAGAGATCTTGGGAACTATAAAGGATGAAAAATCCTCCTGATTAATCCTTTATTAGTAGAACCATGATGTTTTAGTCAAAGAAGGATTCATCTTGAGAGGATTCTAGGTTGTCTATGTGGCACGGTATGAGTTTTTTTCTTTATAAATTATATGTATATGACAAGGTGAAAGGATTTTTGGTTAGTATGAGCATTTTTTCTAGAGATTAGTTCATGAGGAGTCATGATATGGAATACAAGTTTGAGCATATGATTGTGTCTAGAGACATATGGAATATGGATTGGTTTGTAAGATCAATATGGTCATAGAGACAAGTTAGATGTTGTTGATAGAGCTAAAAGCATGATGAAAGCAAGTGTATTTTATTGGTATATGAGAGGTAAGAAAAAAGTTATTCTATGTTTCTAATAGTTGATAGCTTGATTTGTGAATTGGTATTGGCATCAAAATGGTTAAAGGAAGTTGAGGATGGTTTGAGAGTCTTGATGACTCAAGTGGTAAACATAAGATATAAATACAAAGGGTGAGTACCTAATTGTTTAGTTGGTGTTATAATTGGGGTAGTTTAATGAGTGATCAAGAGTTTGATCTATATCAGTCATATCAAGGACAAGGTAAGTGTTCCTATGTATCTAAACTCATTTGAATAAGGTATGCATGGATTTATGGGGAGCATATTTCTAAGATGCTTCATAGACTCAAGAAATGTTGAGATCCTATTTGTTGAAAGAGGTGTGATCCAAGATGTTACATCATGAGGAAGAAAGTTGTGTCTCTTTGTCATTAATGTCAAAAGAGGGAGAATGAGTAGATGAGAAAAGTACCATTTTGAAGTGATTTCATTTTTTTAGTGTGTTTGCCCTTAATGTGTTTTCCATCAATGACAAAGGTGGATTTTTTTGGTATGTTATTTTCATTAATGTCAAAGGGTGCATCATGTAAAGGCATAAAGGTTATTGATGTCAAAATTATGTTTAGTTAAATGCTTGAGAATGGTAGTAAGGGAGTGTTGATCAATGAGTGAGTATTGTGGATATGAGTATCCTATTGAGAGTTTTTTCTTAATTGGAAACATGATGATGTCAAAGGTGACTAAGCCTAGTTGACAGTATATGATGAGACAAGATGCATTGAGAAGAGTGTTATCATGAGAGAATTTGAAGGAAACTAATGTATTATGGTTGCATGAAAGTACAAGTCGTTAATGTCAAGGTTAATGCCTAAGGTGTATCATGTCAATATTGATTGGGTGTGATATCAAGAAGCATATTTTTAAGATTGATGTCAAAGATAACTAAAGATAGATGGTAGTATGTGATATGTCAAGATACATGAAAGAATAGGTGCATGAAAAAGAAGAGTGTGGTCATGAGATTTTTCATGAGTAAGGTCATTCATGAAAGAGAAATTGTTTCATGAGCATTTTCATTAATGTTAAATCTTGTGAGGTTTGGTGTCAGAGGTGGTTAGGTGCATGAAAGAGAGATGTCAAGTCATATGAATCTTGGTCATGTGGTTATAGTCTGTATGAGGTCGCAGAAGATTTTTTTCATCAAAAAGACAATGGTGTAGTGATATGAGTGTGTTGTGATGTCTTATGTCTACTTTTTTGATGTTTTATTGAGGTCATGACATGGAAAAAATAGTTCAAGGTGTCAAGTGCATTGGAAGCTTGAGCCTAGTCATAGAATGGTGAAGGTATGAGTTGGTGCATGATGAAGTGAGTGAAATCAAGCATGTAAGATGTTTTTAAGGTTGTGTGAGCATGAAAATAAGGTGTGTATGCACAAGTGTTTCAAAGTGAATCTTTGAAGGTAGGTCCTTCAGTCTTGGTCTGCACCTAGATCATTATTCAGCCCTATTTAGCCTAATGAGGCATGAGGATCAGATTTCAAGGTGAATGTGTGAAGGAGATCATAGATAGAGGTAAGTCAAGTTGTTTTAGGAGTGATCATAAAGTATGAAGTCATGGTTTGTAGAAAATGGCATGAAAAGTTATTTTGAGGTCTCTTGAGTTCATATAATAAAGGCATGCAAACCCAAGGACTTTCAGGTGTTTGTTGGCACATGTAACCACTGCATGGGAACTTGATATGTTAAGGAGAGATGGGGAAGGGTCTTAGATAAGATATATAGGCATTGGTTTTGGATTTAAGGGGCATTCATTTATGAATAATCATTAACACCAAAACCTATGTTAAACCTCCCTAAAACCCTAATAAGGACATGATGTAGAATATGTTGCTAAAATTAGCTTAGAATGGATTAAAATGATTAGGAAACCTATTAGATCTTGTAGTGGACTCTCAAATTACCTCCAGTTGGTATTGAGTTGTTAGGTGAGTGAGATGACCCTACAGAAAAGGGCTTATTTGTGAGGAATTAGCTATAGTAGTCAAAAGTTGACTTGGTCAAAGTATCTCAATTGATGGAAGAAGAAGATAGAGAATAAAAATACATGACCATGAAGGTTTATGGTAGGTTTCACCCTTATAATGTGATAAACCATTCATCCAAGATAGCCATTCATAAATAAACTAATAGTGTGAACATTGAAAAACCCAGGCATAGATGAGAAGATGAATTTGAGTGTGTTTTCATGGTAAAATGATGAAACAAAGTGTACGGAGATGTTTTTTAGGAATTTTAAGTCATAAATTATTGAAATAAATTTTAGAGGTCAATGAATATGGTGAAAATTTATTCAAAAAATAACTTGTCTGGTTCAATTTGGTTTGTGAGTTATAAGGTCATGAGATTGGTCTGAAATACCAAGATTTTACTATTAGACCATACGGGTTTTGTGTTTAGGGATTTTGTAAATATATAATATAATGTTTTGAATGCATCAATATTTTTTTAAAATATTTATACAAGTGTTAGAGTTATGAGTCACCATGATTGGTCTTTGAGGTAAATTGCCAATTCTAAGTGAATGAGTTGTGGAGATGTTCTTGAGCCGTTATCTCTTGAGTAGAAGTGTCTAATGCATTTATTAATGAACCTAAGGTCATGTATATTTTGTATATGTATTTTTTTTCATTTTTGAGTGGATTAAGTGTGTTTTATCTTTATTATTGAAAGGCAAACTTTTTGGTGTACACTGGACTTATAGGACCAAGTACTATTGAGAGGTTTCATGAAGTGGTTGGACTAAAAGGTGTTATGAAGATTGAAGGATGTTGGATAAGGTATATTTGGATTTTTTTTGAAATTATTATTATATGTATAAAATTTTTATTGCTTTCCAAGGGATCAAATGGTAACGTGTTCATAAGAAGGCCTAATGTAATTAGGTCTCCATGAGACCTAAAAGTGAAATTAGATCTAATAGAGTTACGACAGACCAAAAGTAACTCAAAGTTAATTTTAATAATGATTATGAGATGTTATAATACCTATTATATGGCCAGCCTAAGAGGTTAAAGATGTGTGGCCGACCAAGTGGTATATGAATTAGAGATGATAATATATACAAGGCATTTTAGGCCTACCTGGATAAGTTGAGAGTAAGCGAATGGATTGATAAATAAATGAGCCTAAGGAGGTTCAAAAACATATTTTAAACCTCAAGAGAGAGAAAAAAATTATTTCATAATGGTCATATAGGTGTTTTATATTTGAAGATCAAGGTCATATGACCTATTCAGTCTTGATGAGGGATAGTTGAGCAAAGAAGCCTAGAGGCAGATTTGGGAGAGATCAAATGGAGAAGAGTTGAAGGAGTTATCATTGTATATTGAGAGACTATCTAATTTGAATTAGTTATGTGTTCATAATTTATAACAATGGATAGATTTTAGATATAATAAATAAAGATCTGAGAGGAAATAAGTGTGGTTGATTCAGTTGGTGCTTGATTCCTTGTAGATTGAAGCGTATAAAATTAATATTGGATGAGTTAGTACTTGGTCAAGAGGGAGTTGGAGATGCCTTTTAGGTTTGTGATTGTATAATTGTCCTTTTACTAAGTTAGTTCTTAGTCATAGGGGGTTTTAGCCTCATAACAAGTGGGTGCTTGCAAAACTCAAGTGGGTGCTTGATAAATTTGGGGTTGGTGCTCCATATTGGGTTGATGATCAACTAAATTTGTTACATTGTATTATAGGATAGTTTGTCTAAGATTTGTTTCAGTGGGTTTTATTCCCCATGAGGGTTTACCACATATGTGATGTGTTATCTTGTTTCCTACTCATATGATTGGTTCTTAATACATTGCTAGATCACTATGTTGCTTTCATAGTTCATATATGAGTGGGTGTAATTGATTGAAAGTTTTTGAAGACTTATTCACCCCTTACTCATTTTAATTCCAACACATTCCATCCATCTACCCTCCATAAATGTTTAATTCTTTCTCATGATGGTATGAAAGTTATTATTCTAGGTGATCCTCAACCTTTCAATACCATAAACTGTTAAAAGGAAGATATCAAAATTACACCTATTTACCATTTATTGAATATACCTATGAACATACCAAGGAGTCATTAAAAATTTCTAACTATATATGATCATTTACTCTATATGTCCACTAATCAACCATCTACATCCAAAAATTTACCATCTCCATCTAAGCCCATATGTCCACCATCTAAATTTTCCATTGTGGATGCAAGTATGGGAGAATATGAAATCCATGATGCCAATTATATAGGAAAAATTCACATGTACCCAAAAACATAATGGGAGGCCCCATCACAAAAATCAAACATAAGCCATTCATAATATTGGAAAAACTTCTTTCATGGAAGGTAGGTTCTTTTTTGAAGATCATATTGAAGATTTCAACTCCTCTTGGCTCTACTCTGATGGATTAGCTACGTGTTTTCAAAAAAAGTATATATGTAAATCCATTATGTGAAACATCATAATCTATAAATTAAAACGTCTTTGTCTCCATGAACAAGGTCTTATCAAGCCTATAATGTCTATAACACATGAAGCCTTTTAAGATATTGGATTCAAATCATCTAGTGTGAGCATATGCAATTATGATAGTGAATCTTATACTACATATGATGAATCCTCTTTAGACACTGAAACACGTTCAATTTTTAGCCTTTTGAATACTTTTCCATCACCAACCTATTTCATGATAACACTATTTTTAACCTCAAACTAACCTTTTCATAACTTATCCTATGAGACTGGAATAAAAACTGCCCTCGATTGATTATTTTTAGAATGATGAGGCCATATCTAAGTTTTTGAGAATTAGAGATCATAATAAGGTTTTTTCAATAATTTCACACAATTTGGAGAGATTTTAGATCCAAATTATTCACAAGATAATCAAATCCATGAAATAACATCATATATAGTATCAGAATAATACATTCCCAATTAACAATACCTTGATGAGGAACTTAATCTTCCTTTATGTCCAACAAAGTCACAATAAGAATCTAATTTATTAATTAAAAATACTATCGACATCAATATTGAAACTAAAGAACATCCTAATATTATGAAACTTGCTACTTCCCTCGATCCAGAAGAACAATCCATTTTAACTACACTCATCAAGGAATTTTCAAACATATTTGCATGGTCATATGCAGACATGCTAGAGTTGGATCCTTAACTATTTGTTCATCATATTATTGTACATAAATATACAAAACTAGTCAAATAAAAACTCATAAAAATTCATCCAAAAGTGGCACTACTCGTGAAAGAGGAGTTGTAAAAACCATTAGAAGTTGGTTTCATCTGAAAATAAACTACTCAAAGTGGATATATAATAAATTAATAGTAACTAAGAAACCAACAAGGATCATAGTCTACACAGATTTTAGGGATATTAATAAATAATGTCCTAAAAATGAATTCATTTTACCAAATATAGACATGATTATTGATTCCATGGTAGTTCATGAGATGTTGTCCTTAATGGATAATTTTTAAGGTACAATCAAATAAAAATAGCTCTTGAAAACCAACATAAGACATCATTTATAACACCTTGGGGAATATTTTTTTATCAAGTAATTCCATTTGGCCTCAATAATTCTAGAGCCACTTATCAATATGCAATGATAATTATCTTTCATGACATGCTTCATGATATCGTTGAAGACTATGTAGATAATATTTTGGAAAAATCAAAGACTAGAGAAAATAATCCCATGGTATTGCACATAATTTTTGAATGATTAAGGGAATACAAGGTTTGCATCAATCCAAAGAAATGTGTGTTATGGGTAACTTCAAATAATATTTTTGGATTCATTTTATCACAATGAGGTATAAAGTGGATCCTGTAAAGGATACAACTATCACTAAAATGCCTCCACTAAAAATCTCAAGCAACTTAGAAGTTTTCAAGGTAAGATTCAATCCATCCGTAGATTCATTTCCAAACTTATAGACATATGTCATCCTTTTACCTTTATTCTAAAAAAGAACACTAGTTTTCATTAGAATGAGGAATGTAAACAAGCATTTATAAATCTTAAACACTATCCAACAAATCCATTGGTCCTAATGCCACCAACTCTATGGAAGCCTATACTATTATATATTTTGACAACACAATATGCTTTGGGGGCATTGTTAGCACAACATGATGGACATGGAACACAAAGAGCAATGTATTATCTAAGTATAACCTTGGAATATTATGAACTAATGTATTTTTCCATCAAGAAAGCATGTCTGGTAGTTGTTTTTATTTCCCAAATTTTTTTCCATTACATGCTCAATAATCAAACCAAAATCATTACAAAAGTAGATTCACTTAAGTATCTCATTTCAAAATCAACTTTAATAGGGAGGATGGTTAAATGGATAATGCTTCTAAGTGAGTTTGATATAAAGTATGTAAACTAAAAATATATCAAAGTACAAGTACTTGAAAATACCTTGGTAGAAACATAATTAACGAATATCAAATATCTCATCATGGATTTTACAGATGAAGCTATCATGTCCTTAGATGATCTATTAGAGTGGAAATTGTACTTTGATGAGTCTTTCATAAGTCATGGCTTAGGGGCCAGTGTTTTTCTCATCACTCCATAAGGTGATCTCATTCTCCAAGTATTTCAGATAGGATTACCTTGTACCAATAACATAATAAAATATGAAGCTCTTATTTCTAGCTTCAAGCTTACAATTTATTGGAATAATTAACATCTATTTTTTGTGATTCACAACTAATCATCAAATAAGTAATTGATTAATACCAAAATAAATATGATTAACTAATTCCCTATAAATGGATGTTGGATAGTATTAAAAAGTGTTTCTAGTCTATAAAATTTGAGAAAGTTCCTCCAGTCAATAATAGGGTAGTTGATGCTATGGTCTCAATTGGTTCATTCCTTGACATATATTCAGATGATAGTCACAATCAGTTCTTTGTGGAGTACTTGATGTTTCCCATATAGGACACTCCTTAATATGAAATGGTTTATGAGATTGTTGGTCCTACATCCACTTGGTACCAAGATATATACACATACCTCCATGACAATGTGATCTCTCTCAACCTATCCCATACTCAAAATAAATCCTTAATACAATGAGATTCTTGCATTACCATCCTTGGAAATACATTATACCATAGGGTTTATGATAGAACTTTATCATGTCTTTTAAACTATGAAGAATAAAACTTAGTCATTAAATAAGTTCATAATGGTATTTTTGGTGATCATAATAGTGGCATGGTCTTTGCCAAGAAACTTTTGTGTCAGATATTATTGTAGACATACAATTCCTATCACTATTGTGATAAAATTATCAATCTAAGAAATATCCTATGATAATGTATAATATAGGCCAAAATCACTACAACATGCTAAATCATTCAAACGCGATACAAATAGGTGATGATTTAGGTCCCTGAATGGGGCAATGCATTTTACGTGATTATTGTATTTTATTAAATCACTTCAATTCAAATTGTTACCACATAAAATAACACCCTAGACCACTAAATCATTCTAATTTGGTAGCACATGCTATGTGCGTGTGTTATTTCATGTCCATAATGCCCTAATTGGGGTATTATTATATATGCAACTAGTACCTTCTTTTGATTATACTCTAGTCAAGTTATGACTCAGTAAAATGACATTTCCAACCATGTTGATTAAGCATATAACAAATTTCCAAAGAATTGTAGAAAATTAATTAAAGCCACTTATACAAATTAAACCAAATCAAGAGCCTATGTAAAAATTCCGTGAAAGTTGTTGAATATCTATTTATTGGAAATTCATTCCTCAAAGCTACATCATCTCATGAAATCATCAATAGGGTGGCATCCATAGATGATTAATGGCAGAAATATCAAGATTAATCCCTCTCATACCTCATCATTGCCCCATTATTCCAAATATTAATGGGCATATTTATGGCTTGTCCCTCCAAAATTGATTTGATCCATGGCCACACATCTTAATTTTAAGATGGACGATCATGGTTGATTATAAAGTATATTGAAAAGCTATAAATAAGTGAACCAAGACCACCATTTTAAGTTTGAATTGTGTAATGTTATTATGCACAATTATCTTCACAAAGCTTCACCTATTTTCACAAATTGATCAATCTTATGATCCTAAGCCATTGGTGCACTAGGAAATAATGGAAGAGCATGCTACTCTTCATTGATGCAAACTTGGAGCATCAAATCTGGGGAAAGCATGATTTTTGGATGATCTTAGAAGGATGGATGTTATTTGGAAGGTTTAATGTATTCCTTTCATAAATAGCTCTTACAAATCACTAGAAACACCCCATGAGGGAATAATCTTGATGTTTTAGTGTCTGTATTCTTCTTTATAGATGTTTTATCGACTAATGCATGGACTAATGCATTTTGTTATTTTACTCTACATTTTGGCATGCCTAGTGGGACTCACACCTTAGACAAGTATTTATACATTTTAATTTTGCATTCAGACTCTCTTTGAAGGTTGATTTGCACTTATTTTTCTTTCATTTTATAGTTTTATGATTTCTGATGAAAATGGCAAGATCAACCTATAAAATGGCTGGAATGCTCTAAAAGTTAGCGGGATCAAATTTAACATCGATGAGATCAACCTAGGAAATAATAGAAATGCATACGTAAATGGTAGAATCACTTTATTTACTCTCTATTTGCCTATGTGTTTACAGGATTGGTGAGATCACACAAAGGATTAACCATATCATACTGTAGATCAACAAAATCATACTATGAATTAGTGGAATTGCATTATGATATTGTCTTAGACTAGAAACTAATAGGTGACTATTATTTCTTGTTATCAAATTTTTATCATTTTGGTAGAAACACCCTATACTTTAATGGGAATGCCCTAATAATCAGTGATATTTCCCTATTAATCAATGAAATTGTGAATCAATGCCTTCTCTACTTCTATATTTTAGTGAGATTGATTATAGAATGGTGGGAATGTACTGTATAATAGAGAGATCATTCTATGGAATGGTGAGATTGACCTACACAAGAAAACAAAGACTTAAAACAACAAGCTAGAAGTTTATCTAACAATATCACACCCTAGTTTTAGATGTTTAACACCTTGTTTGCAAGATTTAACTCACTCAATATCCATTTTATAACAAAATCAAAGGTAAACTTCATTATATACTTTGTTTTGGTGTCATAAAATTAACTCTCACATTAGTTAAATACTCATAAGAGTTCCATTTTTATGCTTGTTTATTGAAGTGTTTATTTTTTAGCAAGAGGAGTGTTGCATGTATGCTTTCCCCCCATCCCCTTTAGGGAACTCAGTTAACTAAAAGTGCTCATTATTTGCATTTGGTGCCTTGTCCAAAGGTGTGAAAAGAAAGTCACTAAGGTCTTTCCCAAATAAGTATGGTTTGAGTGATCCTAAAATGACCCTAAAGTCTTTTCACTTATCTTTATTTTATTTACTTTGGCTTGTGAACGGGAGTTCATTGCCTCCTAATGGGTTATATAGGGAAGCATTAACCTCATAATTCATCTTCTGACATAATTTCAACCCCAATCCATGATGAGGTATATAAATTGAGGGTGACTCATTGGGATGATTATTTTGACTAGTTAAAACAAGCTCCATTATGGGTACTCAGCCTCATACTATAGGGGAAACTCAGACATCACACTACATTGAGAAATTGATGAATGTAATGGTTGTGAAAAGGATAAGACCTTTGCACAAAAATTTGGTCGATACAGATCCAATTAAAATGATAATATCTAGTGTTAGCAATACTTGAGACCATCTATATGTGTAAGAATTTAGTTTTAGATACAACCCACTTTCCATGGACATACTATTGATGCAGGATGAGGAGCTTGAAGTTCCATGTCACCATACAAACTCTTAAGATAAGAGGGGGCCTAAAAACCCTACTTTTCATGCACTTTTACTTTTTGAATTAATAATTAAAACCTTCTCAAGATCATGTATATAGATGGAATTTGATAGTACCATACAACCTTTTTTAGTTTTAGGATTTAGGACATTACACTTAGGTGTGTTTGTCATTTTATCCTTTACTTGCTTGGCCTTTTTGAGTCTAAAATTATTTGTGGAAAAAAACCAAGACACATTAAAAAAACAAAATACACCATTTTGTTTGAACAAAGAGGCATTATGCTGACCAAATTGAAAATAATTCTTGCCTTGTTCAAATCTTCATTCCAAACATTGCATTTGTATTTTTTGAATGACATTCTTATGCTGTCCATTTGAGTCTAGACCATTTTACCACTTTGAAAAATCTTAAATTCCTTCATTATTTGTCTAAATTTTAAACCCTACCTTTCTAAGTTCTGATCCAAGTGCTATCAATCTACCTTTCACACTTGGTTTGAGTAATTTGGGTATGATTTCCAATTTGATTGAAGGTCATTACCTAGAATCATCATCATTTTATTCTCATTATGGACTTAGGATATCTTACATTTGATAATGCTCTAAGTGTTTGGACCATTTTTTATCTTTTATCCATGTGGTACCGTTGTGCTACCCATTTAGTTTTGGATTTGTACTTAGGATTTCTTGTGTTAATTCATGTTTTGAGCTTTTTCATTCACATTTTTATCTTCCTGATTAGAAAGATCTTCTTCTAAATTTATAGTCACAATTCCCCATAGTTATATCTAGCTTTTTTATGGTATTAACATACTTTTAATCTAAGTTTATTATGCTATCTTGAATTTTATGTTCCAAAATTATCTTACCCTCTTCTAATTTGATGATTCAACCCATCAAGATTGAGTAAATTCATAACCAGTTTATTCTAATTATGTGGTACTCCACCACTTCCTTTTCATTATAGTCTCATATTACCTTGTATTTTGTTTGAAGGAATCCAAACACACCTTTTAATGTTTTCAAAACACATTCCACATCTTAGCAAATGTAGACAAGAAATTATCTTCAAACATGACACAAAGGTATACTCATAGTAGGGTTTCTTATGGCCCCATTTATGAGAAAGAGCATTATTATGAAGTACAAGAGAACTCCATTGTGTTTAAGGATATACCAACAATCATAGGGTATAAAGAATATTATTATGAAAATCAAACCTTAAAAGACAAGGATGAATCCCTTTTATAGTTGATAGAATCACACATTAGGTTGCCGCCAGATTAACTCATGGAATAATTACACACAATTGTTAGGGTAGAAGAGAAGAATCAAGAGGAATTTATCACTCATATCACAAAATCCAATATTGCTTCTTCTATCAAGGGAAAATAAACACTTATAAAGTCTCCTCCTAACGATCAGGATCTTGCTACCAAGATTAAGAAAATTAGTCAATGATATGTAGAACTTATCGTAGACCTAATAGACTCTTTGGATGTAACTTTGATCAACAATAATGATTCTAAAGAAAAAGAGAATGTGATCGACCAAACACAACATACGCTAGTTGAGACTACATCTATAATAGACCCTAGGATTGCTTATGAACACAAGAAGCCTAGAGATGATTTGAAACATGTTTCACTAGATATAAAACACACATTCTTCAATCACTAGGAGGCTCATGTCCCTTCACAGAACCAAGAAGTGAAAACTCAATGTATATTGGGGGTATTGTATAATTTTTTTAATCTAGTTCCTCCCAACCATCATGTCCTTTGGTAAACTAATTACAAAATCCTCAAAACTAGCATTATAATTCTTGGAAATGTTCATCAATCACCTAGGAATCAATGAACAACCTAATTGATCCAAGGAGTGAACCAAAAAAATGTTTCTAATTGTAAGGTTTATATCCATAACAAAACTATGCAATAAGGGCACATACCACTCCAAAAAAATTATATTCCACCTAAAAATGCACCAAACATTGATATAGAGGATCTATTTCATCCTCTACTGAACCAAGATTTGATACCTATAACTTAAATTATAACATTCAATCTGTTCAATCAACTCATGTATATTAACTCTCTCTTAGCTAGGTTGACATCCTTCTAAGCATATTTTAATGGTAATCTTATTTGAAATATTTCATATGGATTCAGATTCTTGAATTCTTCTTATTTATCCCTAGGTTCTGCATAGATCTTACTCGTCCATTCACATCATACTCTTCACCTTCAATGTTCTCTTTCAAGCTGTCTCACACTAGCTTCCAATAGGCTTCATTGACCAAACCAACTCCAATATTAAACCAGGTCTCATGAAGTTAATATATCAAATTGTATAACCTCATATAGGTTAAACAACCTGTTTCAATGTAATTTAGGTCCTCTTTTAATCTCAAGTCTCTTTTGCCCTATTCAACCCTTCAAACTCACACCAATGTTACTAGCCTTTTTTAATAGTTTCATTTTATACGACATAATATGGCACCAAATTAAGAAACTAAACACATTTTAGAATACCCTTTATCTCATTTATCTCTTCACAAAATTATAGGGTCTAATTCTTTTATCTTCACCACTTTCTAGCTCACTTTCTCTCAAATTAGTCATTTTATACCTATTTACCTCTGTCAAACAACACAATCAACTTTATAGGTACAAACGGAGGCCATACTATCCCAAATTATTGAAAATATTCTAATTAATATTTAAACCCATTCATCTACTAAGTTTTATTGATTTTCATTAGTTGAATCTTTTGTTATTCAACTTTTTGTATTTTGACCTAGCCTAGGGTTTCTGCAAACACGAGAGGCTACTAAATAGGTTTAATTGAATATTTATTATTTTCAAAAATGTAAAAGATTGGTTTAGGGTATTTTATAACTATATACACCTTTATAAAACTCTATATCTTCTTGACCAATTCCTTACCATGTTTAAAACGTGATTTTCATAGTCTATTCATAACATAGTTTGACTATAACAATGGAATACAGGGTTTACAATGCAAGGAAAATTATCTGATCTATTAAAATTTTACTTCAAGGGTTATTATTCATCCCTATTTATCTCTTCATTTTCTTTAAGCCACAAAAAAACTCCATATAATTTCATTGTTCAAGCATTCATCTAGTTTCTTGACTATCTGCTCTAAATAAAGTGCTCACACACATGCTTCCGTCTTCCACCCTAATTATTTGAATAAAATAATAATAAAATTTGTATTAATAGGATCCAAATTATATTATACTAATATATACAATCATAAATAATTAATACTCATTATCTTGAGAGGATTCTTTCTTCTCTAGTCTATAGTTTTCTATGTTCATACACATAAATGTAGACTCAGACCTGTCTAGGCTCTTCTTTCCCATTTTGAAGTCATAGTATACAATGTTAAGAAAATAAAGGTTTATAATGTATTAAAATCATTCACACAATAAATCAAGATAAAATATAGAGATATGAATTTATTCAAACATACTATTTTTTATTGATCTTACTTTGTACATTGGTTATACTGTCATTGATGACAGAGTAGAGAACTTCTTTTCTTTTCTCACTCCTCCTCTCCTCCTCTCCTCTATCTCTTCAAAAATTAATAAATGAATTATATAAATTCCTAAATTGACTTATTATAATATAATACTCTCTAAATCAAGCCAAAACTCATTGTATACATGAAACTAATTTCTTGAATAACTACCACCTAATGTCAACTACCTTCCAAAGATGGTTACATTCAACATTTTTGGTCTTGATAATTTTATTAAGACATTGTATGTGAAACACCATTATAAACCCACTTATACTCACACATGAACCTATCATAACATTTGAACACATGCAATTCTCTCAAAACTACCAAAATGCTCCTAACATGCTAATAACATTTCAAAATTTCAAATTGGGGTTTTGGTAGGAAACTCTCCCAAGGCCAATAACACCCAAAGAAAACCTACCTAAAGACTTCTAACACTTTATTGGGTCCTTATAGGACCTATAAAACCAACATATATCATAATGATAACAAAAACACATTGACTTCATGGAGTTACTTGATGCTCCTGTATCATACTCCCAAGGAAGGAAAATTGAACTCCAATAGACTACTGAATACTTATTCCATGTCTTCTAATTCATGTCTCTTGGATCATCCACTATTTCTATTATTACTTCATGATTCAACTAATACAATTCAATCTCATGATTTCCTCTATTAAATACCATTCTCATTCCTTGCTTACTCCATTTTTTTGCACCAACTTGTACTTATTGTGCACTCACTCTTTCTTCTTACCTATGTCATATAGGCTGATCATGCCCCAAAACACTGCTTCTATAGCTGTACTTTCAACTTCCTTTGTCATAAAATTATTTTTGTAATAAAAACTAAGACAATGTATTGCCTACTGTAGTCATATAGTATGTCCAAATTGGTAGTTTGAGTGTGGCTTGTGACACCCCATCCATAGGTCTTTTTTGCATGCATGTACGACCCTTTTAGACACCTTTTTTCTCATTACCAGTCATCCAAAACCTTCTAAATAGTCATTCCACCTCAGCTAGATAGTGTTCCCCATTCCAATCCTATTCCCATAAGTTTTGAGCCTGTAGGATAGGAGCTCCCCATTTGGACTATATTATTGGACACCAAAGCATCCACTTTTTAGCGGTCTTGTCCATTTTCACTTTGAGCCCCAATGATTATTTTCATCTAGTCCTTATCCTTAATTAGGTTAGCATAACATGAATACATCTAACCCATGACCAATTATTCCCTATAAAATCAAACTCAAAGCTCATTTATAAGGGAGGTGAAAAAACTTACAAAGCAAATAAGAACACAAACAAAGCACTAAGGCAAACTTCCCTATTCTTTGCACACTGTCACCCAACACAACTAAAAACATCCTCACATTGTCATACCAACCCCTAGCCACCTCAAACACTATAAAATTGTAATTTTCATCCACATCACACTATTGCACAAATCACATTAGGTGGGAAAACTACATATGGCTTGATCCCTCTTCAGAGTATTGGTATGTAGGTAATGTGCCCACACAAGGGGTGTGGATTACATTTTTAGTACATCTTACACACTAACCCCCTCTCTTTCTCAAGTGAATCAAATAACATTTTATCAAGCATGATGGAGGGTTAGGGTTTGAAGATAAATTCAAGTCCATAGTGAGTTCCATCAACAACCAATGCCCAATTTTTCACAGGCATGCTCACAAAGGCATAACATAATTACCAAGAAAGTTTCAAGTCTCTGTGATCAGTTTAGATAACAACATCAAGAACAGATAATAGTTATAGACACTAAAGTGTCCACTTTTTGGTGCTCCCATCCTTTCATCAAATGAAATCTATATTTAGGTTTAAAACACCTTCCTAGTCTTGCAAAACCATTTTCAACCTTTGTATCAGCCATCTCAGTCTGTTTTCTAGCTAAGTTATATTTCTTCCTATTTATTATTATTTTTAGAAAGGTAAAAAAGATAAACAATTACACAAATTAGGACTATATTTATTGCTATATTCTGTACTAATTTATTAATCTAGACCCTTAACTAAAATAGGAATAAAACTCAATTATTCCCAAATAAGTTAAATCACCTACCTACTTCCATATAATTTATTGCTATCAACAATTATCTCTCTTCATGTTCTTTGTTCTCCATTGCAAATTTCTCAACTACTGCAACCTATTCTTCCTCTTCATTCACCATCACTTCACTATTCAATGCTTTCTTTAAGGCTACTAATTCTACCTCTAATAGATCAAAAATCACATAAACAAATGTGTGATTAGATTTCACACTTTTTTCACTCAATTTCATTTCATTTTCCAAGCCTTAAATGAGGCCCTTAAGTTGATCCACTTATTTGTCCTTCTATACACCTAGCTAGCTGCAACTATCTACTTGTTCTTTACTCAAATCTTCTTCAAGGCACTACTTGTCTTCATCACTATGATACTTAATGCTACTCACCAAAAAATTGGCATATCGTCCTTGAGTTACTTGAAAAACAATTTTTTTTGCCTCCTTTCCTATTTCTTGGCTTTCATCTTCTTTCTCTTTATTTGTTGTTTGATTGGCCACTTGAGTGGTTTATTTATCATCACCCATCCATAGTATGGGCTCTCTATTTCTCTCATTTTCTCTATTATGACCAGTAACTCATCTATTTTCTACCTCACTTCTTTCATTTCTTTCTCCATATCTATTCTCTTGGTGTCTTCATGTACCATCTTCTTCTTATGGTAGCTCTTCTCTCTCATGCCATGTTTTCTCTTTTCTCTCTCTTTCCTCATCTTCATTAAGATGTCTATCAACATCTTGGTCTCGTCTAGACCTATTCTCTTTGACAAGCCTTCTCTCACTTGACACATCATGACCATTCACTTGGTCTCTTTCTTAATCTCTCATGACCTCAATTGGGTTTCTCTTCTTCTCTCTTGTCCTTTTACTAGGTCACCTCTTCTCTCTCCTCAATATCACATTTGATCTCTCTCTCTTGATCTTTCCACTATCTCCCTCATTCAACAAGCCTTCACTAGATTAAGGCTACCTACCACATTCTTATTTCTCATTTACAACTCATCACTTTGTATGAACAAATCTAAAACATAAAATGAAAATAAAACATAACTTGTACCTTGATTTTTAGATGACCTTCTTGTTCTTCTGACCATGAACATGCTACTCTGATACCAAATGATGTAGAGGAACTATTTCATCCTCTACTTAACGAAGATATGATACTTGTAACTTAAATTATAGCATTCACTCTATTTAATCAACTCATGTGTATCAACTCTCTCTTAGCTAGGTTAACATCATTCTCAAGCATGTTTCAATGTTAAGTTTCTTTAAAATATTTACTATGGATTTGGCTTCTTGAATTCTTCTTATCTATCTTTAGGTTCTGCATCAATCTTACTCATCTATTCACATCATACTCTTTACCTTTAATGTTCTCTTTCAAGCTATCTCACACTATCTTCCAATAGACTTCATTAACCAAACCAACTCCAATATTAAACCAGGTCTAATGAAGTTAATATATCAACTTGGTTTACCTCATAAAGTTTAAACAACTTTTTTTAATTTAATTTAGGTCCTATTTCAATCTCAAGTCTCTTCTACATTGTTCAACCCTTCAACCTCACACCAATGGTACTAGCTTTTTTTTTTTAACAATTTCCTTCTATACAGCTTAGTATGGTACCATATCAATAAAATAAACACATATTATAATACCCTTTATCTCCTTTAACCTATCCACAAAATTTTAGGGTCTAATTATTTTATCTTCAACAATTTCTATTCCCTTTTCTCTCTAATTAGCCTTTCTAGGCCTATTTAGCCCTGTCAAACAACACAGTCAGCTTTATAGGTATGTATAGAGGCCATACTATCCTAATTTTTTAAAATATCTTAATTAATACTAAAAACCATAAGTCTACCAAATTTTATTGATTTTCATTGGTTGAATATTTTTTTTTTAATTTTTTGTATTTTGACCTAGCCTAGGGTTTCTATAGACACGAGAGGATACTAAATAGGTTTAATTGAATATTTATTGTTATAAAAACTTTATAGACTATTTTAGAGTCTATTAGACCTATATAAACCTTTATAAAACTCTATATCTTCTTGACCAATCCCTTGCCATTTTAAAACATTATTTTCACAGTTTATTCATAATAGAGTCTAACTGTAACAATGGAGTACATGGTTTACAATGTAAGAAAAATTATACGATATATGATAGGGTTGATTAAATGGTTATTATTAATCCATATGTATCTCTTTATTATATTTAATACACAACAAAATTACATATCATTTCATTATTCAGACATTCATCTAATTTCTTAACTGTCTGCTCTAAACAGGGTGCTCACACACAAGCTTCTATCTTCCACCTTGACTATTTGAATAAAAAAATATAAAAATTTGTATGAATAGGATACCACTTAAATTATACTCCTATATACCATTAAAAATTCTTACTTCTCCTTACCTTGAGAGGATTTTTTCTTCTCTAGACTGTAGTTTTCTCTGTTCATACACAAAAAATGTAGACTCAGACATACATAGGCTCTTTTTTACCATTTTTAAGTCATAGACTAAAATGTTAAGAACATAAAGGTTTAAAAGGTATTAAAATAATTCACATAATTAATCAAGATAAAATACAGAGATATAAATGTAATCAAACATATTAGTTTTTATTGATCATACTTTATACATTGGTTATACTGTCATTGATGACAAAGTACATAACTTCTTTTCTTTTCTCACTCCTCTCCTCTATCTCTTCAAAACGTCCTAACTAACTTATCTAACTTCCTAACCTGACTTCTCATAAAATACTACTCTCTAAATCAATCCAAAACTCATTGTATACATGAAACTACTTTCTTGAATAACTACCACCTAATGTCAACTACCTTCCAACGATGGTTACATTCAATTTTTTTGGTATTGATCATTTTATTATGAAATTATACATGAAACACCATTATAAACACACTTATACTCACACATGACCATCTCATTATATTTTATCACATGCAATTATTTGACAACTACCAAAAATGCTCCTAACATGCTGATAATATTTCAATTTTTCAAATTGGGGTTTTGGTGACAAACTCTCCCAAGGCCAATGACACCTGAATCAAAACTACCTAAAGAATTCTAACACTTTATTGGGTCCTTATAGGACCTATAAAACTAACCTAGATTATAATGATAACAAAAACACATTGACTTCATGGAGTTAATTGATGCTTCTGCATCAAACATTCTAGAGTGGAATTCAATGAAGGAAATAGTGTCAAGACTAGAGATAGGAAACTGAATTAAGAAATATAAGTTTGATGAGATATTTACACATAAATTTAAATTAATTATTCTCAAATTTCCTTTTCCACCTCATTTTAAGGCACCAAAATTTTATAAATATAAATGGAAGGTGACCCTCAAGAACATTTCCAGGCCTTTTTCATGCTATGCTAAGACGTAGCTTATAACAATGTTTATTTGCTTTGCTTGTTTCCTTGTAGTTTGGATGGACAAAATTTAAATTGGATCCTCATAAGGGGTTGATAGTAGATTATAATGATTTATCTAAGAAATTTTTCAACCATTTATCATATAACATTGAACATTAATTAATAATGGTGGACTTGTGCAAAGGAAAACAATGAGATGGAAAAAGCTTCACAGCCTACCTACAATGATGGAGATCATTAGCTAGATGATTTCAACACAACTTGCTAGATAAATAGCTGGTTGATATTTTTGCACAAAACCTACACCTTGAGGTAGATTATAATCTATGACTTGCTTATGCCAACACACTCAAGGATATTATAGATAAGGGTGTATATATTGAGAAGGAGATCATTACTAAAGGCCTTGAAAAATTTTATTCATAGGGTTAAACATCTAATCAGACCCAACCACCTATTCAATCTATAACTATAGAAAAACCTAAAGGTTTTAACAAAAACAAGAATATGTTAGGAAATGGAGTTATAGAATCTAGACATGTGAAAATAGTGTAGGCTACACCGGCTCAAAATGTGCATCTAGCCACACCTGATCCATCAACCACTTTAAAAAGGTCTCCTCCATGAAGGATGTTCAATAAATATAGGGTATTCAACAAATTGGGAGAACTTGTTGAGGCCATATTTCAAAAATTGGTGATAACCAATCTAATTATGTGGCCTATACTAAGGTCATTCCCTGAAGATCAAACCAAACTTTATTGGTATTGGGAAGCTAAGTTTTGTAATTTTCATCATTTTATCAGCCATTCTATTTATCGATGTGTTTAATTAGGGCATCTTATAAAGGACTTGATTGAAAGTGGTGAAATTGAAGTAAAACACACAACACAAAACACTAATTAGGATATGGTTATTTATAAATACCCATTTACTAAACATACTTATTAGCCAACAAGGACCAACCAGAATCAAGTTCAAAACCAATATCAACAAGCATAAGCCCAAAAACATAATCAACATGATCATAATTAGCATGATCATAATCAGGATCATAATACCCATGCCAATAATTTGGGTTACAACAACATGTAATATGATTATAATAACATTATGGGACATATTTATGTAAATCACATTACCAATATCAAAATCAAAGATCATGAACCATTAAATTCTTCTCAAAGTATTGGACCCCCCATTATAGGGTCAACACCCTCCTCTTCAAGTAACGTCACATCAGGTTCAAGTAATTCTATTTCACCTCGATTTCCATAGGTTACTATTTATAGACTACTACCCATTTCTTATAATTATAATGACTCCTTTCCAAATAAAAATTGTGCAAACACAATTCGATGCTCATGATTCACCATCCAAGGCCCTTTTCCTTCTTCTTCTAATTATAATGGTTTCTTGCTGAATCTAGATTGCATAATCGTAACTAGGCACTCGTGAGTCATCCTATAGGGCCCTTTGCCCTCTTCCAACCCTAAACCAAACATAAACATTATACCTTTGGATCCAATACTAAACGTTATACTAGTCAAGGCTAAACCCTCTCATGATTTCATTAAAAATCCATATAACATCTCAGACCAAATAAGTAAAACCCTGCACAAATTTCTATCTTATACCTTTTGCATACATCAAAAGTCCACCAAACTATTTTAAAATACTTCAATAATCCACCATTACCTAGGACATTAACCTTGAACAATTTTAGACACTTGTAGGGCATTTGTCTCATTTCCTATAAATTACATTTGATTAGAGAGGTATGTCTACTCTTGGTACTTGCCATAACAACCCCTTGTATATTGAGGTCATTATAGAAAATCATAAAATCAAGTGGGTTCTTATAGAAAATGGTTTAGGGATAAACATAGTATCACTCAAGTTAATATAACATCTGGGTTATACTGCTAAGGATATCTAGCTAGAGAAAATCATGATCAAGGCATACAACAACACTAAAAGGAAATCTTCTAGAACTATTTATTTGCTAATCATTTTTGGGTCGGTATCCCATAATACTCTATGTCATGTCATGGACATTGAATTTATGTATAATATACTTCTTGGTCATCCTTGGATCCATGAAGTATAGGTTATCCTGTCCACTTTACATCAATGCCTCATGTTCCCCCATGTTGGAAGTGAGGTTACCATTCATGTAGATTTGTAACCCTACCAATATTGCAAACACCTAGAGGCTAAAATTTGAAATTATAACTATTGCCCTGATTCTAAATTCATAGAAAATAAGAATAAATAAATAGTTTTGCATCCACCCAAGTCTAATTATATCAACCCAAGTGACCTTGCTTCCACTTTGATTGATCCATTACCTGCAACACTTACACAATAGGTCATTATTGAGGACACAGGCATTTCCACATACCATCTAAAATATGCCTTTCACATTACTAAGTTTCCCAAGTCTCATAAGTCTTTTGACAAACCCAAGCCTTCCTAAAGTCCTTGCATATCCAACATGATTTGGAAAAACAAGAAAGACATGCAGAAACCACTAATGGTATTTATTTTGGCAACTTAACCAAATTAGGATTGAGAGGCTTTTATTGAAAGAGACTGGTTATATTATGAGGGCCTTAATGATTGCTTTAAAAATCCTAAGTATCCTATCCCTAATTATATGATGGATAACTTTGATTATACAAGTAAAGGCCTCATGCCATGAGAGCAAAGAATCCTAAAACCATTATGAGATAAAAATCCTAATATGAGTTAAGGTCTCAAATTTATACCGCTTGGGGGTGACCTCATGTATTTCAATAATGATTCTTATGAATTGACTAGCAATAAGATTCCTTATAGTAATGTAATGTCCCATTGTAGTATTTATGATGAGCTTGGAGACACTAACCTATTTGATTCTAATTCTATTATGACTATTATAGCCCATTGTTCCCTTTGCCTTTGCCATCCTAACCTCATTGACTAAGACCAAAAAACTTATATTATGACCCTTAATGAATTTATAGAATGAGGAGTCTATTATTGAGTACATGGGCCTTAGAGACATATTTATAATTGGTGTTCACAAGCAAGGCTTTGACTTCTCTTTGGACTATTATACCTACTTTGGAGGGCAGGCAAAATTTCTTGGTCACAAAAAATAAAACATCAAGATATTAAGGTGAAAACATCTTTGAGGTGCTCATTTATTAGGTAAAAATCAAAGATAAAGACAAGCCCTTGAGTGAAAACCTATTTCAAGTGCTCTTGGTTGGGGAAATTGGCTCATTTCCAAAGGAAGCACAATGTTCACCAAGTCCTAGCTCTATAGCCAGTGTCGGTATCACATCTAAACAACATAAAATATTTGAGCATCTTGCTCTATACTTTTCATAGATATTTTCCAGTTGGCCACTACTTAAATTGGTAGACTTAGATTCATATCATTATTGGGATCTTTGGGAAGAACAAATAAAAGTTGAAGTAGAAGTAGAGGAGCAGGATAAAACATTGCACACTATTTTATAATATGGTTCTATGATCCTTATAGAAAACACTAATAAAGTGAACTTGGGAACTTATGATGATCCCAAATTTTTTTTTCTTGGAGCATCCATTACCAATGAAGAGCATAACTGCATTGTCACCATTATAAGGGATATTAGTGATATCTTTGTATGGGCTTATTTCGACATGCCAAGCCTTGACCCTGACTTGGTTGTGCATCACCTTATTGTACATCCAGATGTTAAGCTAATCAATCAAATTTTTTGAAAGATGCATCCACACATCACACTTTTAGTAAAGGCAAAACTAGAGAAACTATTATGAGTTGGCTTCATCAAACCACTGGACTATTCTGAATGGATATCAAAAATAGTCCTAATAATCAAAAATCCACATAACATATGCATTTGTACTGATTTTAGGGATATCAATAAGGTTTTTCCTAAAGATGATTTCCCCCTAAACAGAATTGACATAATCATTGACTCTACTATTGGTATGATATTTTGTCCCTCATGGATGGATTCTTAGGATACAATAAGATCAAGATAGCTCAAGAGGATCAACACAAAACCACAATCACCACACTGTGGGGAACCTTATATTATCAAGTCATACCCTTTGGATTGAATAATGTAGGAGACACTTATTAGCATTATATGAATGTAATATTTCATGACATGATGCATGATATTATTTAGGACTATGTTATGACCTAGAAAAATCAAGAATGTGTTAGATATATTGATGTTATACAAATAATATTTGAGAGACTTCATGAGTACAAGGTTTGTTTGAATCCTAAGAAGTGTGTCTTTGGCATCACTTCAAGAAAGCTACTAATATTCATTGTGTCATAAAGAGGGATTGAATTCGATCCTTCCAAGGTCAAGGCCATTGTATAAATGCCTCCACCTTCTAATATCAAACATCTCCATAGCCTACAAGGAAAGATTCAATCTATTCATAGGTTCATTTCACAACTAGAAGATAAGTTCCATCCTTTCACACAAATTTTGAATAAAGGGGTCAATTTTCAATGGGATGATCAATTTAAATTATAATTTTTAAAGCTCATAACATACTTGGCCAACCCACCAGTTCTGAGACCACCAATACCTGGGCAACCATTAATTCTTTATATTTCAGCCATTAAACATGCTTTGGGGGCACTCTTGACCCAAAATGATGAATAAGGAAAGGAACATGTAGTCTACTATTTGATCCACATGCTTGTGGGATATTAACATAATTATACACCTATGGATAAGGATTATTTAATAATGGTGTTCACATCCCAAAATTTTTAACATTACATGCTGAATAATACAACTATTATCATTTCTAAAGTGGACCCTCTCAAATATTTATTATCCAAGGAAAATCTTATAGGTCACATGTCTAAATGGGTCATACTCTTAAGTAAATTATATGTTGAGTACCAGAACCAAAAGGATATTACGGGGTAGGTCATTATAGATCAACTTGAAGATGCTCTTATTATAGATTCTTGACGTCTCACATTTTATTTTCCATATGATTAGATTATGACAATATAAGAACTGTTACAAGAACTTGAACAATGGAAGTTATACTTTGATGGCTCCTTTACATCCTATGGATTTGGGGATAACATTTTTTTGATTAAACCATAAGGGGATCTGATTCCCAAAGTTCTTCATATTAATTTTCATTATACCAACAATATGGCTGAGTATGAAGCCCTTATTGCAGGACTTCATCTTGAAGTATAGTGGGATATCTAATGGTTAATGGTCTATGGGGATTCTCAATTGATTATTAATCATACCATAGATCAATATCAAAATCAAAATAACAAACTTATACCCTATAAACACATTGTGGATAATCTCAATTTTTAGTTCAAGTCTCTATAATTTGAATAGGTACCATGAGCCAATAATAGATCAGTTGATGTAATGGAAATAATTGGGTACATGATACAAATTGTCATCAATGTTAAAGAGTATTAGTTTTTCAATAAAAATATTCTACAACCTACTCATGTATTTATAGATTTAGAGGGTATGCACCATTGCTGGTCCCAATCCCCCACCTAAACTACCTTGGTTTCAAGACATTTATAACTATTTCCATGACCAATTATTTCCACTTGACCTTTCACATAATCCCTAAAAAAATTCCTTCATCACATAGCCTGTTACACCCTCCTTGAAAACATGCTTTATCATAAAGGCTATGATGTGATGCTTCTTCATTTTTTATCTTCAAGATAATCCAAGCTAGAACTTAAGGAGGTTCATGAAGGAATGTGTGGGGCTCAAACCAATGATGTAGTCTTAGCCAAGAAAGTCCTCAAGACAAGATACTATTAGCCTAAGATGGAAATAGATGCTTGTAATCATGTTAGAGAGTGTGTCACCTATCAAAATCATGGTAATTTGATACATGTACCTTCTTTTCCACTCAAGCCAATCACTACACCATGTAAATTCTCTACAAGGGGCCTTGACCTCACCGAGAAAATTAACCCAACTTATTCTGATGGCCAAAAGCACATTCTCATTGCTACCAAGTATTTTAATAATTATATTGAGGCCATCCCCTTCACTTACATCACCTGTAAATAGATTTCCAAATTTATATATTACTATATCATCTATCGATATGGTATCCCATCCCGTATTATATTTGATAATGAAAAATCATTTGTAAATTGAGATGTTAAATCTCTTTGCACCATGTTCAAAATCAAGCATAAGAAATCCATGCTGTATACCCCACAAGGCAATAGTCAAGATGAGGCATTTAATAAAACCATTTTTACAATCCTAAAGAAGATTATCAATGTTAGTGGCTGTAATTGGCACTTGCAAATTTTGTCTATCCTTTGGGCCTATCGCACTAGTCATCAAACCCCCATAGGAGCCACTTCATACTCCATTATTTATGGAATGGAGGCTATTATATTGATTGAGATCAAGCTAATTCACTATGGGTATCCTTGGAGAACATTTAAGATGATGAAGATTATAGAGTTTTCAAGTTGTAATAGCTCAAACTCCTTGATGACAAACATTTGGTTGCCCTGGACAAATTGAAAGCATATCAAAATAGATTACGTAGAAGTTATAACAAGCAAATTATCCTTTAAGATTTTAAAATTGGTGATTTTATCTTGAAGGAGAATCAAAATAACACTAATGCTGAATGTAAGAAGAAAGGTAAGTTTCAACCCAATTGGCTGGGTTCATATGTAATCATAACAAATTATGGATTGGGGATATACCAATTGGCTACTCCAAATGGAAAAGAGTTCCTAAAACCCATGAAAATTATACATCTCAAGTGTTTATACACTTTAAAACCTTTTGAACCATTGTATACAAGATCCATTACTTGGGGACAACTTGTGCCAAAATCATTTATCCCACTATTATACTCTGGACCATCCTATTTTGGACCATTTTTATTCTGTCTCATTCTATCTTGGACTATTATACCTAGAATAATATTATTTTACTACCCTATACTATTGTACCCTTGGACCATTATAATTTTAGACATCCAATTCCTAACACCATTATGTTGAAATTGTCAATCTTATTCACAATTTGTGAAAATGGACAAATTAAGCCAAAATCAATTAAACATGCTAAATGGTTCAATCTTGTCATATACAAGTGCTGATTTTGGATAATGTAACCCTAAATGGGGAAATGAATTTTATGTGATTATTAACTTTGATCAAATCATTTTCAGTCAAAATGATGAAAACACATTTTGGTACTCTAGATCACTCTTTTCTTCTAATTCGAAAGCACACGACATGTGTATGTGTTATTTTGTGTTGATAATGTCCTAAATGAGATGATGGTCCATACATAACTAACATTACCTTATAAGTCCTCTCCATTCAAATTATGACCCAATAATATGACTTTATGACCAGTTTGATTAATGAAGTGCACCAATTTCCAAAGAATTTAACTAAAATTGATTAATCTTACTTAGGAAAATTAAACCAAATTATGAGATTAAGTAAGAACTCCATGGAAGTTATTGAATATTTATTTATTATAAATTTATTTCTATTAACTACATCATCAAGTGATGTTATTTTTGGGGTAGCATCTATAAGCCATAAATGCAACAAATATCAAGATTATGGCTTCCCATGCCTTGTTAATGCCCCTTCCTCCCAAATCATGAGTATAGTTATGGATTTTATTTACATAATTAGATTAATTCATGGCCACACATCTTGATCTTGAGATGGATGGTCATGGTTGATCCTGATCAATTTAGAAAATCTATAAATAGGAGGCCTCTCACTCACATTTTTGAGCTTAATTTGTGTAAACTTATAATGCAAGATTCTCTCCACAACCTTTCTTTATGTTGATTATTATGATTTATTTACAATAGGATAGCTTAATTTTATAGGCATATAATTGATTTCATATCATGAGCCTAGATTATACTTGGTGTTCTTGAGATGGTGGAGGAGCTTGCTTTGCACCATTATTGAAGACTTGAGCACCAAATCAAGGGGAATAACACACTTAGAGCCACATATGGATGGTGGGATAATCTTGGGAAGGTAATTTGTGTTTGATTTCTTTCATTGAGTTCTTAATTGTCCTTTGCATATCCCGTTGAATAGGTTGGCCTAGATTGTTAAATTTTTATGCATTCCTTGTGTTTTTCATGACTAATGCTTGATTTAACCACCTTTGTAATCCATATCTACATATTGACATGCCTTATGGGACAATGCATCCCTCTCAAGAAAGGAAGACATTTTGGCAATCTTAGATTTCATTAAAAGTCTTTAAAAATACTTAAAAAGAAATTTTTATGATAAATTTTTCATGTTTTTAATGTTTTTTGTTGATACACAAGTCACATAGTGACTGAGGTCAGTTTTATGTAAATGGAATCAGTCCAAGATAACTAGCATCACTTAGGTTGCAGGGAAAAATACATTTAAAAATTTACATTTTAGAGCTTTTTAAATTTCTAGTTTATTATTTAGATTTTTAAGTCTCTGGTTTGAATATTTATTACTTGATCTAAAAGTTTTATTTTGGAGATTTTATACTAACATTATGATAAAAAGTTTTTTGTTCAAATATCATTTTTACCAAGGGTTCACAGGTGACCGTTATCAGTCATTTTCAATCGATAATGGTTCTTTTATGACCAGTATCATTCTTGCAGTAATCAACATCATCCATTGTTAACCGATGTCAGTCTCTATGTCTAAAAAATAGAGAACCTGAGAGCATGAAATCTAAACTTGCTTATTTCATTACAATTTATGATTTAAAGCTAAAGGAGACTCTAAAATTTCTTGCAGGACCCATGAGGAAAAGTGGTTAATTTGAGCATAATTAAGTCTTTAACCTTCCCTATGGTGTTTAAAAGGAACCTAGATGAGCATGTTTAAATTTTGAATCTTCCCTTTGGTGTTTAAAATAAACTTGGTTTATTTGATTCTTTTGTGAATGTTTTTCAAAGTTTTTGCAAACTAAGGCCAAGGGGCCAAGAACTTCACTTAACATTTCAATTTGGCGTATAAAATGAACTTTCACTTAAATTTAAAATTTCTTGAATATTTGTTTTATGTAAATCATATATTGTTTGTTATATTATTTGATCAAAATGAATCATGTGTGTATGCTTCCCCCTTTCCATTATAAGGAAATCGGGTGAGAAAAAGTGCCTTTTCATTATGACTATGCCTTTGTCTAAGGTGTGAAAAGAAAGTTGTCTAAGCTTTCCCAAAAATCCATATGGTTTGGGTGATGTAAAAATAACCTCTAAAGCCTTTTCACTTAGGTCTTTTATTTTATGCAATTTGGCTTGTGGAGGGGAGGTCATTGCCTCTTCATGAGTTCTTTAGGGAAGCTTTGACCTAAGGCTTCATCTATAGGCATTATTTCAACCCCATTCCATGGTGGGGTATATAAATTAGGGTATGTATACTATGAGAGATAGGGGGTTGAGTGGCTAACCTCTCCTTTCATAATGAAGGCATGAGAATAGACCTTTGCATAGTAAGTTGATTGATATGAACTCAATTAATGTGTTGCATTTATAACATTAGCCATGCTTAGGACAATCTAGATGGTCATAAATTGAAAATTTAAGACAATCCCACTTACCATGGAGTATTATTGATGCATGGTGAGTAAACTAAAGGTCTATGTCATTGTATAATCTCTTGGGAAAATGGGGTATAAAATACCCTACCAACTCATGCACTGTTATTTTTGGATTAATAATTTAATTCCTTTCAAGAGCACACATAAAGATGGATTTCAAAAATACAAAGTAACCTTGTTAGTTTAGGGCTTAGGATGATTTACGTAGCTCTATTTGGTCTATTAGTCTTTGCTTACTTGGTCTTGATGTGAGTCAAAACTTATTTGTAAAAAACATGCCATAAACAAATACATTATCTACCATTTTTTAACAAGGAGACATTGCCTTGGTCAAATCTAAATCATCTTTGCCTTGTTCAAATCTCCTACTTAAACATTGTGTTTGTATTGTCTAAATAGTACAGTTATGTTGGCCATTTGAGTCTAAACCACTTTCCAAAAATCTCTAAGTCCATTGATGATTAAAATTCAGAATTTCACCTTTCTAAGTTCCGAGTCAACATGTTAATTGGTTTTACCATTTACACTTGATTTGAGTTAACTTGGGTTCAATTTCCCATTTATATTGAAGGAAGTTTAGAGACTCATCATCATTGGATCATTGTGAGAATACGCCATCAAGTGTACCACTCACACTCTAAATTCTAAAAACACATTTTATTCTACCTTTGATTACCATGTGGTAGCACTGTGCTACCTGTTTGGTTCTAGTTTTATACTTAGGAATTCTTGCATGTTTTAAAATCTTGAATTTTTTGTTTTGCATTGTCACCTTCCTAATCTAAAGGGATTTATTCTAGTTTCTTAGTAAAAACTCAACAAACTTGAACTAGCTTTTATGGTATTGACATATCTCTAAACCTATATTTAGTGTATTAGTTTACACTTAGGTCTTTGAGTTATCATACCCTCTTCCAATTTATATGATTTCAAACCTACCCAAGGTTGAGTAATTTGTAAACACATTCTTATAATTGTGTGTTACTACACCACCTCCTTTCTATTATAGTCTATTTGGTACCTAGCCACTTTTTTGGAGAAAGATCAAAACACATACCTTATTTAAACATTTGCTAAACATTTTCAAAATTTTGTCAAATGTAGAGAGAAAATATTTTAGAAATGAATCAAAGGTATACTCGTAGTGGGGTCTTTTATAACCCTAACTATGAGGAGGATAAATTTTAAGAAGGTCATGACAATTATATGGTATTTGAAGACATTCCTACAACTGTAGGATCTAAAGAAGACTTTTTAGAATATCAAACCCAAAAGGACAAACATGAATCCATTCTAAGGTTGATTGAATAATGTACTAGACTACATTAAGATTTTCCTATGGATTAATTTCATACTTTGGTTAGAGAAAGAAAGAAACAATGAGAACAATCATTCACAAACATTGCTAAAACAAGCATACCTTCTTCTAGCAAAGGTAAGGAAATATTTATAGAGTCAAAAAACAAATGATCAATATATTATCACCAACATCAAGAAAATAAGTCAATGATATACATACCAACTTATCACATACTTGACAGACTCTTTGATTACTAATTTAATCCACAATGACATTTCTAAGGAACAAGGGAATGTGGTTAAACCAATGCAAACTCTAGTTCAGAACATAAACATGATGGATCAATATGTCTCAATTGAACAACTTAAATCCCAAGAGATTCTTTAACATGCTTTGCTAGACATGGAGCAAAAATTTTTCAATCATAAATAACCTCTTGTTCCTTCATAGAACCAAAGACCAAAACATTCAGTATGCATTGAAAAAATCATATAAAACAATCTGGCTAGTTAATCTCAACCAACATGTACATTGGTAAATATACCATGGAATCCCAAAAATCAATAGAACATGCATAATTCAATTTAGTAGATTCCAAGGAATCAACAACTCACTTACTTGACTTAAGGAGTGAACCAAAACCAAGTCATAGATCATAGTGTATACATCCCTAACAAATTCATGCAACAACAGGGGCACATACCAACCCAAAAATAACATCAAGGGCACATACCACCCCAAAAAAATTATGTTCCACCCATAAATGTACCAAACTTGCAAGAGGGGAACTCTATGAAAGAGATTATGTCACCATTAGAGATTGGAAATAGAATTACGAAGTACAAATTCAATGAGATATGTCCATATCCATTTGATTTATCTATTCTCCAATTTCCCTTTTTGTCTCATTTTGAGGCACCTAAGTTTTATAAATACAAAGGAAAGGGTAACCCTCATGAACAAATTCAATCATTCTTTGTGTTATGTCAAGAGGTTTCTTATAGTAACATTTATTTGCTTCATTTATTTTCATGAAGTTTAGAAAGATAAGCCCTAGATTGGCTACCTAAGCTACCCAAGGGATTAGTTGTGGATTGGAATGACTTATCTAAAAATTTCATCAACCAATTCTTGTACAACATTTAATATGAATTGACTATTATTGACTTGTGCAAAGCCAAACAACATGATGGAGAAAGCTTCACTATATATCTACAGCTGTGGAGAGTATTAGCAGGTTACTTTCAACATAATTTGCTAGACAAATAATTGGTAGAAATATTTGAACATAACTTACATCCTAAGGTTGCACAAAATCTATGGCTTTATTGCACTAATTAATTTGAGGAAATCATAGACAACGGTGTGTAGATTGAGAAGGATCTTATTACCAAGGGCCTTGTCAAGATTTTTGTGCAGGGTCAAACATCAAATCAAACCCAATCATTAGTTGAAATAGATGTGCAAGAGAAACATAAGGGTTTCAAAAAGAACAAGAATGTGGTATGGAATGGAGTAATAGAAACAAGACATGTAAAAATAGTGTAGGCCCCACTGGACCCAAATGTATAATTAACTTCCAGTAATCCACCAACTAATTTGTAAAGATAACCTCAATAGAGGACATTTCAAAATCAATTCAGAGTCTTTATAAAATAGGGAGAATGTGTTGTGATAATGTTTCAAAAGCTCATGGTAGCTAACTTGATTTTATGGCCAGTACTATGGCCATTTTCTCAAAATCAACTAAATCTAGATTGGTACAAGGAAAATGAATGGTGCAACTTCCATTGTGTTGTTGGTCATAGTGCTTATCATTGTTTACAATTATGGTACCTTATTGAATATTTAATTGAGAGTGGTGAAGTTGAGATCAAGCTTGACCCACAAGGTACTAATGAAGATATGGGAATCTACCAAGATCCATTTCATCAACACAATCAACAACTACCAAGGAACAATCAGAACCAAGGACAAAATTAGTGGTAGAATTAGAACTAGCATCAAGGTCAAAATCATAACCAACATGATCATAATCAGGATCATAATACCCATGCTAATAACTTGGGTTATAATAACATGCCTTATGACTATAACAACATCATGGGATGTATTTTTTCAACCTAAATTACCACTGTTACTTTTGAAACCCATCAATGATCTTGTTATCCTTAAAGTAGGTTTGAGGCATAACAACCTATTTTATATTGAGTTTATTATTGAAAACCATATGATTAAGTAGGTTATTATAGATAATGGTTCGGGGATGAACATAATATCTCTCAATTTGGTATAGATATTGGGATACACTATGAAGGACATTTACCCAGATACGATCACCATAAAGGCTTATAACAATGTCGAGAGGGAGTCTTCTAGTACCATTTATTTTCCAATCATTATTAGGTTTTTTTCCCACCACACATTATTACATATTATGGACATTGAGCTACCTTATAACATACTTCTTGGTCATCCTTGGATCCATGAAGTATAGGTCATTCCAACCACCTTAAATAATGCATTAAGTTTCCCTATGATGGGATCAAGGTTACTATTCCCACCAATAAACAACCTTATCAGTATTTCAAACATTTTGAGGCTGAGTTCCATAATTATAACTATTATCTAGGTTCTAAATTCATTGTGAAAAAGAATAAGGAGATTGTTTCACATCCACCACCCTCCAATTATATCAAACCTAGTGACCTTGCTTCCACTTTAGCTGATCCATTTCCCATAACTCTTGTAAAATAGGTTATTATATAAGACATGAGAATTTCCATGTACCATCTTAAGGACACCTTACATATTTACAAGTTTCCTAAGTCTCCTAAAACATTTGGTAAACCCAAACCTTATAAAACCCCAAACATATCCAAATTGATCTGGCAATAAAAGAATGAATAACAAAAACCACCTATGGTATTTGTACCTACTACTTTGACAAAACAAGATCGAGAGGCTTACACTAAAGGAGACTAGTTATGTTCTAATGGCATTGATGATTGCTTTCAGAATCCAAAATATCCTATCCCTAATTAGATCATGGATAATTTTGATTATACAGAAAAGGCCTTGGCCTATGAGTAAAAGGAATCTTGGAACCTTTATCAGTTGGCATACCTAATTTGAATCATGGTCTCATATTTATATCGCCTGGGGGTGACCTCATAACTTTTAATAGTGATTCTTTTGAATTAACTAGAGATGAGACTCTGGTCGTGATGTAGCATCCCATTATAGCCTTTTTGACAAGCTTGCTGATTGAGATTTATTTGATCAAAATGCCATTATGACCTTAACACCTCATTATTCCCTATGCCACTTTCATCCTAAACTCATTGATTGGGATGAAAACAATTTAGTCATACACCTTGATGAGTTTTAGAATGAAGAATCAATAGCAGAATACATGGGCCTAAGAGATGGATTGCCCATTAGCAATCACAAACAAGGCTTTAATTTTTCATTAGATCCTTCTTCCTACTTTAGAGAGTAGACAAAATTTATTGGTAATAAAAAAGATAAAACATCAAGATATTTGGGCGAAAACCTCTTTGAGGCAATCTTTAATAAGGGAAAAATTAAAGAAAAAGATAAGCCCTTGAGTGAAAACCTATTTCAGGCACTCTTGGATGGGAAAGTTTTACCATCCCCAAAGGATGCTCAAGGTCCATCAAGTCATAGCCCTATAGCCAATACAATCATCTCTTCAAAATAACCACAAATGTTTGAACATATCTCTCTTGAATTTCTAGAGATTTTTACTACTTGGCCATTACCTGAGATGGTGGATTTAGATTCATCACATTATCCAGAGATTTGGGAGGAACAAAAAGAAACTATAACAAAAGAAGATGGTCATGATCACACCTTGCCTACTATTCTTGAATATGGATCTACACTTATTGTAGAGAACATAGTTGAAGTAAACCTAGGAACATATGATGATCCCAAAATTATTTATCTTGGAGCTTCCCTTATTGAAGCAGAATGTGAACACATTATATCCATTCTAATGGATTTCATTGATATTTTTGCATGGACATATTATAAAATGCCAGGCTTTTACCCTCACTTGGTAGTGCATCACCTTGTTGTTCATCCAAATGCCAAACTAGTTAAACAAAAATTAATAAAGATGCATCCACGCATCGCCCTCTTGGTAAAAGCTTAATTGGAGAAGTTACTGGGAATAGGCTTCATTAGATCACTAGACTATTTTGAATGGATATATAACATAGTTATAGTTATAAAGAAGCCATAGGGTATATGTCTTTGTATAGATTTTAGAGACATTAACAAAGCATTCTCAAAATATGATTTTCCTTTTCCCAACAACAACATGATCATCGATTCTACTACTAGGTATAAGATGATGTCCCTCATGGATAGATTTTATAGATACAATCAGATCAAGATAACCCAAGAAGATCAACATAAGACTACATTCACCATTCCACGGGGAACATTATGTTACCAGCCATGCCATTTGGATTGAAGAACATTGGAACCACATATCAACATGCAATGACTATCATTATCCATGACATGATACACAATTTTATTGAGGACTATGTTAATGACATACTAGAAAAATCAAGAAGATGTGATGGACATCTTGACGTTCTATAAATAATTTTTGAGAGGATTTATGAATATAAAGTCCACCTAAATCTTAAGAAGTGTGTCTTTGGTGTCACTTCAGATAAATTTCCAGGTTTCATTGTATCATAAAGATGGATTGAGGTCAACCCTACTATGGTCAAGGCCATTGTTGAAATGCCTCCTCCAAATCTTAAATAACTCCAAATCCTGTAGGGAAAGATTTAGTCTATCAGTAGGTTAATTTCTAAATTGGTAGATAAGTTCTACCCATTTAATCATATCTTAAAGAAAGGGGTCACGTTTCAATAAGATGAGGACTATCAATTAGATTTTCAAATATCAAAACCTATTTGGCCAACTTGCCAGTTTTGAGACCACCAACACCTGGACAACCATTGCTTCTTTACATATCAACAATTGAGCATGTATTGGGGGCAGTTTTGGTCCAACACGATGATCAAGGTAAAGAATATTCATTCTATTATTTAAGATGCACATTGGTGGCTTATGAACATAATTATACGTCTATTAAAAATGCATGTTTAGCTATGGTCTTTAATTCCCAAAATTTATGACATTATATGCTAAAAAATAAAATAATTATCATTGCTAAGGTGGATCCTTTCAATTTTTTATTATCCAAAGCAACTCTCATGGGATGTATGGCTAAGTGGGACATGATCTTAAGTAAATTTGATGTTGAGTATCATAATAAAAAAGCTATTAATGAGCAAGTTATTGCTGATTAACTTGTAGAAGCCCCTATTGTAAGCATTTAACACTCAGATTCAACTTTCTAGATGATTCTATCATGGTAGTGGGATAAGTGAAACATGAACATGAACAATGGAAGCTCTATTTTGATGGTTCCTTAAATTATATAGGATTTGGAGTTGGTATATTATTGATTAAACCACAAGGGGATTTGATTCCCAAAACATTTCACATTAATTTTCATTATACCAATAATATGGCCAAGTATGAGGCACTTAATGTGGGACTACATCTTGCCATATAGTGGGATATTAACCACTTATTGGTATATGGTGATTCCAAATTAATCATCAATTAATCCATTGATCAATATCAAACTAGAGATGACAAGCTTGTTCCCTACAAGCAAATTGTAGATAATCTTAAGTCTCATTTTAAATCTCTACAGTTTGAACAAGTACTAAGGGCTACTAAAAATTCTATTGATGCAATGGAAATTATTGGGTCAATGATACAAATTGATGACAATAATAAAGAGTATCAATTTTTGATTGAAAATATTCTACAACCTACACATATTATGCCAGATTTAGAAAGGGTAAGCATTATTACTGGTCCCAATCCCCCACATGAACTGCCTTGGTATCGAAACTATTATAATTAATTTCATGATCTCATTTTTCCACCTGACCTATCCAATAACTCATATAAATGATTCTTTCACCATTTATCCCATTATACCCTCTTTGGAAACATGCTTTATCACAAAGGCTATGATGGAACACTACTTTGTTGTTTATCTTTGGGAGAATCCAAGTTAGCACTAAAAGAGGATCATGAAGGAATGTGTGGGGCCCATACCAATGGTTTAGTATTAGCTAAAAATCTCCTAAAAACATGCTATTATTGGCAAAAAATAGAGATAAATGCTTACAATTATGTGAGGTAGTGTGTTCCTTATCAACAAAATGGAAATGTGATACATGCAGCTTCCTTACCTTTACATCTGATCATAACACCATGTCCATTCTCTACTTGGGGCCTTGATCTCATCATGAAAATAAACCTAACATCTTTATATGGACATAAACACATTTTAATTGCTACTGAGTACTTTACTAAGTGGATTGAGGCCATTCATCTCACTTACATTACCAGGAAGTAGATAACCAAATTCATTCATTACCATATCATCTATCGATATGACATCCTATCTCGCATTATATCTGATAATGGTGGATCCTTTGTAAATAGATATGTAAAATACCTTTGTGTAAAATTCAAAATAAATCACATGAAATCCATGCCATATAACCCATAAGGAAATGGACAAGCTGAGGCATCAAACAAGACCATTGTAGCCATTTTAAAGAGGATTATCAATGGCACTGGTTGTAACTGACACGTAAAAATCTTTCTTGCCCTTTGGGATTATTGAAATAGTCATCAAACACCTATATTAGTCATTCCATACTCCCTTATTTATGACACATAAGCTATTATCCCAATTGAGATCAAGTTGGCATCATTACAAGTTTCTTTGGAACATATTGAAGATGACAAAGAATACAAAGTCTCAAGGTTGTAATAACTAGAACTTCTTAATGGTAAGTATTTGGATGCCTTAGAAAACTTGTAAGCCTATCAGAACATATTGCAGAAAAGATACAACAAGTGTATTCTCCTAAGGGAGTTTGAGATTAGTGATTTGGTCATGAAAGAGAACTAGAAGAACATAAATGTTGAATATAAGAAAAAAGGTAAGTTTTAACCTAATTAGTTAGGACCATATGTTATCACGACAAACTATGGATCAAGGGAATATTGATTGGCTACTCCAAATGGTAACAAAATTTTAGAGCCCATGAACATTGTGCACCTTAAGAGGTTCTATGCTTGACAACTTCAAACCATTATCTACAAGACCCCTTGCTTGGGGGAAACTTATGCTGAAGTAATTTTATCCTACCATTATATCTTGGACCATCCTCTCATGGACCATATTTATTTTGACCTACTCTAGATCATTCTTTCAAAAACCATTTTATTTTCATGACTCTGGATAGTGAAAGATGTAGACTGTTGGCACTCTAAACACATTTTATTCTACCCTAGACCATCCTATCTTGGACCATATTCATTTCACTTTATTTGATAACCACATTCTTTTCATATCCTAAGGCTATTGTAATCTGAACACTTTTATCCCTTAACCAATTATGATCTTGATTATGACTCATAGGTATTATGAACATAATCAATGCCAATTATACAAAGCAAATAAATAGGAATAGTCTTTTGTAGCTTCTTCAATAGATAGGTGAACATGGATATTGTAGCATATGGTTTTTGCTTGTTGCATGGTTCTTTAGATTTTATCTTATGCTACACATTGTTCTATTTATTTTTTTGCTATTTGGAAATCCATTGTTGTGTTATTAGGACCTCATTCTCACTGATTTACAAGCATGTGCCATTGCAGTCAGATTACTTATTATTGAAACTTATACTCTTGGATGAGCACTTGATTGGTTGATTCCATTTGTACATATTTTATCCCAAAAACATCAAAAACATTAAAAAATGATCCAAAAAAGAACAAAAACATTATCTCATTTTTGTATATTTTGATCTTCATGATTTTACCATTTTGCAAGTAATTATCTCATGCGCTTTCCATTTTGCATGACCATTCTCATTTATATGCTCTCATAATTTTATGAAACCATCTTCTTATTTATTATATAAAATTAATCAATTTTTTTTGGTCATCATCTTTTCTTCTATCCCACTTCTTGGGAGAACTACATTTGGACTGAAGTTTATACTAGATCTTGCATCCATGGAACTATGTAGACAATGCCCACTTATCTTGTACATCTAGAGTCAACTCAACCACCCCAGTTATTTTCTTCTCTTCTTCCACTTATTTTGAATTATTTCCTTATCATTTGGGGGAAACCTTTGTGTCCTTGTTCTTGTTATGTTGTTGCATACAATAACACCTTTACTCCCTATACATAAACAATTATTTTTAAACTACACTAACATTATTTTTGTTTGTGTGTGTTTATTTGATTTTTATTGGTGTTTTTTTGTGCTTTCTTGTCTCTTATTTTATTTCTTTTTCATTCTTTTGGTTGTTTCCTCTTGTTTCTTCTTGGACTTTTATTTTCCTGTTTGGTCTTGTTATTTTCTTTTATTTTTCCAAGTACATCTTGATGGTCCACATAAATCTTGATTATTCATATCTTGGTCTCATGTTATTAATATGTTCTTGATTTGTTTTTAAACATTCCTGTTCCTACTTGAATCTTGATTATTCATATCTTGATTTTAAGTTGGATTTATTTATGCTTTTATTTTTTCTTTTTCTTTTCTTTTTTTAAAATGTAAATAACTATAACTCTAGTCTTGGTTATTTTTACCATTATCCTTAGTTATAGGTATTCACATTTGAACTAGCTCAGCACAATCAAAATGCAATGACATTCTAATTTCTTCATAATTATGATGCCTAATTTTATTTTTCTATAGCAATCAATTTGTACTTTGGTTCTAAGTCTCAATGTTGATGCAGCTCTAACAAACATCTCTTAAGAACACTAATGAAACTAGGTACTTATGGCTTATTCTACACTTGACTCTATGCAAGATGTGCATCTCTTGGCATACATCATGAGTCTAATCAAACCTGGTCAGTTTTATTCATCCCTCATTCCATTCTCTCCCACTTCTAGGTGAACTACATTGGCTTGAGGTCCTTTTGGACTATGTAGACAACACTTGGATACATGATGTATCTCATGTCAACTTGATCAACTTTACTATCTTTTTCTTCTCTTTCATCACTTTGTGCATCCTCATATGCCTAATTTTTTTATGGCTTATACAATCATTAGACCATCGTATATGTGTTTTCACCTACTCATATTTAATCTATGTAATATGTTATATACTTGATATTTTTCTTGCCAATTTTCCCTATAGGGGAACAACATTTGATCTAGTCACAATTCTAAATCAGACCTATAGGGGCAAACCATTCTTTATCAGTGATCAAAATCATCCCTACTAGGGAAAAATTACTTTATCATGATCATATTTGCTATAATAGAGCACACTATTATTTCCTCGCTTTGGAGGCAAGTTCCTCCTTTTTCTTCTAATTCCAAGCTCTGTGAACTTTTGCCCTCATTCTAGTAATATTTTAGTGTGAAACTTGTCTCGAGATTGACCATTTTTTAAGTGCATAGCTTGTACCCTAGTTTTGGGTGTGTTCAAAGTGTGTTGCTTATATTTTTGGATTGTATCTTTCCCATTCCCCCTATCTTTGGGGCCTATTTTGGTCCAATTATATTTTGATCACTGATGAAATCAATGCATGGAAACATTAGCTTATTTAGATTTAATCTATTTCATGGGTTAATCTCATCTTCCCTCTCTTTTTGAGAGTCCATCCTTATCTTTTATCCTATTATGTCCTCTTGAGGGGGAATCATGGGTCATTTCCAATTTCTTCTTGAAAACTCTTTTCTTTGAAAAGACATTACTTCATTGAATGTCTCACTATGTTTTCTCAAATAAGAGAAAAATGTAGACATATAATTCCTAACACCATTGTGTTAAAATTGTCAATCTTACTCAAAATTTATGAAAATGCATAAATTAGGCCAAAATCACTTAAACGTGCTAAATGGTTTGAGCTTGTTGTATATAAGTGTCAATTTAGGCTAATGTATCCCTAAATGGGGTAATTAATTTTATGTGATTATTAAATTTGATCAAATCATTTTGATTCAAAATGATGAAAATGCATTTTGGTGTTTTGGATCACTCTTTTCTTCTAATTCAGAAGCACACAACACATGCATGTGTTATTTTGTTTTGACAATGTCCTAAATGGGATGACGGTCTGTACAAAACTAACATCACCTTCTAATTTCTCTCCAATTAAATTATAACCTAGTAATATGAATTTTTGACCAGTTTGATTAATAAAGTGCACCAATTTCCAAAGAATTGCACTAAAATTGATTAATCTTACTTAGGCAAATTAAACCAAATTATGAGCTTGAGTAAAAATTCCATGGAAGTTATTGAATATTTATTTATTGGAAATTTATTCTCATTAATTAAATCATTAAGTGACGTCATTTTTGGGGTGGCATCCATAAGCCATAAATACAATAAATATCAAGATTATGGCTTCTCATGCCTCTTTAATACTGCTTCCTCCCAAATCATTATGAGGATATTTATGAATTTTATTTACATAATTAGATTAGTTCATGGCCACACATGTTGATCTTGAGATGGATGGTCATGATTGATCTTGATCAATTTTGAAAATATATAAATAGGAGACCTCTCACTCACATTTTTAAACATGATTTGGGTAAACTTATAATGCATGATTCTCTCCATAACCTTTCTTTGTGTTGATTATTATGCTTTATTTACAATACGTTAGCTTCATTTGATAGGCATACCATTGATTTCATATCATGAGCCTAGATTATACTTGGTGTTTTTGAGATGGTGGAGGATCTTGCTTTGCACCATTGTTGAAGACTTGAGTACCTTTTCAAGGGGAAAAACACACTTGGAGCTGCATATGGATGGTGGGATGCTCTTAGGAAGATAATGTATGTTTGTTTTCTTTCATTGAGTTCTTAATTATCATTTTCACACCCCATTGAATAGATTAGCCTAGATTGTTAGTTATTTATGAATTTCTTATGTTTTTCATAACTAATGCTTGATCTAACCACTTTGTAATCCATCTCTACAGTCATGTTAGATAGTTTATATTCCACTGGACTCATTTTTATTTTAGACTGTTATAACTTGGACAATTATATTCCATAACCAATTATGATCTTGATTATGATTCATAGGCATTCTGGACACACTCAGTGCTTGTTCTACAAAGTAGTTCAGCCTAAACAATATTTCACATCTTTTTATAGTCAAGTATACAAGGATATATCAACACATGGTTTTTGCTTGATGAAGGGTTCCTCAAATTTATTCAACATTATTTACTATTCTATTATTATTTCACTATTGTTTGGTAGGCATTATTACCTTGATAGGATCACAAGTACCATTGCATCTAATTTAGCGATGGATGTGTAACTCCTCAGCTAAGTGGTTTTATGTACCATTGTTTATATTCATGATCCCCATTGGATCAGTTTAGCTATTGTTTTAACTCTTACATGTGGAAGTGCATCTCCTAAGTTAGGTAGTTACCTATACGTTTTGTTAATATTTTATTTTTATTGCTTATCCCAAAAACAAAAAAACATAAAAAACTGATAGATAAAATGAACAAAAATATTGCCTTGAACCTTTATTTATTATAATCTCACACTCACCATTTTGTGAGTTAGACCGTTTAGTATATCGTAATTCTCAATCGAGTTGAGACGCTTAGAAAATTCCAAAAACATTAGCCAAAGATCTTATGCTCTCATTTTTTTGTGAGCAATCATTTAAAATACAGTCACCATTTTGTGAGCCCATTTACCATATTTATTCTACACATCAATCCTATTTTCTTATCATCATTTTCTTTTATCCCATATCCTGGGAGAACTACATTTGGCCTAAAGTTCATGTTAAATCTTGTATCCATGGAATTAAGTAGGCAACATCCACTTACCTCGTGCATCTGGAGTCAGCTTAGCCATCCTTTCCTTTTCTTCTATTTTCCTCCATTTTGTTTTATGTTGGTGTTTTCCTATCACTTGGGGGAAACTTTATATCAATTACTCTTGTCTTGTTGTACTAGTGTCATTATTTCTTAGCTTAGGGGTCACCCTATTGCAGAGCAAAATTCCTCTATTACACGTGTATGAACAATTTATTTTCTATTTGCACTAACATTATGATTAACCATTATTTATGTGCTTTTATTTGATTTTTATTTTTGTTTTGTTGTGATTTGTTATCTCTTCATTTGTTTTTGTTGGTGTTTTATTATTCTTTCATTAGATTACATTTACATTGTGTTATGTCTTCATTTTATTTGTTGGTGTTTTATTGTGTTTTCATTGTTGTTTTGTTAAGTTGTTATTTTATCTATTATTTTTTAATTATTCATTAATATTTTCTTAGTATTTTATTCTTTGTTTCGTAGTGTTATGTTGTGCCTTTCTTTTTGTCTTTTTCTTTACTGTTTTGTCTTATTTATTATAGCATGTTGTTATTTTGTGTTTAAATACATTCCATCAACATTTTGTGTCTAGATTTTACTTAGGCTTCCTTTGTTTACATTTATATATCACTTATTTTATTATTTGTTTGTTTTTCAAGTATATTTTTTTAATAAACTTGGATCTTGATTATTCATATCTTGATTTCAGGTTGTTTAATAAATTATTCTTGCTTTGCTTTTATACATTCTTGTTCCTACTTAAATATTGATTTTAAGTTAGGTTACATTTTTGTATTTTTATTTTTCTCTTTATTTTATTTTATTTATTTTTTAAATGTAAATAGTGGTAACTTTGGTTTTGGTAAATTTTATCATTATCCTTAGTTATAAATATTCACATTTAAACTGGCCAAAGCACAAATAGAAATACAATGTTATTATAAGTTACTCATACTTATGATACATAATTTAAATTTTATATAATAATCACCAAGTGATCCAAATACAAATGTCAATGTGGCATCAAAAATAATTTTTGAACACACCATACCCAATGCCTAACACAAGCTATATCCTAGGCCAACTTTGGAAACAACCAAGACTCTATGCAACATGTGCATATCTTAGCATACATAGTGAGTCTAATTTACTATTTATATGATTAGTTTGGGATGCACATCTCCTAAATTATATACTAGCATCTAGTCATACATGAAATAGAAGAAATGCATCAAGATTCAAATGCTAACTAAGGGCACGCATCTCCTGAAATTAACATATCTAAATATATCATAACAAGAGCAACATAAATGAAAACATCATGTGACAATAAAATAATATTAAGAGTACATATACAAGTAATAGTAATCCAAAAATGAGTGTCATATATATATATATATATCAAAATCATGTTTTTATACATCATGAGAATATCTATACATCTCATAAATACAAAAAAGAAGAGCTCAACAAAATCAACTCTAATCATGCTCATCCTTGAGAGGACTCTACTGAAAGATTTGACCCATACATAATATAGGTGATGCTATTGGTCATGTTGGTGTAGGCCCCATGATAACTTGCTATGTAGCTAGCTATGTTATTGACCACTTTGACTTTATCTCATGTCTGGACCTAGAGGTCTAGCTAGGCTACTGTGACCTCATATACTCTCTATAGGAAGCCACTCTCTACTCCATAAGAATTGCCACCTCATAATATTAAATCTAGTAGCATATATCATCTTTGGTGTATAGGACATAGTCCTTCACATGCAAGGCATCATCCTTGGCCATAATCATGTCAGCCAAGGCTCTAGCTAATCTTGCCCCTGGATCTGTCTCAACTTAGCAAGCCCCATCTCATTCCTCTTTGAGCCTCTCCACCTAAGATATTAATATCTCCCTTTCCACACAATATTTATCTCTCTCCCCAACCACTATATAAAGCTCCATATCCCATGTGGATAACTAGGCCTGAACCTAAGCCAATTGTGCCACCTATCCTCTGAGCCTAATAATATGTGCATCCCTAGCTATAATGAGACCTTGTAACTTAGTGATCTCCCCTTGAGTTGTTACTAATTAAACCTATAATTCAACCATAGTTATCTATACATATACAATATCCAATAGGCATGCAATAATCTCCCTCTGAAGTCTCTCAATCAAATCCTAGTCTTCCATAGACCTCCCTATGCTAGAGATCCTTGCCCCTTCTGAACCTGTACCTATCCTTACACTTGTATCAAAGGGCCTTGACTCTCTTAAACCTATCCCATGGATCCTATCACCACTTAGGGCATCCCCCATATCCACATTTTGACCATCAAGCTTGACCATCTCTATATCCTCTACAAGACTTGATGTGCCTAAGGCTGCACTACCTGTAATGGTATTACATATGGGATCACTGGCTATACCAACACCTAACCCTATCATTGTGTTAGGGCATATCTTTAGTATTTCCTCATCCTCACCAACATCTATCATAAGAATGGCTATTTGGGTAATGGCCTCATCAATCAAATAGGTCTCACTCTAATCTACCATGCAGTATAAGCATCAGTGACCCCTACATCTAGAACCCCTCTAACATAATCCAATAGAACATGAATAACCCTATCATAGTCTATCATTGCCTCTACCTTGGGTACTATTGGCCCCCAATCCTTGATCTCCCTTTTTACATGTGAAAAGTAGTGTGGACCCTCCACAACATCCTATTACATGCCAAACTACCATTGGACTCGATCTAGCCTATATCTCTCTACCACATAGTCATGGTGTCCTGTAATGTAGTATGGTGATCATATATCCAATCATAAATAAATTATCTACCCACATCCACTGTGTCCCTAAGTAGGGTCACCAAATAAAATATTCATCATCCATCTCATCAATCACTTGCTTATAGTAAGCTAAGTCCCCAAAGTGTCCCTACATGCTTGGTCCTATAGGGTACCATCCTAAAGCCATGAGATCATCTGGTCCCTTATGATATCTAGGCCCCATTATCCATTCAATGGCTATGTGGTCTTAGGCCCATACCTATAGTAGCTTATTTTGGCTTATGATATGCCTTCTCTGATATGTAATCATGTAAAGGTACCTTCATAGATATGCTAGGATGACTGGTCCCTAGGCAAACTATGTAATTTGATCAAACATCTACTACACCATGCCAATAAAACTAATGAAAATAACCAACCAATCTTGTCAAGAAACATAAGGCCACTGATAAGAGCTATCAAAACCACCACTTTTGGGGGAACTATCCCCTATCCTGATCCACCCTCTGGGGGCCAAGCCAAATCCTTCAGGGCATCTACATCTATATAGTCATTAATAGTCTCCTGGTCCACTACCCCAATAGGTCATCTAACATGGCATATCATCCTACCATCATCCAAGTAATCTTGAGTCCTTGTATAGACACTTGTAGAATATAGTGTACATCTTATAGTGTCACTATGGCATCCCTAGTTGATAGATGAAAAGTATCGGTCTTTGAGTGCCACCTCTCTACCAATGCTGATAAGTAAGCTCTATCCACATGAATCAATGGAAATCATGCTAGATGATAGAGGTTTATTGCTACTAGGATGCCCATGAGCTTGTCCATCATAATCTCTTATCACTTTAACACTTGGTAGTGCCACTCCCATGACATGATGACCCCCACTCACTCCTAAAAATTAAACATAGGGTATTAGGTCAATTATCTTTCTTATCATTCTCATAATTCTTCTAATTTTAAAGCCTAGACCAATTATTTATTGGACTCTCTCTCTCTCTCTCTCTCTCTCTTATTCTAATTTTGGGCCTAGATTAATCTCCTATGGGCCCCATTATATCTTCTTATAGAATTATCACCATTGTTTTGAAAATCCTATTATTTAACAGGTCATTCTTCTTAATTAGCAGGGTTATCCTGCCACTATTTGTGAACCCACCATCTAACAGGGTGATTTCCAACCAAAAATATAAACTTGCCATTATCTTGGAGAGCTTACCATTTTGACCCATGATCTCATTGAAATGTTAGTGATATCATTATTCTCTTTGTGATCCCACCATTTCTATGGGTGAACTCATCATTTCCCAAATTTGGAAAATGATGCGATCGCCCAACTACCATTTTCTTACATGAAATAAATGCAATAAATGACCAAATTAAATACATAAAAAGTAATTACCAATGCTCCACTCCCTGGTGATCACTGGTACTCTCTCATGTAATTTCCAAGGTGATGGTGGTGTGGGATATTGATAATTCTTCTCAACTCTCTCATATGAAAATATCAGAGCTAAAAAATTACTACAACTAGGGGTGCAAATGAGTTATTTTTACCCCCATGGGTTAAAATATAGTATTTTTTTCAAAATTTTCACCCCTTAGGCCTATATTTGAACCATTTTATCTATATTAGGATACTATTTTATCCCCTCTTATCTATTTTTCCTCTCACTTTCTTCTAGTTGCTCTATTTTTTAGCCTATTTGCTGAAATTAATGAGATTATCATTTCTTTTGATTGAGGGCCCAACTCATCAAATATTTTTAAATTTTTTCTTCCCCTCAATGGGGAATTATGGTCTACCTAAACATTGTTTGGGACATTTCATAATCCTAGTTCCTTTGTAACCCATGAAAAAATTTAAAAACATAAAATGGGAATGAAATTTATTTATTCTAATTATAGTGATCTTTTCATTTTTTAAAAAGATGTTGCTTCAAATGAATGTATCACCACACCTTATAAAATAGGGAAAAAATGTATACATCTAATTCCTATCACTATTATGCTAAACTTGTCAATCTAAGCAATATCCCATGACAACACATGATCTAGGCCAAAATCACTAAAATGCAATTAATCATTCGAACTTGTCACAAACAAGTGCTAATTTAGGTTAATACATTTAATTTATTAGCACACATTATGTGCATGTGTTATTTCACATCCATAATGCCATAATTGAGGTATTATTCTATAGACAACTGACACCTTCTTATAATTATACTCTAGTCAAATCATGACTTAGTAAAATGGCATTTTGACTAGGTTGATTAAGCATGTAATATATTTCCAAAGAATTGCAAAAAATTAATTAAAGCCACTTATGCAAATTAAACCAAATCAAGAGCTTAAGTAAAAATTCCATGAAATTTATTGAATATCTATTTATTGGAAATTCATTTCTCAAATCTTCATCATTCCATGATATCATCAATAGGGTGGCATCCATAAATCATTAATGGCATAAATATTAAGATTTAAGCTCTCACATGCCTCATTATGCTAAATATTAATGGGTATATTTATGGCTTGTCCCTCCAAAATTGAATTGATCCATGGCCACACATCTTGATCTCAAGATGGATGGTCATGGTTGATTCTAAACAATCTTGAAAATCTATAAATAAGTGAGCCAAGATGACCATTTTAAAGCTTGAATTGTGTAATATTATTATGCAGAATTATCTTCACAAAGCTTCACCTATTTTTATAAATTGATCAATCTTGTGAGCCTAGCTATTGGTGTACTAGGAAATGATGGAGAAGCATGTTAATCTTCATTGACACAGAATTGGAGCACCAAATTTGAGGAAATCACTCATTTTGGTCACTCTTGGAAGGAGGGACATTATTTGGAAGGTTTGATGTATTCCTTTCGTAAATAGCTCTTATAATTCACTAGTAACACCCCATGAGGGAGTAAGCTTTATGTTTTAATGTCTATATGCTTATTTATAGATTTTTTCTTGACTAACACATGGATTAACACATCTCTTAATCTTACTCTATAATTACTGGCCAGTGGTGGAAACTGATTCATGTTGATATATCCAGAAATGTATCCCATTGCAAATACATGGTAACCTAATCCATAGTCCATTGCAATATTTTAAACCCATTACCACTCTATTTCCCTTATCTAAATGGGGGTTAGAACTCACTAAAATATCAATCCTGACTCTTTTGATGGTCATAAACATATAATTACCACCACTGAGTAACTAAGTGGATCAAAGTTATTCCTCTAGCCTACATAACTAATTTTTTTCCAAGTTTATCCTAAAACATATAATTTATTATTAGGATATCCATTCTACCATTATATCAAATAATGGTAAGAAATTAAAAAAAAAAGATGTTAAGATCCTTTTCCAAGCATACCACATCAAGGATAAATGGTCCACACCATACTATACCCAATGAAATGGTCAAGTAGAGGCATCAAATAAAAACATCCTCAAAATCCTAAAGCATGTTATCAATGATGTTGGCTATGATTGGAAATTACAAATTTACCCTACTTTGTGAGTTAATCATATGAGCATTCACACACCCATGGGTTAACCATGTATCCCTTTGTTTATGGTATCGATTCCATCTTATCTATTGAAATTGAGCTTCCATAATTATGAATCTATGTATAAAACCTTAATGAAAAAGCATATAAAATCTCAATGCTACATGAACTTGATCTCCTGGATGAGAAAATTATTAATGCACTTAACCATTTAAAATTATATCAAAACCATCACCGATGTACCTATTTTATACTTAGGATTGTTAGCAAGTGCTAGTTTGATAATGTTAGATAAATCAATCAAATAAAGAAAATGAAACATAAAAACTTGAGCCTAGGTGAGCATTAAAAAAATATAAATAAAACCAAAATCAAGGAAAGATACACACTATGATTACCTTCCATTTGGGATTATTCACCTTGTTGTAAGTGGATGTGGCTTGGATGTAGTCTCAACAGGTCTTTTTCAATGCCATTTCATGATGAAACATCTCCTTTGAAAATTTGAATAGTTGAATTAATGAAGACTAGAATGTGATGCATAAGGAAACTTAAGAATCTAATAACACTTCATTATCAAACTTTAGCATGGAAATTAAGGATGTATAATGTCTTATTTATAATATTTTTGAGTAAACCTGGATCATCCATCTTAAATGTGAGATGGAAGGTGGAGAATAAACCCTCCTCGTCTCACATGGATCAATAAATTGAGCCCTTGATCTCTTTAGAATATTATGGGAGGAGAATTAAGAGGCCATGTGATGGGGGATGGGTTTGTAATACACCTCTTTAGGATTTGATGGGGGTAGGTGCATTGGAAGAGCTTGCCTCACAAGTGGGAGGGGAATCTCAAAAGTACAAGGATAGTTGGTGACAAGTGGAGATATATGTGAATATAATATTCATTCATAGAATAATGTGAGGATAATATGAAATATCTGATTTTAAAAATTATGAAAATTAAAAATTCTATGGAATTTCTAATTAAGGAAGGACTAATTAATTAATTTAGATTAAATAACTAATGAATAGTGAATTAAATAATCCAATATGCAATGATGACAATGAATAGATGAATCTAAATCGTGCATTGACCCAATTAGGGATGCCCCAAGATGAATTTAGACTTATATGTTGGACATGAAAAATAATTTGGGATAAACAAATGGTTTGGACCAATTTATGTGCAAATGTAGGGAGTCATTTCATTTTTTAATTTTAACACATAATGTGGTAAAAATGAAGTGTCTACATTTTCCCCCTATTTGAGGAGGCATTACGAGACAAAAAATAAGTAACATCTTCTCAAACACTAATAAAGAACATTAAAATGAGTGCAAAAGGTGCTCAAAATAATTAGAAGAAAATTGTCAAATGTCTAATTGATGTTTCATTAAATTCATTGGCAAATAGGTTTAAATTGATGCCCAAAATAGTAATTGGTAAGCCCTGGATGCCCCCTCGAGGGGATGTATGAAAAATGTCATGAACATGTGACCCTATAAAGGATGAAAATAATGCTTAAGATGATGAGAATGAATGGGAATAAAGTGATAATATTGGATAAGGAATAAAGGGACCAAAATAAATAAGAATAAGTTATCTATATTGGAGAGGAAATTATTGACTAGATTGAGAAGAAACAGATGGACCAAATTGAGAAGGAATAGATGGACCAGATTGGAAAGCATTAAAAATGTGATATGATAGTGAAAATACAATGAGATGATCATAATAATTAAGATGGCATTGCATGTCTATAGACCTTTTAAGCTTTATTTTTGATTTTGTAGTTGAGATTATGTACCGTAATTATAAATAAATTATAATAACATTAGATGCCATAAGCATAAGTAATTGATTTAAATATAAATGTAAATAACTTAGGATCAATATATAGATAATAGAGACATGAGTGTAAAACATAATGAAATAAACCATAGGAAACCATAGAAAATAAAATGAAATAAAACACACTAACAAACAAACAAGCAAGCACATAGAAACACATAACCTAAAATTAATAAGGTAGTAGTGTGTGGAAAGAAGATGTTACTCTTGGAATTTTTTACCTAGAAATAGGAAAAATGTTAGGGAAGGCTTTGAATAATGATGGAATAGTGGGGGAATATAAAATTGAGATGCCATGTGATGATGGGGTTTGTGGTTATAATGATAGGTGAGACATAGATGATTATGAACACCTAAAATAATGACAAGCATAAAAGACTATGGGACTGATGAACATAAGAATTCCGTTACTTTTGGTTGAGTGGTATGACTATATCCTAGAATCCATAATGTTTCTAGACCCTTAAAATTGGTAGAGATGATATGACATGATGGTAGAGGATCGGTCATGAGTGTTATATATCCCTATTGGGTAATTGGATATGTATGAATAATTACATGATATCTATTTTGAGTTAGGTCTGGACACAAAAGAAAATACACCAAGTATCTAAATGGCACATAATAGGAGTAATGGAAATGTAGGTGGGGATGATCAAAACTCACCACTCCATCTGTGATCTATGAGGTAAATATGCATATTTATTAGACTTTGCATTGAGTGATGGATCTAACAGAAGAACTATTACAATAATAATAGCTAGTAGAGCCAACATCACATGAACAATAAAGTATGTGTAGGTGTTATTGCCTATGATGTCGATCTAGGGAACATGATTCTCTATAAAGATTGATGCACATGGAGGGTGTGAGTGAAATACATCCATAAATAGTCATATAGGTAGTGAGAAATTAGGATGTGTAGACTACAGTCATGTATTTCCATTATGGAGAGATTAGCCATGTAGGCCAAGTGTACATGAGGAGGGATGTCACAGATTCCAACTCAATAGGAAAACTATGAAGTGAATTGTGTAAGCATAATCTAGAGTCAAGGGATAACCAGTCAGGTGTGGGGAGGATGACTAGCCCAAGGTGCAATACCTAAGTGGAAAATGCATGTATGTGCTTGAGGTGATATATATGTAATTGTGCTATGGTTATTTCACTAATTTATACAAGTTGTGAGATGCCTCACACTTTAATGAAATAAAATAGTGTTTATTTTTCATGAGTATCATATAAGATTACAATGTAGTTTTGAGAAGTTTAAATGATGTGCTAAAATGTTAAGATAGAATAGAATATTTCTAAGACATGGGTAAGGTGGGATGGAAGAAGAAAAAAGAAGTGACTGAGCTAATTTGGGATGCCCCATGCGTCTAAATACTACCTACATAGTCCATGTGGACCTCATACCGATATAGTTATCTCAGAAATGGGAGTGAAAATGAAGGAATGAAAATGGTAAAGAAATGAGTGTGACATGATAAGAGGTTACCATATGGTAGATGTAGAAAAGAATGCCATCCAAACATGACCTAAGGTCACTGGTGAATAGGATGACAAAGCAAACAAAGATTTTTTTGGATTTATATCTCTCATGGCTATTTTAAGCCCCCATATATTTTTTGAATTTTTGATGTTTAAGTTATTTTTGGGATTTTCAAAATTTTATGATTTTTGGGATGTTGGAGGGTTACAAGTGTGTTTAGAATTTGGGAAAGAGTGAATGTGTTGGGTTTTTGGGAGTAATATATAGGTAAGAATATTGGACAAGGAGGAGTGTATAAGGGACTATCTCACAAAATGGTGAGAGTATAAAAATGGAATACGTAGTCTATAAAAATGGATAGAGTATAGAAAACAATAGTCAGGAAAGTGACTATGGAATAAAAGTGAGCTCTAAAAATGATGATGGCATAAAAGAGGGGCAAGTAGACTATAAAAATGGTTAGAGTGGAGAAATAAATAGTTGATAAAGATACTAGGGAATAAAAGTGAGCTCTCAAAATGGCAAGAACATGAAAGAGGGACAAGTAGTCCATAAAATTGTCTAGAGTGTATAAAAATAGTTAGGAAAGTGACTAGGGAATAAAAGTGAGCTCCTAAAATGGTGAAAGCCTAAAAGAGGGATAAGTAACCCATAAAAATGTCTAGAGTGGAGATATAAATAGTCAAGAAAGTGACTAGGGAATAAAACTGAGCTCAAAAAATGATGAGAACATGAACAAGGGAGAAGTAGCCCATAAAAATGGCTAGAGTGGAGGAATAAATATAGTTGGAAAAGTGACTATGGAATAAAAGTGAAATCATAAAATGGTGAGAGGAAAGAGGGATAAGTAACCCATAAAAATGGCTAGAGTGGAGAAATACATATAGTTGGGAAAGTGACTAGGAAATAAAAGTGAGCTAAAAAAATGACAAGAGCATGGATAATTATCTCATATAATAATGAGAACAACATGGTAGGGAAAGTGGAGAAAGAAGGAGCTTGAAAAAGTGGCTAGAATTCTAATAAAGTTAACTCGCAAAGTAGTTAAGGGAATAACTATAGAGGGACAAGGCATAGGAGGAATTCCCATGAATAACATGAAGATACATTAAATAAATGGATGCAATTTAAGCAATGAATTTGCTAATATTTTGTGCATTAAATTAAAAGAGTGGAAGGTATGCTTATACATGTATGGAGATGCATGTAGAAGCATTACAAATTGGTGACCATAACCTTATGGGTGAAGATATTAATTATTAATGGATAAATGTTAGGGAGAGACAAAAATTGATGTTGAGGATAAGGCTAACGAGGAGATAGATGATGGATAAGATAATGATGTCACTGATAAAGATGATGATGAAGAGGGATAATGGTGTAAGAGTCCTTACATAGATAAGAAGGAAAAAACATTATGAAACATGAGTAATTTCACCAAGTGAAATAAGATAAGATGAGAAAAATTAAATGAGATGAAGAAATGATAAGAATAACAAAATGAAAAAGATGGGGGTGAGATGAATGTGCTAAAAAATAATAGATCGGGGAATTGAAAGTGAATAGGAAAAAATATTAGCAATCGTGCATGGGAATGGGATGATGAGAGATGTGGTAGGAAATGAAAATAATGAAAAGAGGTCTAAAATAGACCGATGAGAAATGGTTTGGTGATGAAAATAAAGAACAAATAAACACATGGAAGAAAGGGAAATTAGAGGGCAAAGAAGAAGACAAAAATGATGATAAGAGATTGAAGAAATAGGTGGTATCACATCAAGCTAAGCATTGATAAGAGAAATGATGACAAGGAGATGAACAATGAAGAAAATTAGATGGTGGTGTCATAAATGAGAATGGGATGGAAAATGTGAAAGGGGTTAAGATAAATGGGGGAAGTGAAGGATGGTTGAGAAAGAAGGTGAAGAGATAGGGTGGGTGTCAATCATCTTGTTAGAAGAGATTGACAAGATGAATAGGTGATTAGAAGATATTGAAAAACTAAAAAGAGATGAGGTGGGGAATAAATATTAGATAGAGAATGGAAAATGAATGACAAGAAAGTGAAGAAATGAAATTGTAGATAAAAACAACAAAGGAGATGAAGATGAAGATAATAGATGAAGATAAGGTATGGTAATAAAAAAAGGAGGACTAAGTAAGAGTGTTGACAAGAATACAAAGAATGAATGTTCACCTAGATGAAAAACACAAGTGCATACAGAGATGGAAATAAGAAAAGGGAATATCAAAGTAAAAAGGCTTGAATAGATAAGAAGAAAAGGACAATTATGGAAGGCTTCTCAAAGGATAAATACCCAGTTAGAAGCTAGTTTTGGAGGAAACAATAAGATGGATAAAGGTGGGAAGGATGATAATAAACTAGAAAATAAAAATGAATAATGGTAAAGAAAAATTCTAGCATAAATAAGAAAAAAAGAAGGATGCAAGAGGTAATGGGGAAAACAAGAGAAGAAGAAGATGTGTACAGATGGTGGGGATAGAAGAAACATAAGAAACAAAAAGAATGCAAGATATGAAAGATGCAAAACAAAAACTAAGAATTAGAATGTAAATGGATTAGAGTTATAAAAAGAGATAAAATTAAGAAGGTGGTAGTAAATAAGAGAAAGACACAACAATTTAAAAGGGGAAGGAAGAAATTTTCCACTAGTGTGCAGGGGAATGGGATGATGTAGAATGGGTGAGGAAAAGAGAGTGATGAAGAGGATATGAAAAATTGCCAAAGGCAAGGGGAAATGATGAGGATGATGAAATAAGATGAAGGATACAAAGGGAAAGGTTGTGAAGAAGTGGAGAGAGGGAAAAAAATATGAATAAGTAGGTGGTGGAGTGAGAAGCTAAGCATGCAAATAAATGTAATGAAAGGTGATGGGTTGACCAGTGAAGCAGAATGGATGGTGGAATTTTAGGAGATAAGAGAAGTGAATGAGGACAGCTATCAATATTCTTGTTAAAAGATATTAACAAGTTGAAAATGTGGTTGAAAGAGATTGACAAGATGAAGGGGATGAGGTGTTGAATAGATAGGTAGAGAAATGAAGGAAGAAGAGGAGTCATGTGGAATAGGAACACAAAGTAAGTGGTGGTTGAGCTAACCTGAGTAATTGAGTGTTGCCTACATAGTCCAAAAATACCTCAAGCCAATGTAGTTCTCTCATAAATAGGAGGAAAAACAAAGAAGAAATATTAGACGATGTTAAAATATAAGGAGGCTGAGACAACTTCAAAGCTCACCTAATGTAGGATGCCCTAAACAAGAGGGAGTTGTTAGCAATAAACAATCAGTGAGAAGTAAATATGAATAATGGGGGTGATAATTTGTTGTTAGTGGTTGAGTTCAATAACTGAGCACTACCTACATAGTTTGAAAAGACCTTAGGTCAATGTAGTTCTCTTATAAATGGGAGAGAAAATGGGATGAAAACAATACATAAAAATGATCATGAGTGGAAAACTATGGATGAGATTAACCCATTTAATTTAATGCTTACATGATTTGATTTCTAAGAATGAAGGATTAAATAAAACCAAAAAAGTCTAATTTATGAAGGATACATCCTAAAATAGGGTGCGTACTTTGAATTTCCCCAAGTAGGGTGAAAATTATGAGCGAAGATGGATAACTAAATGAGTGAATGGCCCCAAACAAGGTTGATTGAGAAATAGATTGAGTTGATTAGAAATCATAGCTCAAGGTTTTAACGTATAACATAAATGAATAATGATAAGAGGATGTTGATGGATGAGAATAAGTTGATAAGCTAATGTAAAATGTATGTGCTAATGGTAGAATGAATTTTAAAAAAATGAAGAGGATATAAAAAATCAAGCACATAAGAATAACAAAAGTGAGGAAATAATGATTGGAGAATTATGATTGGAAGGAGGAAGGAGATCAAAAGAGATAATGGAAAGGGTGGTGCCCCTAAGCAAAGATACATGAAAGGGAAGTGAATTTTGGAAAAGAATATCCCAATGATAAAGATGGAAGCTTAACTTGCCCCAAACAGGGTGGAAATTGGAATGAAATATCCTGATAACATGTGATAGTTGACTAATGACTTGCCTCATATAAGGCTAATTTGAGAAGAACACATCCCAATACAGAAATGATTTGATCAATGATTATGAATCTATTTATGATAATAAAATATTTTTGAATTTTGTGGCTTTATATCTCTGGTTAGTGAGTTTTGGCCTATTTTAATTTGTAGGAGTGTTTCCTAATGTTTATGATTTTTGAAAATTTTGAATTTTTTTGAAATCTTTGAATGTTTTTTTATGTTTTTGGAATATGATATACAAGGGGTCACTAGAAAAGGGAAAACATGTTCTACCAATGGGATGGGTTATGAAAGTAGATGGAATGAATGAAAGGATGATGGATAATAATGGATGATAACTAGGAATGGATTAGGGATCTCCAAGGACCATGTCACATGGGAACCAAATGTCTAGTTGTCAAAGTTATTCTAAGATGGTATGTCAATATGTTTCCCAAAATAGGGCTCAAAACCTCATCCATTTATATAACAAAGTCAATATGGGAATAAGGATATGTTAAGATGGACAAGGATATAAACGGATGAATAAGGGGATAAAGTTTCAAATGAAGAGTCAAATAGTATGGATATTGTGAATGGAATAGATGGCCAAAATGGATTGATTATGACAAAGGGATGGGGATACCCCCAAGTGTCATGGTATTTTTATATAAAAAATTATTTGTGCATGATGCCATAAACTTGGTTTTCATTATGGTACTTGCCCAAGGTGCCATAAACATGGTTTTCACCATTGGATGAATTAGTTCTCTCTCTTTTGATTTTTTAAACTTTAATTGGTTTTTTTTAGATGTTTTTTAGCATCTCAACTAATTGGAGGATTATGAGATGCATAATGTTGACCCTTTTCTAATTCTCTAACCCATGCCTAATCTACATATATTACTGTTATAATCTTGACACTAATGTGAACTATACTAATGCCATTATGATCCTTCTAGATTGTTGATTTTACTTCTCTAAACCTCTAAACAAGATGTATTCATAGCTTCTATGGAAAAGAATGTCTCCAATGAGGGTAAGGTAAAATAAGCATTGGATAAGGGATATGATTTGATAAGGGGATACTAGACTTGGACAAAGAATATGGTCATGAAGGGAGGTATAATAGTTGGAAGGCAAATGTAAATTAGGACTTTTAATCACACACACCATGGTTTATTATCATTGTGACATGAATTTGAATGTTTCTAAATCAAATAAATTTGAACATTCTCTCAAAAGGACCACAAGAGTTTTTCGCTCCTTAGGCTTGAGTGTTGTTAAAATTTGGATGATCTTTAGATTATTAGTTTATCTAATTTTGACTTAATAATGTCTTCATCAAGAAATGAAGAACTAATTTTCTCATGTGTTGGTGTCTCAAAGACATTTTCACCAACATAGTCTTCTTGAATGTCTAGATTTTGATTTGAAGATTCCAATATCACCTCAAAGAGGTTTTCACTAAGGGACTGAAATTTTTGATTTTGATTTTCCCCTAGTATCTCAACCAAGGTTTCATTAGGGAACTTGTATTTTTGACTTTGATTACCCACAAGTGCCTCAAACACTATTTCACAAAGGGGTTTTTATTTTTGATTTGGACTATCACCTAGTGCCTCAAACATGGTTTCATTAGGTGATGCTAATTTTTTTTATCTTTGGAATTGATCTCTAGTACCTCACATATGGTTTCACTAGGGAAATTATCTTCAAAATGGATGCTGATTTGGATCCTAATAGATTCCAAAATTGATATATCACCATGAAATAAGTCCAATAACGTGTGATTTTGTTGGTCCTAATTGATAGGTATAAGAATTGGATACAAAAATAATGGATAAAATGATAGTTGATGTAAAAGGGATAGGTAGTGGTAATGGGAGGATAAAAGGTAACACAAACCCCATAGAGACTACTAGGAGAACTTGTTTTGATATCAAAGGAAACTTACTCAAAAATTGTGGAAGAATCACCAACATGTTTAAATTGAGTTTTTATTTCTATTAGTGTTGTGACCAATGACAATGTTGATGTTATTGTTGATAGTGATTGACAATTTGACATGAAATTTATTGCTAATTGTAGATTTGATTTCAATCTTGAATCTGAATCTGCTTCTAATAATAAATTTTATCTTGTTTTGGATTTAGCCACAAAGAGGGCCTATTGAATTTTGTTTTCCACAAGTACATTTTTCACTGTGCATTTGTAAATGAAGGATTTTAGATGAATGGATTCCTTGAAATGGTTGTTTCTGGGTAATAGACATATAATGGACTATTAGTCAATAATGGATTATTCAAAAATGGGTACATCAAATATTGACTCATCAAAGATACGTGCTTCAACAAAAACATTGAAGATGGGTGATTTATCTTGATATTGACTTAGAAATGGACTAGTCTAATCATAATTGATAAATGGATCTTGGGACACCCCCATTTGATGAATCTCAGACTTGGATATATTTTGTTCTTCAATAAAAGATGGCCCTTAGAGGGGTAATGACATGAGATAATTGGATGACTAGATTGGTTGTGACTCTAAGGCTAGAATGGATTTTGGACTAGTGGATGAAACATCAAAAGTAGATGCTAAGTGGGATACATTTTGGCTAAGATGAAATAGTTGGAATATCACATATTGACTTATAAGTGGGAATGGTTTAGTGAAGTCCTTTTTAGATGCGAATGGATGTGACTCTTGATGTGAATGTTATGGCTCAGGGGTCAGATGGATTACAAATAAAGGTGACAAAATGGATTTCCCTTTGTGAGTATGACCATGATGAAGCTTGTAACTGGTAGATGGTATTTTTGAGTGATGTTGATGTGAAAAGACATGAAATTTATTATTTAGGATGGATTCAAAGTTTTCATGATCAAAATCTGTAGGTAGTCAAGCACATATTTCTAAGAGTCGTAAAAAGATATCATATTTGTTTTCAAATATGTATTGTTTGAACTTGGTTCTGTCTTGATTTGTTTTGGATGCCCTAGCCTTAGAAGAAAGGATGAAATCATAAATGTTTATGTTTGATTTAATAAATTGGACTTTGAATTGATAGGATAAATGGAACTTGAAATTGATTGATTGTATAAACTAAACTTGGAATAGATTAGAGAAATTGGACTTGGAGTTAAAATGAATTGAATTTAAAAATTGGATTTCAAACTTGGAAGTTGAAGTTAAAATGTGGAATAGTGAATTGGGCATAGTAATATGGGAATAGTGACCTAGGAATAGTGATATGAGAATATCAACCTAGGAATAATGACTTGGGAATAGTGACCAAGGAATTAAATTTAAATAAAAATGGGTAGTATAAAAACATGGTTTAGAGAAGAGGCGTATTCATTTGGATGGTATGACATAGATAAATTATAATAAGATAATGATTATAAATGAAAGATTACTAACCCAAAAAAAGGGAAGAGTAACGCCTTGTTGTGTAAATGAATAAGGACTATGTCTTAGATGAGGTTTGATTTGAAACTTGGTTTGGATATTTATTTTTGGATGAGGTTTAAAATTAAGTTTGGGTTTCAAACATAAACATCACGTGGTATGCACAAGGAAGTTTTTTTACACAAGAACACAAGTCCTACTTTAAACTTATCACACATAGAAAAAAATGGATAAAGCTAGGCAAAAGGTCTTGAATAACTTTTAGGCCTTCCTTAAAAAATGTTAGTCTTTAATCTTAGATACGATAAAATATTTTAGATAAATAACTATGGATGATTCTATTATTATCATAGCACACTAAATCTAGTTTCAAGCAATGCATGGAAAGCAACTTCATGGTGCTAACTTCCAATCATTGCACCAAAGTTGAATGACAAATAGGCTTACCTAAGCTGAAATTTTAAACATGGATCATCTAGTGGTTATGATATAAAATCCATGATAGGTGGTATATGGGCATGAAGTTTGTCAATAAGGAGATCTAAAATTAGGCAATCCACAGGAGGGGTCTTGTTCCCATTGTAATTGTGCTAGCCCTGCATTCTAAAAGTAACAACATTCCTATATTTTGGATTCTTTGAGGGTACCACATGGTGACCTTGAGTATTGAAATAACCTCCCTAGGGTTTTTATATCACATGAACGAGTGTAAACACAACCACTAGGTTAAAATATAAGTGGTAACACTCCTCAATTTATATACCCCATTGCATAATTAGGGTTTGGTACAATACTAGGTGATGAAATCCTAGATTAAAGCACCCATAAAGACTCACATGAAGGTAGCAACATCTACCCTATATATCTTAAATGAAAAATAAGGGTATCACCATTTTGATTCATAGGAATCCCTGAAAGGGCAAGTTAAGAGCATAGTAAGTGAATCGTTGGGATAAAAACAAATTAAAATATTGCATTTTTGGGTCACCTAAATGGGGAGAGCATACACGCAAAGGTCCTTCACAAAAAAAATATAGACAAGAATCATATAATGATTTAATATCATGGCAATTATCTCCTTTTCCAATGAATAATTCAAACTTTGAAGCAAAAAATTCATGTAAGAAGAGGGTAAGAAATAAACTCATAATCCAAGGGGTTAAGTAAAACATAATATAAAGTGACCCTAGTAATTGAATTTTGAGACCCTTGAGAAAATAATTAATTTGTTTTTAAACATCATGCAAGGTTAACATCATATTGGACATGTTAGGAGTTGAAGAGAAGTGGCGATAGAATAGGTGGGAATAGAATAAATTTCAAAAAATTTAATTGAGAAACATTGTAAAAAAGATATGAGAGGTGAGAGTAATGTTGAGATGGTTGAGTAATTTCTAGAAGAATTAAAATCATTTTGAGAAGGAAGAGAAACATCAACAAGAGTCAAAGGGACAAAAACATTAGGGGAATAGTTTCCAAATAAAGTGGGGATGTGACCATATCATTAAGCATATAAAGGTGCATATTTTTATCTTCATTGTTCCCATTAAAATATCTATTATTCACTATGTAGGGTATAAATTGGAATGTTGGTTCAATTGGAAGATCTTGACCTAGGATTTGTCAATGGATAACTTTCAACACATATAACATTGTATATATGTGTTTAGGATTAATTTGAATATGTTTTCAAAATATAATAAGTTTGTGAGATCTATCATTTTAATTATGATGATTAATATAAGTAACATTAAAAGTTTGAGATCTATTGAAAACATTATCATTCAAAGGGATTTTAACATCATTTTTAATATAACATACAATAATAGAAGGAACATCAACATCATTGAAAGATATCATTTTTTAAAAAAGATTTAACTGAATGAATTTCAACAAAATAAATAAGTTTGTAATTTAATAGAGAATTTATTCTAGTTAAGATCATATATCTAATCACTTTAGGTGATATAATATGGAAAGATATATAAAATGTGCACACCCTATAATTTGAATGATATGCAAACATAATAAACTAAAATTTGAAGAAAGCACACAAGAAATACGGATAATAATTAAAAATCAATAAAATAAATCCTATAATAATTGTATTAAAATAATATCTAACTTCAAGGGGTGTAAAAGAATACATATTTACTAAAATATAATAAAGGAAAAATAGTGTCACATCAAAATGTACTACATATACTTTACAACATATAAATAGATCTAACCACATTTAGTCTAGTGAATATTTTAGAATAAATATTAAATAAAAAGAGAGGGTTTTAGAATAATATTTGAAATATTTTTAAGTGGAAATAGATAATTAGAATCAAGTCTAAAAGGTGAGATGGACAAAACCAAAAAAAAGTTATCAAAAGTCAACATCAAAATTAATATTAAAAATAAGATGATAAAATGTATACTCTTTGAGACATTTAACATACATGACTCTTAAAGTAATACGATATATGTTTGTGCATTTGACATACATCACTACCAAAAAACCCACAATATAAGTTTACATAAAGACACCCACAATATACGTTTACACATTTGGCATACATGAATACATGGCACCCAAATCAAAACATTAGATAAAGGATCACTTTTTCTAATAAACTCTAGTAATAAAAATTCATAAGATTCTTAAGGGGTTTAGTAAATACATTAAAAATAGTTTTTTTTTGGAGTTTAAAAAAATAAAAAGGGGTTTGATGTGTCACTTATTAGTTTCAGAGGGTAACTATTAGTTTCGAAGGGTAATTTTATGATTCATTTTGTTTTAACTTGAAATTAATCTTTACATTGTTGACCAATTAAATGGAATTGATTTGTGTGCCAAAAAATATGTAAATATGACTTGCAAGTTGTTTAATAAATTTATAGAAAAATATTATTTTTTGAAAGTTGATTGGATGAAATATTTTTATGTTATTGGGAGTTTCACATTAATTGAGGTAGTGGTTTTAATTCAATGTTGTGACAACCATATTTTTTGGGATCAAAGTGTAGGGAATCCATCATCTATATAGTTTTACACAACTAATATTTAAAATTTTCAGTCATTATCAATGCATGATGCAGCTACTCTTGTTATTGATATTGAATGCATATCCAAAAAATATTATAATTTTTTTAATAAAGTTTGGCTCTTACATGATAACAATAGAATGATGAAAAGAAGAAATAAGTGATAATATTTATACTGGTGTAGTTGAAAGTCACATATTATTGTATGGTGCAATGCTCAAGTCTCAAACCCTTTCCTCATTAGTAGTCTCAGCCTTAGCTTATTGACATTTTGAAATATTGTTGTAGGTGTATAGATATTGTAAGTTTCACTCTGTAGAATTTTCATGTATTGGGACGAGGCCTTAATCCCTTTACCATAGCCAAATATTCTAAGAAAAATTCTCTATTATAGGGTTTGATTGCATTATAATTTTTTATTTGGAGGCAAAATTGGCAAACTCTTAGAGGCTATTATGGTTTCAACTAGTATTTTGTTGACCATATTTAATTTTATTTTGGAAAAATAAAATCAACTTGTTGAATTAGATTTAGGTTGAATATTTAATTTTTTTTTTTTGATTTAGAGTCAATTTTCTCTCCATATTATTTCCTTCTCCCTTGATTATGTCATAAATTTGTCTGTGGCATATTTATCTTTTAGGTTTTTAGTAAATCCACTAGTGTAAAATTTCTCTCTTGCAACTGGTCTAACAAATTTTCTAATTGTATACGAATATCCTATGGTTATACAATAAATTTTATATTTAAAATAGTGTTTTAACATGATAAGATGGTTGGAATTTGAAATTAGTAAGCTTGAATACAAATAGGGTAGCTAAGAATTAGAGGGATGTTTTTATATAGATAGTTTTGGTGATAATTATGCTCTATGTTATTCCTTACAGGTCTGGACTCTAGAAAGGGACACTGTGGCCCTCTTACTATGTCTCTATAGTGATATCTCATAATCCCTTATGATGTGTTTCATAGGAGTCATATAATCCTTCCAAAGCTAACACATTATTTTTACTATATGTGGGCTATATTTCCGTGGCTAATATTTTAATGCACACATGTAAGTCATGAGAGTAGACATGCATAACAAATGAAGATTTTCAATTATTGAAGAATCTATTTTAAATCATTCACATGTGCTGCACTCAATCAGGATCACAAAGGTAGCGAAATGTGAAATGATGCCTTCTATCACCTTGATTAAGGATCTCAATATCAAGTATATCCTATTTTTTTACTTTTTAGGGTTTGCTTCATCTCAAGTTCCCAATAATTACATAATAATATATCTTCTATAATCTTCAACACACTAAGTTTTGTTGAACATTTGAAATTATTTCTTTAATGCCAAATTTAAAAGCCTTGCCATTAAAAGTTATTGATATTATATTTGTCTACCATCTATGAAAATGGCACCAATAAAATTATACTCTTTTACTCACTTGGAAGAAGGTAAAACCTTTATTTTTTTAACATTATTTTTTTAATATAAATGTGATTAGAATCTTAGATATGGTGACACTAATCTTTTTGCCTTAGGGCTATTATTGATCAATTTCTCCATCCAATTGTTTGAATGTGAAAATTTATAATAAACTAATTGTTGTTACATGTATATCCATCATTGAACCTTTCTTATCTTCACAAGAGCATGGTTTTACACTGTAGGCTTTAGAAAACACATTTTTATTACTATACTAATGTAATATTTCCTTTCACTTGATTCAATATTGACAAGGGATATAGTATTTTTTAATGTGGATTTGATGCATGATCATATTATTCATTTAAGGAATTTCAACACTGATATCTGGTGCAAAAATTGATGTTTTGATAGAAGTGGTCCCTCTCAACACATTTATGTAAAATGAATGATTTATATGGTAGTTAAATCATTTTATCCATGATAATCACATGCTAAGTATATTAAGGCTACAATTTTATTAACCATATCCTAATGATTAAGTATATTAGGATATGGTTTAAAAAGCTACTTTATTAACCATGTCATAATGATTTAGCTTGAGACAAGGCCCTATAAGAGTGATATGGAATGTCCTAATGGTAGTTTTGATATTTCTTGCTTACTAGTTCATCTTCTAGCTCTGGTGCATTCTCTAAGATGCTTAACAGTGACTTTTTTTTGTCTTTTTCTTTTTTTACATGTTAAGAACAATAATATTGAAAGGAAACAAAAATTATCCCATGATTTTTCAAATCCATGCTTATGCCACTCCTTGATAGTTTTCCATTCTAGTCCTTTGTATTGTAGAAAATAAACATGGTCTTAAACAATGGGGAAGGGCTGAATGAAAAGTTTGGCTACCCATTTAACATCTCTAGGGACATTGTGTCATGTACAGTGATACTAAATATGTATTTGATAATTTTAAATTTTACATATAGAAACATGAATGTACATTTAGTGTATACCCATTATAATTTTTTAAATAAAAATTAATTTGATTCAAATCAATAACATCAAATTTAGCTTCTGCTTGTCATAGAGACTTGGCACCCGACACCCTTATTTTCTAAGTAATATATCATTTTTGTTGTATTATTTCTTATCCTATCCTATCATATTATTTTGTCTCTCTTGGTTGTCACATAATATGCCATATTTAAAAAAAAAAATTGAGTTGTCAAACATCAAAATTTGAGTGATATTAAAATTTCCGTCATCTTGAAAGAGTGGAAATTTAGAGAGAACATTATAAAGAAAAAATTGAAAAAAACATCCAAATTTTAACGCTACCTAATTATGAGTGTCAAAATTTTAATTTTAATAAAGAATTAAAAATTTAAAGAAAATGGACTTTTGAATAAAAAGACAAACATTTCAAATTAACAACACATTGAAAGTACCCAAGTTCTTGAAATCTAGTGTTGGAGTGAGAGTATCTCTCTATGCACTTTAATGGGTTATTAGAATAAAAAGTATTGAATTATTATCAATCATAGTCGTATGAAAATCATTTTTTGAAATAAAAAATAAAAAAATAATTTATTAAAAATTTAATATCTAATTTTTATAATAGATTATTTTTTGAAATTAATAGAGCATTTGTTATTTTAGATCATTATTATTTTTTTAATAGAATAAAAAATTATTATTAAATTTTACTTGTACTCTTATTATGTAAGAGGTGTACTCCTACAAGATTTGAACTTGTGACTTTCCTTTTTAAAATAGAAATTCTTCACCATTACACCAACTTAAATATATAATTACACATTAACTTTTTTGATCTCCAACACTTTTTGTCTTTCAAATGGAAGTGTAGGATTCCATATTTTTCACTTGAGTCTAAAGTTTATATTCAAATTACAAAAAAAAATTATGGAAAGATGATAACACTAGCTACACAATGGTCCATTTTGTCTTCATTAACACTTAACCTATAAAATAAATTACTGATTTCAATTCCATGAGAATAAATAGATCAATAATTAATCAAACATAAAACCAAGCATCAATCAACTATACAATACTTTATTATTAGTAGTTGCCTCAAAGGTGCAAGTTATGTCATGTGGGGTGTAACTTGATGATTTTAAAAGTGGGCATTTGTAAGTGAAAGAGTGTAAATTACTAGGGGTATCACATGTGAAATGAATGATAGTTGAACTCATCTCATTTTTTGTGCATGAAACATTAAGCAAAAATAATATGATATATTTATAGTGGAGGTGATGGTGGAAAATGATGTGGTGTATTAATTCATACGGTGTTGACATGAGTTGTGTATGAAGGATACATCATGTTTCACAATGAACTTGACTAATGAAGAAGTGGTAAACAAGGGAAATACCTTACAAAACTTCAAATCCCAATGAGAGATTTCAAGGTGAGCTAGGTAGCATTGGTGTGGTAGGGTGTTTTGAGTAATGGACTTGAAGAAGCTTGAGTATATACATGTGAAAAGTTAAATGGCATATAACATATGTCTACTTTAATTATATGAACCAAATTAAATTAATTTAAAACTAATTAGACAAAAAATGAAAAGGCTTATTCAATAAAATATGTTTCTTGTATAATCTAATCGGTCAATGTAAGATGCCATATGTAAGATATGGATACAAAATTTTCAATGTTTTTTATTATATTTATAAATAACACTAATACCATTAATTGTATTCGTAACAATAAAACTCATTTATCTTTATTCGGTGAATAGAGAGGCAAAATTGCCACCAGGAGTAAGCAATTTTAAGTTGTCGGGTGGACCTGGGTTCAAATCCCCACCAAGTTTTGCATTCTCTCTCCAAACGCTAAGCCAGTATGATGAATTATATATATATATATATATATATATAACCAATTTTAATATTCAATAAATTATAATATTATAATATATTATAAAAAATAATATATTATTATATAATATAAATTTAATAATATATCATATTATATTTAATATATTATACTACTAATAATATTTATATTATATATATGAAGCAATTATACATTATTATGAAACAAACATTTGTATATTGTCTTACACAAATTTTTTTCCTCTTCACTTTCAATGGGTTTTCATTATCAAATCATTTCCTCAAACTCAATGGGATTTTGAGTTTGTTTCTAATGGAGGAGAATAGAAAATGTAGTGTGGAAGATTTTTTTTGATCACAAGAATACTGAGAATGTAATGATTCTATCATTTTATAGTAATTCATGTGAAGAAGGAAAGGTAGGGGATATGTCTAGCATTTAAAAACACCAAGATTAAGAAGACGGAGTATGAAATCCCAATGCCTTGATAATATTTTAGCTTTCAATAAAACAATTATCGAGATCAACTCACCACTTGAATGAATGAATGAGTTGACCCATATATGAATATGAATCCCTTACCTATTCAATATTGCAATTAGGTAATATTATAATGTTTATGTATACTAAGTATTGATTCCACTTATTTTCATGATAAATATTAAATATAAATGAGCTCATGAAAATGAGCTCTCTTTATTCAATAATAGTTGTTATGTGTGGTCAATTTTACCATTCCAGTCTTTCTCGCATTATTCATGTGATTACACTTTGCATAAATAATGAGAATCTAATAGGTATAAGATTTTAAACACAAACAACATTACTTGTGTAGTAGCCCTTTTCTTTTCAATTTTAATCTTGAGTAATGGTAGGAAGTAGGTGATGCACAAATGATCATCGATAATAGAGATCCTCTATTAAGTAGTCATATGAGCCATAAATAGATTGTGTGTTTGTTTGATCTCTTGTGACCTGTAAAGATTATTTATTATGTTATTTTTTAAAATTATTCTCTAAGTTAATACATGAATATTTTTACATATCTATGTTAGGAAATCATGCTCTCTACAATAATATAAAAATAACATAATGCAATAACATAGATAATTAAATAGACAAAATACCTAACATGCATAAGATAAAACACAAGATTTATGTGGTAAAACCTTAGCAAAGCTAAGGAAACATCCATGCTATAAGGTATCAATATTTATTAATTTCAAGCTAAATAAATTACATGAAAACTCATTGTGTAGATTACATGCGAACTCCAAAAAGATAAATATGGATTTAATTAGCAAAGCACTGTAAGGATTTCTCCTAAAAATAGAATATAAAAATTCCATTAGGACTCTCCTTATAAAAATAGAATCCAGTAGAATTCATCTTCCTAGAAACAACCCTAGACCTTCTTGCGATAATAGGGGGGCGTTGCCCCTAGCCCCCTGTCAAGGAGTGGGATATAAACCATGTCACAAAAGGATATAAAATTTGACTTTGTTGTCACATATCTAATAATCTATTATGTATAACATTACTTCCAAGTCTAGAAGAAGTTCATTGTTTTCTTAATTTAAAATCTAATGTACTTAATTCAGTTGAAAGATCTTGTTGAAATAAGTTATTTATTACCACTTATTGATGTACTTTTCTCAATGCTTGGATTTGAAATTGGTGAATTATGAACTTTCCTTTAGCTAAATGTTGATTGTGGATAGGTCACTCCTAATTGAGAAAATCCTTAAGAAACCTTGTCAGTGAAGAAATTAATTTTTGTAGATATATGTAATAAAAAAGTTTTGAGCTTCAAAGTTTAGAGTCATTTTGGATCTAAGATATATGTACTAACAAGTATAATTATTATTGTTTTAGTGTGGAATATTTTTATTATCACAAGAATATTGAGAATGTAATGATTCTATCATTTTCTAGTAATTCATGTGAAGAAGGAATTATAGAGGATATGTCTAGGATTAAAAAACACCAAGATAAAGAAGATGGAGTACCAAATATCAATTCCCTAATAAGATTTTGGCTTTCAATCAAACATTTCTCAAGATCAACTCACCACTTGAATGAATGAATGAGTCGATCCATATGTGAATATGAGTCCCTTATTAAATATTAAAATTACGTAATGTTATAATATTTACGTACACTAAGTATTGATTCCTCTTTTTTTCATAAGAAATATTAAAAACACATGAGATCATGAAAATGATCTCTCTTTATTCAATAACATATACTATATGTGGTTAACTTTATCATTCCATTCTTGCTTGCACTATTCATGTGATTTCACTTCGTATAACAAAGGGGAATCCAATAGGTTTAAGATTTGAAACCCAAATTTTTTTTTGTGTAACAAATATTTTAGTTTCTATTTTAATTTTGAATAATGGTAGGAAGTAGGTGATGCACATTCGATCATTGATAATGGAACTCCTCTAGTAGATGGTCATATGTGATCTATAAACTAGCATTGAAAACATGCCAAACTTTTACCAATGGATAATTTTGTCAAACACTCATTTTATTGAAATACTTAAAGGAATTGCAACAATGTTTTACCTTTAAAAAATGTGTTTATCTAGGTTGATCAAAATGGATCTCTAAACAGAATGAAATAAAGATGCAAGTTCATTCATTATCCATTCAACCATTTTTATAAACCCAAAGATTATAATTCTCCATTAAATTATCATAATTAAATAAATTTTCATTAAAAATTATTAATAAAAAAATCAAATGCAGAAAGTAATGCAAAATAATAGACAACTCATGACAACAAGGTTGATAACGGAGTTCACTTGTTGCTCAGGCTACGTCTCTGGGTTCGCTTAAAACATAAATCAATCCATTTTCATGAAATGAAAGTACATGGAAAAAATATTAAAATAGTCTAATGGATCATATAATATTTCATAAAAATCAACAATAGACCTTTGAAAAGTCTTGGTACTCATAGTTGAACTTTACACCTTCATATTGTGAAAGCAATCTTGTGTTCCTAAAGTTCTCCACCAAAAGTATCACTTAGAGGCTTTAAAAAATGGCTCAAAAAAACCAAAATAAAGAAAATACACATATCAATAGAAGTGTCTCAGAGTATAAAACAAATTTTGAGTTTACTTTGAAGTCTGAAAATACCTGTGGATGCCTCAAAACTAAGGTAGCGTGCAAACTAGGCTATATGCCTTAGCTACTCCACCTGATAATTAATGTTATATAAATAAAATATCATGGGTTTAAATCATATTTTAAATCCTAGGTGTAACCATTGGGAACTTATCCTTTTAGAGGATATGTCATGAGTTCGAATCCCAACTTAGTAAATACACGGCTAATGCTTAACATGGCATGTTTATCCCATATTGCTTGGGATATGGAACAATTTGTTAAATATAACCTTGGTCTACGTGGAGTATACCACAAAGTGGAATATGAATTATTAAATAATTATAATTGGTAAATGTGTCATCTCTCAATCCAATATTGGAAACCCATGAGCATTTGGTTTGAAATCTGAATCGATGAGCTGAAGCTGCCATGTGTCAACCGCTGGTTGGTCTATGTGTCACATTTCAACTAGACCTCTCTACCACATGTCAAATTATGACTTGAAATTTTATACCACATCCATGCCAAATTTAATTATTCTATTGGTGCCACTTCACCACTCTTTACTACCATGCCATCACTTTGACTAAGTTTGACCACAACTTTGACTGGTCATAACTTACATATATGGACTCAAATTTGGTCCATTCAAAATATGTTAGAAAGATCTCGATGATTTATACATCATGGAAATAATTCATAAACATTACATGATGATAAATTTTTTATTTTACCAGCTTTGATCACCTATTGACCTAAACTTTGACGAGCTACACTAAGAGTAAATGAGCTCTATTTTTTGAGTTTCACATATTATCAAAAAGCTATTGACAAGCTCTATGAAATGATAATGGTTTTAGGACAATTTGAGATCATTCCAAAAATTACCTCCAGATTACACCTCCCCACTAAGAAGGATTTTGGCCCACCAAAAGATGGTATCCAACTTGATCCTTTAAAATGCCAATTAGTTTTGAAGATACTCTGACAGGTCTTATCAGTCTACTCAGGTTCTACAATTGTGTCTACAATGCTAGGAATAATAGGTTGATCACAACTTCCATAATTAATCTACTATTACATGACCATCAATAGCCTCTACATAGAATTAGGATTCAGAATGTGATGATTTCCTCTGCTACATAGCTTCACAAGAGCCTCTACATAAATAATCCTAGTGATCTTTTCTACTTCAATGATCCTCTACATAGTTTTGAGATCCTGAATCTCCTCCTCTACTAATGATAATCTGCAACATATAAAATTATGGAACCTAGATCATAGCATAGAGATAAAAATGGCAATTTATGATTCATAACTCAAATTGTAAAGGCTTAAAAATAAAGGCATGAGTTACATTGAATCCTACAACTGCCAATAAGATCACACCATCCATCAACTATCTACCCATTATCACATCCTATAAGTGGTGAATTTATAAACTCTACAACAATCACCAATGAAACTACAAAACAAGTTTGTTAATGTAAAAAAAATACATTGATTGTTGTGACTATGTCACAATACACTACCTAGACATGGGTGTTAATATGCTAAACCACACTGGAAACAATAAAAATGTATAGTGTCTAGAATTTCAAACATTATCCAATAGGGTATTACAAATGCATCCAAAAATACATATGCCACAAATAGATGCATCCCAAAATAGTAGTTATTCTGAAACAAGTATTGCATTAAAAATGGATCCTACCCAATAACTTGTATACTGCTATCAATCCCCCAAGTTGATCAATGAGATGACTTCCTTAACTATATTAGGAACTCAAAATACTAAGCAAGGAGATTCAAATGGAGTTTCCTCAAATTTTCAAATATAAGAGGATCACTGAGCATGATAAAATTGTCTCTCAATTCCTCTTCATAAATATGAACTCCAAACACAGGGGTAACCAAAAAGCATGTTATTCATCAGTATCAACAATGCTATATAAATCTATCCATAAAAACAAATGATTTTTTATTATCCATATCAAAATAGAATGGACTCATCCGTGAACAATATATAGATAGATCCACGGTTATTCTATTCTTGATTAGTGGATTAAAAACTTCTTTTACCTTGTAAACCAATTTTTTCTTACCATTTTTTTAGATGGCTTGTTGGGTGAAGTTTCCATCATTTCTTAACCTAGTGTCCACTCATATGACAATGAGTGCAATAGTTCCTTTGTGTGGGTGAGGTTACCTATTTTACATTTCTCACCTGAGAGATATGAGATTGGTCTTTATCAACTACCTTGTTCTTGATGAATGGAATCAACTTCTTCATTAATGTCCCCTTCCAACAGTTGGCAATAGAATGGTTATACAATCCATAGAAAGTACAAGGGAAAGCATTTCATATTTTTTGAATATCAAAGCCAAATTTCTTAAATGGAAAGAGTGGATTAGAATTCTTACAGTTTTTCTCATGCTTATGATTATGATAGGAAGGCAGTGGTGGAATCTCATTACCTCTTCATTGTGTTCTCTTACCAAATCCATCCTGCAGTACTAGTGGTGTAGACTCTTTACTGTTGGAAGATTCTTCCCTAAATGGTTTTGGAACTTTATCCAATATCCACTTTATCACTAGTGTAACCCAGTCTTGCATTATGATACCTATGCTCTACCTATATTGGGTTAGCAATACCTTGGCTATTCTTACCAAGGCCTCTTCCATCAAAACCCATTTTCAATAGCAGTTTAGATCCAATGCCCTTAGTGTGTTTTTTAAAACTACCAAAAGTAATATCTAAAATTGAAGGGGAAATAGTACTACATCATGAACAACTTACAATGCAATCATCTGTCATAGTACCTACATCTGTAGTGGAAGGCAATTGGTGAAGACTATGTTTCTCTTCACTCTGTATTTGTGCCAAAATCTCATCCTTGAATTACAACTCAAATTTCAAATGAGCAATCTACTCATCCAAGGAGTACAACTGAGATCTTAAGAAAGCATTCTCTTCCTGGATCTACTAGTTAATCACTTGAAGCTCATCAAGCTTAGCTTTGTTTGACATCTTTCCCATGTTTTCCTATTTGTTACAAATAACCTATTTTCAAAAAATGCAAACTACAAATGTAATATCAAAAAGGCCAAATGTCTAAAAACTATTGGAAACCAAACAGAAAACACTGATATCAAATCCACATAATTAGAAGCTAACCCAACACCCTAACTACTCTGATACCAAAATCGATCCATAAATTGGCACTAAAAACATGCCAAAATTTTATCAATGGATACTTTTGTCAAAAACTCATTTTTTTGAAATACTCAAAGGAATTGCAACAATGTTTGACCTTTAAAAAATGTATTAATCTAGGTTGATCAAAATGGATCTCTAAACTGAATGAAATAAAGATGTAAGTTCATTCATTATCTATTCAACCATTTTTGTAGATTTGAAGATTCCAATTCTCTGTTAAATTGTCACAATTAACTAACTTTACATTCAAAATGATTAATAATGAAATCAAATTTAGAAAAGAATGGAAAATAATAGACAACTCATGATAACAAGGTTGATAGAGTTCACCCACTGCTCGGGCTACATCTCTGGGTTTGCTTAAACCATGAACTAATCCATTTTCTTGAAATGCAAGTACATGGACAAAAGATTAAAATAGTCTAATGTATCCTATAAGACTACATATAACTCAATAATAGACCTTCAAATTTTTTTGGTACTCACAGTCAAACTTTCCACCTTCTTGTTGTGACATTAATCTCACATTCTTGAAGTTCTCTGCCAAAATTCTCACTTAAAGGCTTTAAAAACTAGCTCAAATTAACTCAAATAAAGAAATTCACATATCAATATAAGCATCCTAGAGTCTATAACAACTCTCTAGTTTACTTTGTAGTCTGAAAACACGTGTGGATGCCTCAAAACTGAGGTAGAGTGTAAACTCGTCTATATGCCTTAGCTACTCAACCAGTTAATTATTATTGTAAAAATACAATATCACAGGTTTAAGTAGTATTTGCACACCTGGTGTAATATTTGGGCACTTGTCCTTTTAAATTATAGGTCATAGGGTCAAATCCCAACTTAGTAAATACACAACTAATGCTTAACATGACATGTTTATCCATATTGCTTGGGATATGGAATAGTTTGTTAAATATAACCTTGGTCCACATGGAGTATAGCACCAAGTGGAATATGAATTTTTCAATACTTAGAATTGATAAATCTCAATTTAATATTGGAAATCTATCAGCATTTAGTTGGAAATTTGACTTGATGAGATGGAGTTGCCATGTGTCAACCACTAGTTGGTCCATGTGTCACATTTAAACTAGACCTCTCTACCACATGTCAAATTATGACTTGAGATTTTATGCCATGTCCATGCCACATGTTAGTCTTCTATTTATGCCAAATCACCATTCTTTACACCATGTCATCACTTTGACCAAGTTTCACAACTTTAACTGGTCATAACCTACACATATAGACTCGGATTTGGTCTATTTAAAATGAATCAAAAATCTCTAGATAAGCTCTACATCATGGAAATAGTTCAAAAACATTACATCATGATCAATTTTTTAGTTGACCAGCTTTTTCTTCCTATTGACCCAAACATTGATTAGCTACACCAAGAGCAAATAAACTCTGTTTCTTGAGTTTCACATACCGTTAGAAAGCTCTCGATAAGCTCTATGCAATGGTGGTGGTTTTAGGACCATTTGAAATCATTAAAATTTTAACCTCTGGATCAATATGATCCATAGATAGATTATGTATTTATTTGATCTCTCTTGACCTATAATATATGATTTCTTATGTTGTTTAGTTCAAATTATTCTCTAAATTAATATAGTAAGAGTTTAGTGTATATATTATATATAACATTACTTCCAAGTCTAAAAGAGGTTCTTTATTTTTTTAATTTAAAATATAATGTACTTATTTACTTTAGGTTGAAGGATCTTGTTGAAAAACCTTATTTATTATGAAGTTTCTAGATGTGAAATTTTATATGCTTTGCTCAATGCTTGGATTTGAAAGGCATGAATTATGAACTTTCCTTTAGGTAAATGTTGATTGTGGATAGGTCACCCCTAATTGAGAAAATACTTAAGCAACCTTGTTAGTGAGTAAATTAATTTTGTATCTATATGTAATAAAAAAATTTTGAGCTTCAAAGTTTAGAGTCATTTTGGGTCTAAGCTTATGTACTAACAAGTAAAATTATTATTAAATGTTATTGTTTTAGTGTGGAAGATTTTTATGATCACAAGAATATAGAGAATGTAATGATTATGTCATTTTATAGTAATTCATATGAATAAGGAAAGGTAGGGGATATGTCTAGGATTAAAAAACACCAATATTAAGAAGATGGAGGATGAAATCTCAATGCCATGAGAATATTTTGGCCTTCAATCAAATAGTTCTCAAGATTGACTTGCCACTTGAATAAATGAATGAGTTAATCCATAGGTGAATATGAATCTCTTACCTATTTAGTATTGTAATTAATTAATGTTATAATATTTAATTACACTAAGTATTAATTCCTCTTATTTTCATGATTAATATAAAATATGTGTGAGCTCATGAAAATGATATCTCATTATTCGATAATATCTGCTATGTATGGTTAACTTTATCATTCCATTCTTGATCACACTATTCATGTGATTTCACTTTGACTAAAAAAGGGAAATCCAATAGGTTTAAGATTGAAACCCAAACAACATTGCCTATGTAACAACACTTTTCTTTTATATTTTAAGCTTGAATAACGATAGGAAGCAAGCGATGCATAGATGATCATTGATAATGGAGCTCCTCTAGTAGGTGGTCATATGATCCATAGATATATTGTGTATTTGTTTGATCTCTCTTTAAATATAATATATGATTCATTATGTTGTTTAGTTCAAATTATTTTCTAATTTAATATAGGAAGAGTTTAGTGCATCTATTGTGTATAATATTACTTCTAAGTCTAAAAAGGGTTCCTTATTTTATTAATTTAAAATCTGATGTACTTACTTACTTTAGGTTCAAGGATATTATTGAAATAAATTATTTATTTGCACTTCTAGATGTGGAATTGGACGTGCTTCACTCAATGCTTGGATTTGAAAGGGGGTGAATTGTGAACTTTACTTTAGGTAAATGTTGATTGTGGAAAGGTCACTCCTAGTTGATCAAATCCTTAAGAAACCTTGTTAGTGAAGAAATTAATTTTGTAACTATATGTAATTGAAAATTTTTGAGCTTAAAATTTTGGAGTCAATTTGGATTTGAGATATATCTAATAACAAGTATAATTATTATTAAATGTTGCACACATACAAACCAACACACACACACACACATGCATACATGTGTGTGTGTGTACACACACATATATACATATATATGTATGTATATGTATATATAAGTATGTATGTATGTATGTATGTATGTATGTGTGTGTGTGTGTATTTATGTACACACACACACACACACACACACACACACACACACACACACAAATTTTATTCATAAATTATATGTAATCAAATATATAATAAAAATATTATTGTTTTTTTTAATAGATACTCAGGTTGGTGGGTCCCATGACCTATAATAAAGGAGAATACCAAAAAACAAAGAACATAAACCATCAACCATATGGTCAAAAACCCAAGGCAAGCATGGTCATGGTATCGGATATGACACAACAAGACAAGGAAACTAAATAATAGACTAAAAGAAAGATATAACCAATACAACTAAATCCCTCCCTTATCCTCTTTATTGTGAGAGTGAAGTATTTTAGAGGGAGGATTAGGATTAAAACACCCTTTTTTATAACTTATCATGATAGTCCAATCTCTTATTTACATAAATTCCCTAAAACTACAATAAAAGAAATACACGTATCAATTGATGAGACTCTAGAAGTATTATTCCTACTATTTAAATCCATAATAAGAGTTCTAACTATTTCATCATCCTTAGTTATCTTAGAGGATAGAGATGGAGACACAATAAGAGACAAATGATCTTTAAGATCCTCCTCTTGACTAGTTTCTACAACTACTCTTAATGGCTTAACAAGAATGCTACCTAGAAAAATTGTAAGAAGATCATCACATGCATCCTTCCATCATGAAGAATCCACTTTATGCTTTGAGCTTTGGAAAGATATGACCAACTAACTAGTTTTGAATCATTTTTGACACCTAAATGGTAGCCCCTCATAATCAAGGGTTTGAGACAAGCACTAGCCATTGACTCTCAATTTAATCACTATTAGAAGGTCCTAGGAGATATACAAATAAACAAGAATACTAGAAAAGGTGGTACAGGAGAAGTAAGAGGTAGAAGCTTCAATGTCCAACATGTCACCCAAGGTTCCAAAAATAACTGATAAGTAAGAATCAGCCCAAAACTAGAGAGGAAGGTATGGAAGCTAAACTCAGATGGGTCTGATGGAGAGGTTTTCAACCAGAAGGTTAAAATTAGGAGTAAAGGTTTTATAAATAGAAGGTGCTGATCCCAACTTAAAGATTTGGATTAAATGACATTATTATGATCAACAATACTATAAAAGACCACAATAAAGAATCCTCTAACACCAGGGTAGAGTTTCATGTTGTCTTCCAAAATAGGATGCCTTCAATCAAAGATACATTGATTATGATAGGAAGAGGTGATGCACAAATGATTATTGATAATAGAGCTCCTCTAGTAGGTGGTCATATGATCCATATATATATATATATATTGTGTCTTTGGTTGATCTCTCTTTACATATAAAAGGTGATTTTGTATGTTGTTTAGTTTAAATTATTTTTTAAATTGATACAATAAGCATTTAGCATATCTATTATGTATAACATTACTTCCAAGTCTGAAAGAGGTTCCTTATTTTCTTGATTTAAAATTTGATGTACTTAATTTAGGTTGAAGGATCTTGTTGAAACAACTTATTGTTTGCCACTTATAGATGTAAAATTAGACATGATTCACTTAATGCTTGGATTTGAAAGGGGGTGAATCGTGAACTTTCATTTAGGTAAATGTTGATTGTGGATAGGTCATTCCTAGTTGAGAAAATACTTATGAAACCTTGTTAGTGAATAAATTAATTTTGTAACTATATGCAATTAAAATTTTTTGAGCTTCAAATTTAGGAGTCATTTTGGATTTCAAATATATGTAATAACAAGTATAATTATTATTAAATGTTACACACACATATGTATATAGATGTGTGTGTGTGTGTGTGTGTGTGTGTGTGTGTGTGTGTGTGTGTGTGTGTGTGTGTGTGTGTGTGTGTGTGTGTGTGTGTGTGTGTGTGTGTGTGTGTGTGTGTGTGTGTGTGTGTGTGTGTATCTGTTTATGTGTGTGTGTATATACATACATATGTATGTATATATATATATATCTATGTGCATGTGTATATAGACACACACACATGTATATAGATATATATGTGTATGTATGTGTGTGTATGTATATATATATGTATGTGTGTGTGTGTGTGTGTGTGTGGGGGGGGAAGCACAAACACTGAAGGGGGGATGGTGAATAGGTGTCTCAAAACATTATTTCAATTCCTCCTTAGCATTCATGAACTATCACATCAACATATATAACAAACAATGTATACAAAATCACCCATACAAGCATGTAAATAGATTACATAAGACAACACATCATATACATGGGAAAGATTCAAGGAGAAGAAAACCCATTGATCCATGTAAATGGAATACAGTCATATAATTCAAAATATCATAATTTGGTTGAGCACCAACTCCACATGGAGCACCAACCTTAACTAGTTAAGCACCAACTTAGCTAGGCTTTAGCAAACACGAACTTGCAAGGAGTCACCAACCCCCTAGATGACTCAGCACCAACCCAACCACCTAATTTATTTTATCACCTTCATAACACTATGTTTCTCACAAAACTGATGATGATCACCTTCTTTAAATCTTCTCTCTCTTCTACCCCTCGCAAATTATCTTCTAAGCTTCTTCGCTCAACTAGTCCTCTTCTTTACTTGATTAGGTCATATGAACTTGATTTACATAAATAAAACCTCTATAAAATATTCATCACAATTTTTATACACTCTTTAGATGGTCTACAAGACCTCCTTCTGCTTACCAATGTGTTATTTCATTCGCATCCACTTTCTATTTTCAAATATGCCTAAAACTACCTTGTATATATATATATATATATATATATAAGCCTCTTGGACATATACTTTTTCACACTTGGATTAACCTTAAAATAGGTCTTATAACACATTTCATACATGAACCAATCATTATAATAGGTCATCCTCAACTTGAAAGAACAAAACCTCTTTTAGGCCTTAAGGAGACCTAATTCAATTAAGCCTTCATTAGCACACATTACTATTTGATCTTGTTGGAACAATTTTAAGATCCAAACATGATAGGAATAGTTCATATACCACTCAAATAGACTCTCATTAAGCTCAAATTAAGTCCATGATAGTTTCTAGCTTCAACCACCACTTGAATCACACCATTAGTACTATTCACAATTATGTGTAGTCATATAAAATGCAAAAATTGGTAACTTGAGCATGGCTAAAGACACCCAATCCATAGGTCCCTCTTGCTTGCTCTCTATACCCTCTTGGGCTTATTTTCACTGATTCTCGATCATCTGTGGCCTTTTGAACTTGATCCCAATTGAGCTAGGACCCTCTCTTCATGACCAATCCATCCCCCTAGGTCTCATTTGCCCAGGATAATAGAACCAAATTTGTATAGTAGCCTTGCACCCTAGGGTATCCCCTTTTTAGCACTCATATCCAATCATATTTTGATCTTAGATTACTATTTTTCCCTGATTCCTCTTATCCATTATGTTGGCCTAACATGAATTCATTTAACCCATGACCAATAGATCCATATATAAGCCCATTCAAAGATCATTTGGAAAGGGTTGGCAAGTATCATTCAAGAATACAAGCAAGACCACTCGAGCAATCTTCCCTATTATTTGCATACAACCAACCTATACACTTTCAAGCTAAATCAAGCCTTTAGACTAGTCCATAGGCATCTCAAGCATGCCTAGTTTGATCATTTCTTGCATTTCATTCACTATTACACCAAGCACTCTTAAAGGGATAACTACATATGGATTGATCCCTCCTTGGAGTATTAGTATGTAGGCAGCATGCTGACACATGGGGTGTGAAACATGTCCAGTGCATCTTACACACACTAACCAATTTTTGCTATTTGACCAAGTTCATTCATTTGTATAAAAAAGATAAGTACACAAAGAATCAACACTACAAGGAGCTCTATCAATAGTGAAGACTTTAAATTTGGTAGACAGGCTCACACTAAACAGACAAACAAAACCAAAAAACTCAGATCTTGAGGATAATAATGCCAAGGTAGGACTACAACATCAAAGCCTAAGGTGTCTAGTTTTGGTGCTCCTACCCAATTAGAAAATGAAGTCTAGGATCCTATTTGTAACACCATCCTAGTCCTATACCTAAATTTATAGACCATGTCTCAGTCAAAATAGTCCAAAATAAGCTAAGTTACATTTTTCCTTGCTCTCTTACTATTTTTAGAAAGGTCAAATTGAAATTCAATTTCACAAATTAGTAGCTATAATTAGGAATATTATTTACTAATTTTCTCTACTTGGACTTGTTTATTAAATAGGAATAAAACTCTATTATTCCTAAAAATAACAAATCATTTGGTGAACCTGACTTTGAATTTTGTATAAAAAACCTAGGGTAAATTCCTAGCTAGTTTTTTTTCCATTAATTTTTGAATTTTTTTCTGAATATTAAAATAAAAAATTCCTCTCAAATTTTAAAATTTTATAGTAAATTTTAAAATAAATTTATTTCAAACCCTAGTTGCATACACTAAGTCCCAATAATTTTCTAGCATTAATCCAATAATTTTCTGATTTTTTGCTTGCACATATAAATCAATAATTTTTCTCAAATTTTAAAATTTTGTAGTAAATTTTAAAATAAATTAATTTTAAACCCTAGTTGCATCAACTAGCTCCTAGTAATTTTCCAATCATTTTATAAATAATTAGTTACTTATTAAAATCAAAAAATCACTTCAAATTTCAAAATTTCATAGTAATTTTCAAAAAATTATTTTCCTCAAAACCCTAGTTCCATCTACTACGTCCCATTAAATCAAACACTTTCCCATAAATTTATAAAATTTTACTTGCATAATTAACTTAGAAATTTAATAGCAATTTAAAAAATTCATAGTATTTTGCAAAAATATTTTTGAACAATCCCTAGTTGCATGTACTAGCTCCTATTTTGCTTCTTGAGGTATCACCTTACATGTTTACCAGCTCAGTATCCTTTTTGTGCAAATTTCAATTCATTATTTTTAGGGCCTTGCATTTTTTATATTCAGTACTTTCCATTTCTAACATATTTCTGATTAACACTTATTTCAAAACATTTAAACACATTTCAAATTGTTTTCCTACTTTAACAATGGCCCAATATACCAGTTTTGATGAAACTGATAAAAGAGAAGTTAAATAACTCTTAACTAAACATTCAAATATGAAAGATAACATGCTTATAATTCTATAAGAGAACAATAAAAATTGAATAATGGTTAATCTTCTCAAACCACAGAGCAACCAATTGCAAGTGACACTACAAGGGCAACTATGTCTCAACAACCCCCTATAGCAGCCCAACCTGCCTCTATGCCACCAATTATAGCTAGTACATCCCTATCTTTTGATGTGGTAGCCTTTTTGCAAGAGATAAGATATCTTCAATCCAAGGTGATACATATTGAGTAAGGTGCCACTAGACCTATGCAGGCTTTGAATTCTTTTGCTCTTCTACATACACCATTGGGACATCACATTACCTCTACACCCTTGCCATAAGGTTTTGTTCAACCCAAACTTACTATTTATGATGGCAAGGGTGATCTTGAGACACATTTAATATTTTTTCATGCAACATGCTTGGATTATGTACCAAATGATTGGTTACTTACCGAGTTATTTCCATAGAGTCTAAAGGATTATGCTTTACAATAGTTTTATAGTCTACTGAATCAGTCGGTCAATGCATTCAATCTTTTAACTGACATGTTCCTAGCACACTTCAATATCAACAGTGGTGATAATATTTCATATGCTCAAATTTCTTAATAGAAACAATGACCAAATGAGCATCTCATAGATTATGTTCTTTGGTATAAGACCATCTTGGTTATTTACCAAATGAGCATCTCATAGATTATGTACCAAATGATTGGTTACTTACCAAATTATTTCCATAGAGTCTAAAGGATTATGCTTTACAATAGTACTATAGTCTACTAAATCAGTCGGTCAATGCATTCAATCCTTTAACTGACATGTTCCTAGCACACTTCAATATCAACAGTGGTGATAATATTTCATATGCTCAAATTTCTCAATAGAAACAATGACCAAATGAGCATCTCATAGATTATGTTCTTTGGTATAAGACCATCTTGGCTAAGATGACTAGCCCCATGGTAGATTAGGAGTTATAGGACCTTTTAAAACAAAGTCTTATACCAACACTTCATGAATCAATCATGTTCAAAAGATTATCTTCCTTCACTGAATTGTGTCACACATTAAAGGAAAGAGAAGTCAAACTAATTTCAATGGCAAACTAAAGTACACCAATACATCAGACACAACTAATAAGAGTAACAACAAAGTCCCATACAAGGTCAAATTCAATGATACTAAAGGGTAGAATCCACCTAAAGTGAATGTGGCTTCAGATTTTCCTCAACAAATAGTTTCATTAGCACCCACTTGGCATACTTTCTCACATCTTCTAGTTTCTCCAACTAGGGTTTTACAATAGCTTTTAGATTTTAATATCATATATCTCCCTCCTATTCATGAAGTTGATCCAACAAAGCCTCTTTCAAAGGGATATGATCAACATGCATTTTATGACTACCATAGGGCACCAATCCATACAACAAACATATGCATTAGTTTAAAGCACAATATACATGACCTAATGGATTCAAACACTATTGATATTGGCACTTAAGTTGAGATTCCATCAACAAAGAAAACATAGGATAAAGCATTAAAAAGATTCTCAAATCCATTTCCAAAATAGTCAAAACAAGATATAGGGGACACATTAGGGGTTCATCATGCATATCATGCATATCCACCACTAGAAACATACAAGGCACCTTCAATTGAGTTATATACTTTGAGAAATATGATAAATGTATACAATTATAGAGTTCTAGCTAGACCTTCTATCTCCTTCTCAAAGTAGGAGATCATCGAGAATGATTTAGATTATCATGCACTCTTTATTAGAACTCATATTCATAATCAACCTATTCATAGTGTGCTTATTGATAATGATTCTAGTCTTAAGATGTGTACCTTGACACTACTACAAATTTTGGGTTATTCAGAGCAAGATATCACTCCAATAGACATAGTTATCAGTGGTTTAAGTGGGTATATATAGAGTGCATTAGGTGAGATAATAGTTCCACTATAGGTTGGTCTTACAAATGTGGTCACACCATTCACTATAGTTACCAACTTAAGAATTTTTGATATGTTACTTGGTCAACCATGGATTCAAAAACTTATAGAAGTAGCTTCTATAGTTCATAAATGCATGAAATTAATTCATACTAATAGGTTGTTACAGTCGGTGGAGTTCCATATGAGTTACCACTCCCCAATTTAGAGCCATCTACTAATTTATGGTCACCAATTTTTATTTTACCACCAGTTTCAGTTTTGATATCAATTTCAATTTCTCCTCTACTTTCAATTCCTCTTCCACTTTAGACTCAGACATAGTTGAGGCATCCATTTCCAGTACAAAGGGTTCATACACCTCCATAGCTTCAAGATTTTAGATAGCTTCTAGCTATAATATTCACACCCAGAGTAGTTTCATTGAGATCTCATACATATACACATAGATCACATGTTTAGAGAGCTTGTCCTACTTTTAGATGGGTCCATAAGAGCCCTATAGTTACATCCACTTCCTAGAGTTATAAAGGGGCCCCATAATCAGTTTCTACTTCAGATATTTCAAAACATTTACAATATATATAAATTTCAGAGTCGTAGTCTTAGCATTTTCATTATGCTTCATGGTCACATATGATTCCACTTATTGATACAATAAACCATGATAGGGAGTCTTGCATGAGACTCATCGGTTAGTATAATCTATTTCTAGCTTTGTCAGTACATAGTTTATTCTGCTTGATTGTATATAGCTCAAAAATTTCAAAATACAAAAACAATATAATATTTCAAAATCTAAAAACATTCAAAAATGTCAAAACACCAAAAACATTTTGATTATATGCATCATTCATGTTTTACATTGATAATATCATGCTAGGACTTACATTTGTTGTTCTATGCTTACTGTTTGTCAATTTATCTACATTACCATGCTTCACTTAATCTTATTTGAGTGTGATCTAGAGTTCATTCTAGAAAAAGTTTTCAAATCATGATGAAACCAATTTCATAGCATAGAGCTCGTTGAGATATTTTCAACGCATTTTTCAGAATGTACATCTGAGTTTGGGAGCTCCTATTATGGCCATTTGAAGATTGGTCAAAAAATGTCTCTTGTGACATGTGGCACATGTTTCGAGGTTGTTTTGACATTTGGACCTATCAGAGGTCGACACTTGGAAAAATGAAAGGCTTGCAAAAGTGTGGTTCGATGACATGCCATGTCATCAACATGCCACATGGAGTTAAGCATGAGATAAACTCGTTGAGCAAGGTGGCGAGACCAAGCATGTGGCAAGTTCGAAGGAAAGACCAAGCCCAAGCCTGAACAAAATGCCTCTTAGGTGGCTAAAGCCACATGATAAGTGGGTAGTTGAAGGCTTTTTAAAGCCTTGTCTTCTCCCAAATCCATGCATGTGGGATAAACCCATGGAGGAAATGGCGCTCAAAGGCTATTTTAAGCCTTGTTTGAATCGCTCAACCCACACATGTGGGATAAAGATAAAACATAAGTGCCTAAAAGAAAGGCTGACGGTTTGAACTCTTGACCTGCCATCCAAAAGGGATAGGCTTTGACTGCTTGAGCTGTGGGGGTCAAAGTGTTATTTAAGCATTGAATTTCTATTTGAAGATATAGAATTTCTAACTGTGTTTTTATTTTAAGAGGCCGAGACTTTGTAAAAGCTTTGGTAAGCTTATCTAATGGATTTTTATCCATCTTCCAGCCATGATACACAATATTAATACTCTATTTTAGCCAATTTGCATATTGGATGAGTATTTTTCATTCCTTAGAGGAGATATTTAGGACTTTTGAAGAAACTTTGTAGGTGTTTATGAAGACTCACATAATTTGAAGGTGCCAGGCTTAATTTAGTCACAGTGAAGGTGAATTTTTGCATTGAGATATCAGCTTACAGGAAAGTTGTTTATTATTTTTAGGCATTTGAATTGCCCTTAATGGAAATGGTCCACTCCTTTGATGAACCCGGAGACGTAGGCATCAATTATTGAGCCGAACTCTATTATCACGTTTTGTGTTTTGGTAATTGTCATTTGATGCATGATTTTGTTTCAGTTTGCTGATTTGATTTTAATTAGTAAATGAACTCATGCAAGTAATCTACAATTCGACAATTATAACACAATGTTCTAAAAAAAAAAACTAGTTTAATTAGAAAATGGAAGTAACAAGTCTTTTGACAATCCCAATCCAACTCAATAATCGAGAATGTTTTTGCCAAACATTTTGCAAGTTCTTTTGAGTTTTTTGAGAATTAGATAAGTTTGAGAGATTCAGTATTCGTACTTAAAAACTTCACTTTGAGTTTTATCAGTGTAGTTTACGGATCAGAGTGTGTGCAATGATATCCAACTCTTTGATTGCATCACTCTACCCATTAAGAGGGCATCCTACATCTACATTTGAAACACACCTTGATATACATACCCATTGGGGGCATCTTTTACATGACTACACCATCCATGTTATGTCATTCCTACACTACACACTCTAAGTTATCATGTTGAGTTACATTACTTACTAGATTACATAGATTACTATATCAACATTTCACTAGTATCTAGCACTTGTGTATCTCTTAGCATATACCTAGACTTGTACTAAACATGTATTGCATACTCTCACTCTTGTTTTGATTAGTTAGACGTGATTTTATCTTTTTTAGTTATTACATGATTTTTCTTCTTACTTCACATATCTTGTTGGATTGCATTTCTAGTTCTTGATTATCTCTTATATGTGCCTTAGGACATTTGCCAATGTCCTCTTTTACTTAGGTGCATGCCTTAGGAAATTTACCAATGTCCTTTTCCTATGCTCCTCTATGTGATTGTGGATTCCATGCTAACTTACTTATTTCAATTATATGTGTATGTGGAATTTGAACATGCCTTGTATGTTTATTTTCTAGTTTGAGTGACATGTGCCCATTTATTTCGTTTACTTGGCCCTTGGGCCACCCTTGTATACATCTTGCTTCTTCCTTTGTGTGCTTGTTTCTTGATTTCTTATAATGCCATGATCCAATTCATTCATTTCCATATTTTCCTGGATGCCATGATGAACATCATGCTCCATCCCTCCAACTAATAACTAACAAACTAACAACTAAAACTTTCAATTATAATTTAATACATTGCACATGCTACTACATTGTTATGTCTATCTAGGCATACCCCTATTGATCCAATAATGTCTCAATTCAAACCATGCTATATCTTGAGATATCTTGTTGATTATCATTGCTATATCATGTATATTTCCAACTTAACACAATTTTAGGGATTCTTCTTCTAAGGGAAGTCAATTTAGGTTACCTATTCCTACCCTCAAAAGAGAGGGAAATAAATAGGGGTTTTTATATATAAATTAAAGCTCTTATCGGTCAAAATAATCCATTTTCAAAACAACTAGAACAACTAGTCATCAAACCATTTAGAATAAATTAAGTAGATAGTCAAGATTCTAGAACAATGAATAGTTTTAGCCCAGGATAATATCATCGAGGATGGACTATAGTGCTAGACACCAGGGTGTCTTATTTTTTGTGCTCCTATCCGAACAATAGAAAAATATTATTTTTTAGAAGTAGGCAAAAAGGTAGGTTCAACTATAGTTTTGTATAATTAAACTAGTTTAGATCAATAGTTTTTAGTAGATTTTTTAAGAGAATCCAGACATAGGGGGAATCATGCATGGCATGATTGGTCATCACTTCCATTTTTAGATACAAAATTTAGTATAACTTTTAGACTAGAATCCATGTTTCAGACATCAGTGATTGGGGGCATATTACATACCACTTTTACTTCTTTTCTTTTAGTTTTTAGCATTACCTAGGCATTCTCAAAAATTATGTGCCTTATTCCATCTATAGGTGGTTGGCATAATTTTAGAATGGCTTTCATACAAGCCTAACCTTCACATTCTTGAGTACCTATGTTCCCGAGTGGCTTCCACATAAACAAAATTTTTATTTTTGGAGTGCTTTCATACAAGCCTAATCTCCATATTTTTTGAGTTGACCAATATTGGCCTAATTTCTAGTACATATTCAAGCTATACATGCCACATTGTTAGATTTAAAAAACATTCATGGGATTTAGGATCCATCTCATATGACATACTTCTTCATACTGGTATTAGTTTCTAGCTTCACTCAGTGGGCAATGATGGAGCCAAAGGGATAGCCTTTGTATTTTTAAGCCACCTATTCAGAGATTGGACATCGATTTCAAATATTGATTAGCACACACATGATCATCTAACTTCACATGTAAATTATCGATCCAAAGGGCCAACCTTTGCATTCTTGAGCCACCTATTTAGAGGGATTAAACACATAGTCTAGACATTGATTATCACACACATGATCATATAGCTTCACTTAGTAGGTGATGATGGAGCCAAAGGGCCAACCTTTTCATTCTTGAGACAATTTTCAAGGAATTGAGCACTCAGCTTCATTCATGATATAGATTTTGATACAACATCATCCAACACATCCATAATTACCTAGTATTATAGCAGGTTTTATATTAGTTCACGTATCCAATGAGGTGTATTCATTCCTTTATCTCTCTCTTACCTAGCTTTGTATGTTCTTATTTTATATCACATAAAATAATAATTGATCTACTCTTTGTTTCTTTTCATAGATTCACACTTATCTAAATATACTTTGTATGCACCATATAGCATTACTCAACATCACACAAGCTTCATGGGTTTCATTTTTATAGGTAAGTTCAGGTAAACTTTCTATTTTAATTATCTTAGTATTTCTCTTTGACACATCACTAGAATAAATGGAGGGAAAATGTTTTCATATAAAATGCAAAAATTGGTAACTTGAGCATGGCTAAAGATACCCAATCCATAGGTCCCTCTTGTTTTCTCTCTACACTCTCTTGATCTTGTTTTCACTAATTCCTAGTCATCCATGTCCTTCTAAACTTTACCCTAGTTGATCTAGGACCATCTCTTCATGATGAATCTATCCCCCTAGGTCTCATTTACCTAGGATAATAGTGCCAAAGTTGGATAGTAGTGTTGGACCCTAGGGTGTCCCCTTTTTAGTGCTCATGTCTAATCATATTTTTAGCCTAGGTTACCATTTTTCCCTGATTCCTCTTGTCTATTATGTCGGCCTAACGTGAATTCATTTAACTCATGACCAATAGATCCATATATACACCCATTAAAATATTATTTGGAAAGGGTTGGAAAATATCATTCAAACAAGCAAGAATACAAGCAAGACCACTCAAGTAATCTTACCTATTCTCTATGCACATCCATCCTATACGCTTTCAAGTTAAATAAAGTCTTTAGACTAGTCCCTAGCCATCTCAAGCATACCTAGTTTTAGAATTTATTGTATTTCATTCATTATTATACCAAACACTCTTAAAGGGAGAACTACATATGGCTTGATCCCTCCTTGGAGTATTGGTATGTAGGTAGCATGCCCACACATGAGGTGTGAAGCACATACAGTGCATCTAACACATACTAACCCCTTTTTCTTATTTTTCCAAGTTCATTCAATTTCATATAAAAGACAAGTACATGAAGAATCAGATCTACAGGGAGCTCTGTTAATAATGAAGACCTAAAATTTGGTACATAGGCTCACACTAAGCAGGTGAACAAAACTCAAAAAGCTTAGATCTTGAGGACAATAACACCGGGGGAGGAATATAGTTCTAGATCCCAAGGTTTCTAGTTTTGGTGCTCCTATCTAATAAAAAAATGAAGTCTAGGATCCTATTTAAGATACTATAATAGCCCTACACTTGAATTTCTAGACCCTATCTCAATCGAAACAGTCCAAAATAAGCTAAGTTACATTTCTCCTTGCTCTCTTACTATTTTTAGAAAGGTCAAATTTAAATTCAATCTCAAAAATTAGTAGATATAATTAGGAATATTATTTACTTATTTTCCTTACTCAGCTTGTTTATTAAATAGGAATAAAACTCCATTATTCCCAAAAAAAAGAAATCATAGGCCTTCATTAGCACACATTACTATTTGATCTCTTTGGAACACTTTAAACCTCTAAAAATGATAAGAATACTTCATATACCACTCAAATAGACTATCATTAAGCTCAAATTAAATCCATGGAAGTTTCTAGCTTCACCTACCACTTGAATCACACCATTAGTACTTCACGATTATGCCTTTACATACCCAAAAAGTCTATCTTGAACTACTAAAGATTAAACAAAAATTAGGTAAACAACCATGGAAATACATCACATATATAGAATATATATAAACTTAGGATCATCACAATATGCTTTATATTTCACAATTTAGGGAAAAAGGACTCAAACACTTCTCTATAAATAGCCCTCTCAGAACTGCTAGAACACTCCAAAACCCAGTCATGAACAACGTGATCTTAAAAACTTAAAATAACACTTCAAATGAACACTATTACTTTGAAAATATCATTTTATATTTATAAACTAATCTAAAATACAATAATCACAAGGTATAATGTCAAATATTGGTCTTGCAGACTAATCTTTTGACCTTACTACACACAATCAAACCAGAACCATACAAGCCATTTTGGATTCAACACTTAAACATTTTATACTAACTTAGAAGATTTAAAAAATTGTGATAAATATTTTAAATTCATAAAAAAACAAATTAATATTCATTAGATACATCAACTCGGGGCAAAAGACATCAAACTCATCACTACAACTTGCTTACCCAGAACTGTCAATTTACCTTAAAGCACAGTCATGGTGACAATGACCTTTAACACATATATAACCACTTTCAAAGACTTACAAATAATGTATATGATTTTATGATATTTTCATAAAATTATCATTTATAAATATAACATGGTGAAATTAAAAATATTGGTCTTGTAGACTAATCTCATGACCTTACATCTCATTGTCTCGTCTGCACTAGACATGTCAACTTGTGAGAAAATTTTTCACTATAATTACTGACCTTCAAAAATTAAACCAAAAATTAAAATGTCTTAAAATTAATTAAAAAACATATTTCATGATAACACATCCCTAATCATCTTCTCACTATTGTTTGGATTTCTCACTGTTTCCACCATTAGACGTAGCGATTGGCTAACTTGGATGACCATTTTAACAAACTTGAGGGATTAAATTTGTCCAAAAAATTTCATGGATATGAAACATGAGTCTCAAGCTTCATCCTCCATCCATTTTCATACTTTGACTTGGTCAACTCTTACTACTAAAACAAATCTCTAAGAAACTAGCACTTTCTTGTAGGGTCTACTCACACACTTGATAATTCAATCACATCTAGAGGTGTTTGGGAGAGTTGAATAAAACCTCAAATATTTTTTCTAGTCATTTAAAACCATTCTAGACTATTTTTAATAATATATTTCACATCAGGTCCTTGTTAGGGCTTTAGAGAGGTTTAACAAATGTTTTGGTGTTAATGATTGTTCATAAAGGATTGCCCCTTAAATCCAAAACCAATGCCTATAATTATTATCTAGGACCCTTACCCATATATCATTAACATCTTAGGTTCCCATGTAGAGGTTACACATGCCAATAAACACCTGAAATTCCTTTTCAAGTTTGCACGCCTTCATTTTGTGTACTTGAGAGACCTCAAAACCACTTTTCATGCCTTTTCTTACAAACCATGACCTAAAAATACATGAAAAAACTTGAAATAGAAAACCTCACCTTTTAAAAAGCTTACATAAACTCAAACACTTTGAAATATGATCATGACCCCTCATTAGGCCAGACACTTTCTCTTTGCTCTTTAGACCTTGACCTGCAAATCACATTAGGCCTTGAAACTAACCTTTGTGCCTCTTTCCATGTGCTCTCCACCTCACTCACATACTAAGTCATACTATATAATTCTTAAATAGTGACATACATCCTTCATATGCCTTGAAAATAAATCATGATGCCTCATTATCCAAGCAGGGTTTAAAAGTGGTCTAGTTGTATACTTGATCTATAGATCCTACCCCTATAGGCTCAGCCTAAGAATCTCATGAGTGTTCAAATGCTTCATATTCATGCTCAACAACCTTATGCATCTATTCATTCCTATGTGCACTCATCTCACTAAGCCATCATACTCATACCTTCTCACAAGGTTTCTTCATGTTATGACTAGTGCCATGACGAGGATTCTTAAGTACTTGAAACTTAACAACTAACATTAAAAAAATTCTAAAAGTATATAAACTTCTCTTTCATGTGATGATAAACAACCTCTCACAATATTGTGCTTGATTAATTCACCAAAATTCACTATGCACACCTTATCATAGGGTCTAGACTAGGCTTCTCAAGATACTTTGTACTCAAGAACTAGTACTCAAACATGATTTAATGCTAACTTGACCTAAACCTTGACATTAACCAATAGAATAATCATTAGGTTTCCTTAAAATTATCTCTCAATAGAAGGCATTAGTTTGCCTTCAAATTGTCTCTTATCACATGGCTTCCTTGTCACATCAAACACACAAGCTCACATCTCAAAGACCACTCACCATGCATCTTCACTAGATTCACCTTGACATCGATGACAACAATTATTAACAAACTCCCCTTTTGTTATTGATGGAAAAAAATTATTCAATTTTGTCACTCCCATCTCCCTCATTTTGGTCTTTCTCACTACTTGAACTTTCTTCCCCTTTGACATTAATGACAAAGGGTCATACACACTGCAACTTTTGAAACCACTCATTCTCCCTCTTTGGCAACTACTCTTATAAGCTACAAAAAGAAATTATAGATACCAAGTTCCTACTTTGACTTAAAACTTGAGCTCATAAAAAGAATCAACAAAATTCTCAAACCTTTTACAACACAAGTCATGCTCAAATACTAACTACTAAAACAACTTCACTTATATCTTATATGCTTGTCAATAAATACACTTGGAGATTATGAACAATCTGAATATATTCCCCTCAAAATAAACATCCACCATGATTTTATTAACTAAAGAGTGTCTCCATGAATCCTAATGGAGTCACCCCTTTCTTTAGGGAACTAAAACAACACAAACTTAGGAGATTCCTAGATATCTATGCTATCACAAGATTAAATATCCTTTAGGATCCTTTTAGGCTTGATTAGTCTCTTTGTCTAACTAATTCATCATCTATGTGATCAACAATATGAGTTTATAATGACTATTCCTGACCTAGTTTTACATCTGAAGTATGCTTTATCATAGCAAACAGTCCACTTGGGCTTGTAGACTGATCATGACTCACCTTTACTATCTTTGGTTTCCACACATTTATTTGCCTTCTCTCTTGCACTTTAGGGGCTTCAAACCTCTTTTTTTGACTTGATGGCATTTTAAATCTATTAGGACATAATATTGCAATGTATCCCACATTATGACAATTATGGAAAATAGCCCCATTCATACCTCTTGATTGATGATTCCTTTCATATTTTCATGCATATTCATTTTTAGAGGGTCTTCTACACTCTCTTGCTCTATAACCAAACTGAATGCATGAAAAATACTAACCATTTAATGAATTAACATACCTCATAACATTAGGTTATTTGATTTATCTTTTCATGTTGACCTTCTTGTCTTCATTATCTTTCTCCTTGACTTGTATAGCCTGCTTTTAGTCTTATTTGAAACCAAGACCTATCTTATCACTTACAATCTTCTAACTACTCAAGATATTATGTAGATCATTAGTACTCTTTTAAAACTTCACAAATGTCTTCAACTTGTTAGATGCTTGATCCAACTAAGCTTTCAAGGATTCCACTTTAGTTCCATACCTGGTGCATTATTCCTCTTTAGATTTTAATCTAGCAGTGACTATCTTCATCTATGCTTCAATCTAATTGATGATCTCATCATACTCCTTGGATGTGTTACTTAGTCTCTCCTAAAAAAAATTAATATGATCTTCATAGTATCTAACTAATGATATTAGTTTGTGATTCTTCCTTCTATGTAAATTCAATTCCTCTAGAGCACTTACCAATTCTACCTCAAGGTTTGCTTCAACTTCTTATTCATATAATTATTCATCATCCATAAGGCCTTTCTCATTTGAGTAACCTTCATTTTCTATTTCTATAGCCATGAATAAGTTTTCATTATTGTCATATTCATGTTTATTACTATCATCATCACTATTATATGTACTTGTGTCATGCACATCAGATGAGTTATTATATTCTTTGGTGTAGAAATTTATCTTGTCATTGAATGATGATTTTATACCTTTATACTTCATGAAATCTTTCCTATTTTTATCAAGATTATAGAAATTATTATCATCACCATGATTTTCATCATGTTCAGTCTTATCCTTGTTAGGACACTTATATGCAAAGTGACCAATCTTATCACAGTTGAAACATTTGAAAGGAAACTTACACTTGTACTTACCATATCCAAACCTTAATTTCCTAGAAAACATGGCTATCAATTAATCATCATCAACATCTAAACACACCTCATCCTTGACCTTCTTAGATTTTGACTTATTCTCAAATTTTAAAGTTGCTTCCTTCTTTGGAGGTCTTCCTTCATTTGTTCTCATGTCATAGGTAGTCAAGATTCCATGAAGCCCATCTATTTCAAGCTTGTCCAAATCTTGTATCTCTTCTACTATAGACACCTCATAATCAAATTTGGGAATTAATGATATTAATTCATTTTGGAAAAATGTATACTCTTTCACTTCTTTTCCTAATACTCTAATGACATTGAAAACTTCATCAAACTTGAACATGTAAGATGCAATGGTTTCATATTCATTCATCTTCAAAATTTTAAACTATATCTAGTGGGTATAAAACTTAGACATATTTACCTTGGTGTATATATCATAGATAGTATTCAATTTATCCCATATTATCTTGGTTGACTCATAGTTCATCACGTTCACAAACTCTACCTCTGATAGGACACATAGAATGGCATTCATTACTTTAGAATTACTCTCACTTTCCTTCTTTCATGTTGCATCAGTTGGTGGTGTATGAGGTGGAGTGTATCCATATACAATTCAATGACATATGTCATGGCCCATTGAAATTATATATGTCCTAATTTTGATGCTCCAAAAAACATAATTATTCCCATTGAATAATGGAGCCTTACTAGTAGAGAAATCACCTTGAGCTTGCTGACTAACCATCCTTGCTTCTAGGATCTACTTTAGGATATTAGGCCTGATTCAAAGGACCTAATCTGATACCAAATTTTAGAATAAAAATCACTAATATGGGGGTTAAATCAGTGTCTTAAGACATTATTTCAATTCCTCCTTATCATTCATGAACTATCACATCAACATATAGATCAAGCAATGTATAAACAATCACCCATACAAGAATGAAACTAGATTACATAAGAAAACACATCATATATGTGGAAAAACCTCAAGTGAAATAAAACCCATTGCTCCATAGAAATTTAATACAATCCTATAAGTCAAAAGATCATAATTTAGTGAAGTACCAACTCGACATGGAGCATTGACCCCAACTAGCTAAGCACCAACTCAACTAGGATTTAGCAAGCATTAACTTACAAAGTGGCACCAACCCCTTAGGTGACTCAACACTAAATCATACACCTAATTTATTTTATCAACTTCACAACACTATGTTTATTACACAACATATGATCACCTTCCTCAACTCTTTTCTCTCTTCTACCCCTCTCAAACTATCTTCTAGGCTTCTTCGCTCAACTAGTCCTCTTCTTGACTTGATTAGGTCATAATAAATTGATTTTCATACATAAAACCTATATAAAATATTCATAATAGTTTTTATACAATATTTATATGGTCTAAAATACCTCCTTCTTCTTAATAATGTGTTATTTCATTTGTATCCACTTCCCATTTTCAAATAGGCCTAAAATTGCCTTATATATATACAAGACTCTTGAACATATAAATCTTGGTTTGAAAAATAAATTTTCACACTTTTATTAACCTTAAAATATGTCTTATAACACATTTCATAAATTAACCAATAATTATAATAGGTCATCCTCAACTTGAAAGACCAAAACCTCTTTTAGGCCTTAAGGAGACATAATTCAATTAGGTCTTCATTAGCACACATTACTATTTGATCTCCTTGAAACAATTTAAAACTCAAAAAATAGTAAGAATACTTCATAAAACACTCAAATATACCATCACTAATCTCAAATTTTTTCCATGACACTTTCTAGCTCTAACCACCTCTTAAAGCATGCCATTAGTATTGTTCACAATTAGGCCTTTACATACCCAAAAAGTCTATCTTAAACTATTGAAGATTAAACACAAATTAGATAAACAAAAAATGGTAATAAATAACATATAAATAATATTTATGACCTTATGGTCATCAAAATATGATTTATATTTCATAATTTAGGGCAAAAGGATTCAAACACTTCTTTGTAAATAGCCCACTCAAAATTGCCATAACACTCCAAAACCTAGTCATGAACAACTTGATCTTAAACACATAAAAAAACACTTATAATGAAAAATTATAATTTAAAAATATCATTTTAAGTTTAAATACCACTCTAAAATATTAATCACAAGTTATAATGTCAAATATTGGTCTTGCAGACCAATCTTTTGACCTTACTACACAGTCAAACCAAAACCAGACAAGCCATTTTGGATTCAACATTTCAAAATTTTATACTAACTTAAAAGATTTAAAAAATAATTAAAAATAATTTAAATTAAAAAAACAACAACACCATATGCATTATATACATCAAGTCAGGGCATAAGACATCAAACTCATCACTACAACTTGTTTACCCAGAACTACCAGTTTACCTTAAAACACAATCATGGTGACAATGACCTTTAACACCTGTATGACCAATTTAAGAGACTTAAAAATCATGTAAATGATATTATTATATAATTATAAAATTATTATATATAAATATAACATGGTCAAATTTAAAAAATTGGTCTTGAAGACCGATCTCATGACCTTACATCTCATTATCTCATTTACACTAGATAGGTCAACTTGTGAGCAACTTTTTCACTATAATAACTAACCTAAAGAACTTATACCAAACATGAAAATTTATTAAAATTTATGAAAAACATATTCATGAACTTGGTTTCATCACTATTTCATGGTAACACATCCCTAATTATCTTTTCATTGTTGCCTGATTTTTTCACTATTTCTGCCATTAGACTTGTTAACGACTAGCTAACTTAAATGACCAATTTAAAAAAATTTAGGGATTTAATTTTTCCAAAAAACTTTATGGATATGAAAAATTAGTCTCAATATTCATCTTCCATCCATTTATATATTTTGACTTGGTCAACTCTGACTGCTACAATGAATCTCTGAGAACCTAGCACTTTCCTGTAGGGTCTACTCACACACTTGACAATTAAATCACACATAGAAGTACTTGGGAGAGTTGAATAAAACCTAAAATATATTAAATATTCATTTAAAATCACTATATACTAATTTTAACAAGATATTTCACATTAGGTCCTTGTTAGGGTTTTAGAGAGGTTTAACATATGTTTTGGTGTTAATGATTATTCATAAAGGATTGCCCCTTAAATCCAAAAATAATGCCTATAGTTATTAGATATGAACATTAAAAATATATAATTAATATCTTAGGTTCCCATGTAGAGGTTACACATGCCAATGAACACCTAAAATTCCTTTTTGGGTTTGCATGCATTTATTCTGTATACTCGAGAGAGCTAAAAACCAATTTTTATGCCTTTTCTTATAAACCATGATCTAAAAATGCATGAATACACTTTAAAAACAAGAATAAACTATGATAAAACTTACATAAAATTAAACACTATGAAATCTGATCATGACCCCTCATTAGGCCACAATCTTTCTCTTTGCTCTCTAGACCTTGACCTGCAAATCATATTAAGCCTTGAAACTAACCTTCTTTCTTATTTCCATGTGATTTCCACCTCAATCACATACTCAAGCAAGCTATCTCATGCTTAAATATTACTTACATAATATCAAACACTATGAAATTTGATCATGACCCCTCATTAGGCCATAGTCTTTCTCTTTGCTCTCTAGACCTTAACCTGCAAATCATATTAGGCCTTGAAACTAACCTTCTTTCTCATTTCCATGTGATTTACACCTCAATAAAATACTAAATAAACCTATCTCATGATTAAATAGTGCCATACATCCTTCATATTCCTTAATAATAGATCATGATATATCATTAGGCTAAGCAGGGTCTAGAAGTGGTTTAGTTGCATACTTGATCTAGAGATCCTACCCCTATAGGCTCACCATGAGACTATCATGAGTGCTCCATTGCCTCATATTCATGATCAATCAACCTTATACATCCATTCATGCCTATGTACACTCATCTCACCAAGCCATCATACTCATACCTTATCACAAGGTCTCTGCATGTTATGACTAGTGCCATGACTAGGCTTCTTAAGCACTTGAAACTTGAAAAATGACCTTGAAATAATTTTTAAAGTATCTAAAATTTTCTTGTATGATCACACAATGTAAAACAACTCTCACAATCTTGTGCTTACTTACTTCACCAAACTGTTACACACACACACACACACACACACACACACACACACACACACACACACACACACACACACACACACACACACACACACACACACACACACATTGTATTCATATATTATATGTAATCAAATATAAAATAAAAATATTATTGGATTTTTTTATATATACTTAGGTTGGTGGGTCTCATGACCTATAATAAAGGATAATACCAAAAAACAAATAACATGAACCATCAACCATAGGGTCAAAGTCCTAGTGCAAGCATGGTTGTGGTGCTAGATATGACATAAAAAGACAAGAATACTACATAATAGACTAAAAAAAAGAACTAACCAACATAAATAAGTCCCTCCTTTATCCTCTTTATTATGAGAGCAAAGTATTCTAGAGAGATGATTATGATTGAGACACCCTTTTTTCTTACTTCTCACTATAGTCCAATCTTCTTATTTACATGAATCCCCTAAAACTACAATAGAAGAAATGAACATATCAACTGATGAGCCCCTAGAAGCATTATTCCTACTATTTAAATCGACAATACTAGTCCCAACTATTTCAGCATCCTCAGTTATCTTAGAGGACAGAGGTGGAGACACAATAAGAGATAAACAAGCTTGAAGATCCTCTTCTTGACTATTTTCTGCAACTAATATTAATGGATTAATAGGAATATTATCTAGAAAAACTATAAGAAGATGATCACATGCATCCTTCCACCATGAATAATCCAATTTACGCTTGGGGCTCTGGAAAGATGCGACCAAGTGATTAGTTTTGAAGCATTTTTAACACCTTAAGGGTATCCCCTTATAATCAAGGGTTTGAGACAAGCACCAGCCATTGACTCTCAATTCAATAACTGCTAGAAGGTCTTGGGAGATATCTAAACAAATAAGAATCCTATAAAATATGGTGTGGGAAAAGTTAGAGGTAGAAGCATCAATGTCTAACATGTCATGCAAGGTTCCACCAATAGCTGATAGGCAAGAATTAGGCCAAAACTAGAGAATAAGGTATGAAAGTCAAACCCAGATGGGTTTGATGGAGAGATTTTCAACTAGAGGGTTAAAACCAAGAACCAAGGTTTCAAAAAGAGGATTTGTTGATCGTAGCTCCAAAATTTGTCTTGAATGACCTGATTATGATCAACAATATTATCAAATACCAAAATAAAGAATCCTATAGAAAAAGGGTAGAGTTTCATGTTGTCCTCCAATATATGTTGCCATGAATCAGAGATCCATTGATTATGGTAGGAATCAGTGGATACACAAATGATCATCAATAATAAAGATCCTCTAGTAGGTGGTCATATTATCCATAAATAGATTGTATATTTATTTGATCTTTCTTTACCTATAATAGGTGATTTATTATGTTGTTTAGTTAAAATTATTTTTTAAATTAATACAAGAAGAGTTTAGCGTATCTATTGTGTATAACATTACTTCCAAGTCTGAAAGAGGTTCCTTATTTTATTAATTTAAAATATGTACATACTTTAGGTTGAAGGATCTTGTTGAAACAACTTATTTCTTGCCACTTCTACATGTGGAATTAGACGTGCTTTGTTTAATGCTTAGATTTTAAAGGGGGTGAATTGTAAACTTTAGGTAAATGTTGATTGTGGATAGGTCACTCCTAGTTGAGAAAATCCATAAGAGACCTTGCCAATGAAGAAATTAATTTTATAGCTATATGTAATTGAAAAGTTTTGATCTTCAAAGTTAGGAGTCATTTTGGATTTGAGCTATATGTAATAACAAGTATAATTATTATTAAATGGTACACACACATGTATATAGATATATATGTATATATATGTATGTGGGTTTGTGTATATATATTATATGCATGTATGTATATCTATACCTCTCTCTCTCTCTCTATATATATATATATATGTGTGTGTGTGTATGTATGTATGTATCATATGTGTGTGTGTGTAATTATATATGTGTGTGTATATATGTGTATATATATACATATATCTATATGCATATGTATGTAAGTATATAGGCACGTGCACGTGCACACACGTGCGTGCGCTCACACACACACACATGCACACATATTATTCATATATTATATGTAATCATATATATATATATATATATATATATATATATATATATATATATATATATATATATATATATATATATATATATATATATACTTGGGTTGGTGGGTCCTATGACCTATAATAAAAGAGAATACCGAAAAACAAAAAATAGGAACCATCAACCATAGGGTCAAAACCCAGGGCAAGCATTGTCATGGTGTTAGATATGACACAACAAGACAAGAAAACTTCTTAATAGACCAAAATAAATAACTAACCAACACAACTAAGTCCATCCCTTATCCTCTTTATTGTGAAAATGAAGTATTATGGAGGGAAGATTAGGATTGAGACACCCTTTTTTCTTAATTCTCACTACAGTCCAATCTTCTTATTTACACAAATTCCCTGAAACCAAAATAGAAGAAATACACATATAAATTGATGAGCATCGAGAAGCATTGTTCCTACTATTTAAATCCACAATACTAGTCCCAACTATTTTAACATCCTTAGTTATCTTAGAGGATAGAAGTGGAGACATAATAAGAGACAAACGAGCTTGAATATCTTCCTTTTGATTAGTTTTTGCAACTAATATTAATGGATTAACAAGAATGCTATCCTAAAAAACTATAATAAGTTCATCACATGTACCCTTCCACCACAAAGAATCTAATTTATGCTTGGATCTTTGGCAAGATGCGACCAAGTGACTAGTTTTGAAGCAATTTTTGACACTTGAAGGGTAGCCCCTCATAATCAAGGGTTTGAGACAAACACCAAACATTGACTCTAAATTCAATCACTATTGGAAGGTCCTAGGAGATATCCAAATAAACAAGAATCCTAAAAAAGGTGGCATGGGAGAAGTGAGAGGTAGAAGCATCAATGTCCAACATGTCACCCAAGGTTCCGCCAATAGCTGATAGGCAAGAATTAACCCAAAAATAGAGAGGAAGGTATAGAAGCCAAACCCAGATGGGTTTGATGGAGAGGTTTTCAACTAGAGGGTTAAAAATGAGAACTAAGGTTTAAAAATGAGGAGATGTTGATCCTAGCTCCAAGATTTGGATTCAATGACCTTATTACAATCAACAATACTATCAAAGACCATAATAAATAATCCTCTAGCAAAAGGGTAGAGTTTCATATTGTCCTCCAATATAGGCTATCATGAATCAAAGATCCATTGATTATGGTAAGAAGTAGGTGATACACAAATGATCATTGATAATGGAGCTCTTCTAGTAGGTGGTCATATGAGCCATATATATATTGTATATTTGTTTGATCTCTCTTTACCTATAATAGGTGATTTATTATGTTGTTTAGTTCAAATAATTTTCTAAACTAATACAAGAAGAGTTTAGTGTATCTATTGTGTATAACATTACTTCCAAGTCTGAAAGAGGTTCCTTCTTTAATTAATTTAAAATTTGATATACTTAATTTAGGTTTATGGATATTATTGAAACAACTTGTTTCTTTCCACTTCTAGATGTGGAATTCTAAATGCTTCACTTAATGCTTGGATTTTAAAGGGGCTGAATTGTGAACTTTCCTTTAGGTAAATGTTGATTGTGGATAGGTCACTCCTAGTTGAGAAAATCCTTAAGAAACCTTATGAGTGAAGAAACTAATTTTGTAACTATATGTAATTGAAAAGTTTTGAGCTTCAAAGTTAGGAGTCATTTTGGATTTGATCTATATGTAATAACAAGTATAATTATTATTACATGTTACACACACATAAACGCACATGCGCGTGCGTGCGTGCACACACACACACACCTATGTGTGTGTACATACATGCAATAAATATATATTATTATTTTTTATAGATTCTCAAGGTGGTGGGTCTTGTGACCTATAATAAAGGAGAATACCAAAAAACAAAGAACATGAACCATCGACCATGGGGTCAAAAACCCAGAGTAAGCATGGTCATGGTGCTATATATAACACAACAAGACAAAAAACTACATAACAGACCAAAATAAAGAACTAACCAACACAAATAAGTCCCTCCCTTGTCCTCTTTATTATGAGAGTGAAGTATTTTTGAGGGAGGATTAGGATTGAGACACCCTTTTTTCTTACTTCTCACTATAGGCCAATCTTCTTATTTACGTAAATTCCCTAAAACTACAATAGAATAAATACATATATCAATTGATAAGCCTCTATAATCACTGTTCCTACTATTTAAATCCACAATACTAGTCCCAACCATTTCAACATCCTTGGTTATGTTATAGGACAGAGGTGGAGACACAATAAAAGATAAGTGAGCCTTAAGATCCTCCTCTTGATTACTTTTTGAAACTACTCTTAATGGATTAATACGAATGTTGTCTAGAAATTTTTTAATAATAACATCACATGCATCCTTCCACCATGAAGAATCCACTTTACACTTGGGGATCTGTTAAGATGCAGCCAAATGACTAGATTTAAAGCATTTTTGACACTTGAAGGGTAGCCCCTTATAATCAAGGGTTTGAGACAAGCACTGGCCATTGAATCTCAATTCAATCACTATTGGAAGGTCTTGGGAGATATCCAAACAAATAAAATTCCTAGAAAAGATGGTGCAAGAAAAGTTAGAGGTAGAATCATCAATGTCCAACATGTCACCCAATATTCCACCAATAGTTGATAGGCAAGAATCCACCCAAAAATGGAGAGGAAGGTATGGAAGTCAAACCCATATGGGTATGATGGGGAGGTTTTCAACTAGAGGGTTAAAAGTGGGAACTAAGGTTTTAAAAAGAGGAGGTGTTGATCCCAGCTCCAATATTTGGCTTGAATGACCTCATTATGAAAAACATTACTATCAAACACCACAATAAAGAATATTCTCCCAAAGGGTAGAGTTTCATGTTATCCTCTAATATACGCTATCATGAATTAGATATCCATTGATTATGGTAGGAATCAAGTGATACACAAATGATCATTGATAATGGAGCTCCTCTAGTAGGTGCTCATATAAGCCATAAATAGATTGTGTATTGTTTGATCTCTCTTTACCTATAATAAGTGATTTATTATGTTGTTTAGTTCAAATTATTTTCTAAATTAATACAAGAAGAGATTAGCGTATCTATTTTGTATAAATTACTTCTAAGTTTGAAAGAGGTTCCTTATTTTCTTAATTTAAAATCTGATGCACGTACTTTAGGTTGAAGGATCTTGTTGAAAATTTTTATTTCTTGCCACTTCTAGATGTGGAATTAGATGTGTTTCACTTAATGTTTGGATTTAAAAGAGGGTGAATTGTGAACTTTCCTTTAGGTAAATGTTGATTGTGGATAGGTCACTCCTAGTTGAGAAAATCCTTAACAAACCTTGTCAGTGAAGAAATTAATTTTGTAACTATATTTAATTGAAAAGTTTTGAGCTTCAAAGTTTAGAGTCATTTTGGATTTGAGTTATATGTAATAACAAGTATAATTATTATTAAATGTTATATATATATATGTAATCAAATATATAATAAAAATATTATTGTTTTTTTATAGATACTCAATTTGGTGGGTCCCATGCCCTATAATAAAGGAGAATAACACAAACCATCAACCATAGGGTCAAAAACCTAGGGCAAGCATGGTTGTGGCATCAAATATGATGCAACAAGACAAGAAAACTCCTTAATAGACCAAAAGAAAGAACTAACCAACACAACTAAGTCCCTCCCTTATCCTATTTATTGTGAGAGAAAAGTATTTTAGAGGGAGGATTTGGACTGAGACACCCTTTTTTATTTCTTCTCAGTATAGTCCAATCTTCTTGTTTACACAAATTCCCTAAAACTACACTAGAATATATACACATATCAATTGATGATCCTCTAGAAGCATTGTTCCTACTATTTAAATCCATAATACTAGTCCTAAATGTTACAACATCCTTGGTTATCTTAGAGGACAGAGGTGGAGACACAACAAGAGAAGAACAAGCTTTAAGATCCTCCTCTTGATTAGTTTCTATAACTACTCTTAATGGATTAATAGGAATTTTATCTATAAAAACTATAAGAAGATCATCACATGCATCCTTCCACCATGAAGAATCCACTTTACATTTAGAGCTCTAAAAAGATGTAGCTAAATGACCAGTTTTGAAACATTTTTCCATGTGAAGGATATCCACTAATAATCAAGGGTTTGAGACCAACACCGACCATTGACTGTCAATTTAATCAGCATTGGAAGGTCCTTAGAGATATCCAAACAAATAAGAATCCTAGAAAAGGTGGTGCAGGAGAAGTTAGAGATAAAAACATCAATGTCCAACATGTCACCCAAGGTTCCACTAATAACTAATATGCAAGAATCAACCCAAAATTGGAGAGGAATGTATGGAAGTTGAACTCAGATAGATCTGATGGAGAGGTTTTCAAGCAGAGGGTTAAAAGTGAGGAACTAAGGTTTCAAAAAGAGGAGGTGCTAATCCCAACTCCATGATTTGGCCTAAATGACCTTATTAAAATCAATAATACTATCAAAAACCATAATAAAGAATTCTCTGGCACAAGGGTAGAGTTCCATGTTGTTCTCCAATATAGGCCACCATGAATTAGAGATGCATTGATGAAAGCCCAAAAGGCTTGGCCAAAATATATTAAATCTACACACTAAACCCCTAGTTGTAAACCATTCCTCATTTATGAGCACCTCCTCAATATCCTCCTTCTTGAAAGACACAAATGGAGTAGTCTTTGTAATGCCCAAATGCGTACTTGTTATCCCAACCTTCTCCACCTAAGAAGCCACTTCAATAAAAGAAAGGCCTATCATGCATGAAACAACCCTAGCATGGGTGGAAAGAGGAGTCAGAACACCAGAATCATGTGTGAAACCCCCTCCAATGACTCCTGCATTCATAATCCTCGGTGGATCACTTGTGGATAGTGCTAGATGGATCACCATAGCCTTTCTATTTGTCGCTCCTACCTAACTAGTTGTTTGTGGGTAAACCCTAATGTTGATAGGGTACACAATAGTCATCATAAAAAACTAGGAAATTATAAATTTATAAAATTATTATTATTATAATTATAATTATATTTTATATATAACTATATATATTATATTTTTATTATCATAATTAAATATAGATATTAAAATTTTAATACATATTTATAGTTGTCATAAAATAATATATTATATAATAATTTATAATATTATAATATAATATTAAAGATATTCAATATATTAATTATTAATATAATATTATAGTTATATATGGTGTTATTATTATTTTATAATATTATATAGTATTATAGTTTATATATATATATATATGTATGTATATATATACACACACATATATACATACTAGTATTACAACGTTCCCACCTTGAAGCTTTTGATAGACTTGGGTGGTCTTTATCTACAATTTCCACAACTCTTCGTCAGCATTGAACATGCCTCTACTCAAAGAACCATGGAGAACATTGTTGATAACACACTTTAACTGAATCAATCACTACGACAAAGAAATAATTGTTGGTAACCATTATCTCCAATATGAAGCTTCATATACATTACTTTTGTGTGCTCAATGACTTAGAGTTGTGCTAAAAGTTTAGTATTTGGGTGTCGAGAGCAATGGTTTTTTATGATAGAGGTTTTGGGAATAATCAGTAAAGGGGATGCAAATGGGTCATTCTATGTTTAAGGTAGACAATTATTTAAAGTTTTTCTCAGGAAGGAGAGTTCAAAGTTTTTCTTTTCAAATCCAAGCATTGGGTAAAGCATGTCAATTTCCATAGCTAAACTTGGCAAGAAATTAACTGTTTCAATAAGATCCTTCAAACTAGAATGTAATTATATCAAATCTTAAACTAATGAAAGAGCAAAGCTCTTTCAGACATATAAATTACTTTGTACATAATAGATATATTAAATCTTTCTTGTATTAAATGAGAGAAAAAAAATTAAATAACATAAAAAATCATTTCTTATAAATCGTGAGAGAGTCAATAAACACAAGTTGATATGACCACTTACTAGAAGGACTCAATTATTAATGATTGCCTACACATCACTTACTTCTTACCATTCCTCATACCTGTTAATAGAGTATTATACATATGAATGTTAATATATAGAGGTTGAAATGGTGGAGTTAAGGTAATAGAGTATGACAGTGGCATAAAGTTTTATGATGGCTTTCAATTTCAATGCCATAAATGTTAAGCTAAGCACATATAATTTTACACTTGTTTTACTATTTGATGAATAGAATATAAAAGATGTGGAGATGAATATCCACTATGGGCTTTGCAATAAAATGCCTCCACGTAAAAAAAGAGAACTGTGATCTTTGAATAGACATTTAAATGACCCAAAAAAAATTGATTTAGTGTTCTTACTTTTACCTTTTAAAAAACTTATCAAAGAATAAAAGTAATCTACCTTAAGTAGAGCTCTACTTTTGGGAGAAAAAAAAGATTAAATTGTTTTAAAATAATAAAATAAAGATTGGTTTGTTTATTGATTTTTTTTCCTTAAATTATATTAAAATTTTTATAATGTAAAGTGGTTAATTTATTTTATTAAATTTAATATATTTAATTTTTAGTATTTTATTGTATAATATTTTTTTTGATAATGTATTCATGAAACAACTAAATTAAAAGGTTATATATATATATATATATATATATATATATATATATATATATATTCAAAAGATATTTATTTAAAAAAAAAAATCACAATTAATTTAACATATAATATTTATTAATTCTGTGTGATTATCGTTGGTGATGGACAATCTTTATAAAATTTCAAGTACAATACAATTGCTTATCTTTAAATAATAATAATTGTCAAGCTGATACATGAAAACCTTCCCTTCTCTTATAAATTTTGATGCCTCTTAATTTAAAAACAACAATTTTTGAATTATTTATGTTTTATTTATAATAAAATTATAAGTTTTATAAAATGAAAAAAAAAAAAAAATTCTCTCAAAACTTGCGTACATTTAAAAATTATAAAATTTAATTTTTTTAATAATTAATATAATAATAAAATATTTTTTAAACTTCACACTATTAATTATTTTAAATATAATTTAAAAAATAATTTATAACATATAAAATTACCAACTAATTTTACTATAAAAAAGCATCTTAATATACTTCAAATACAAAATGCACATACTTTTTAATTTTACAAAATTAAAGCTAAAATCTTATTTTATTTTTCTCTAACAAAAATGAACCCTGAAAAGACAAAGGTGATATACTATGTGTTGTTCATCAACGCTGGGGTAGTGGGGCTGGCTGTACTGTAAGATGATTC